>OX155896.1:64103739-64581239 GCA_944588485.1 Phosphuga atrata | reverse complement strand
GATCAGACCGGCCAAAGATTGTCCTCCAGACTGACCAATCACAGAAGGGATTGCAGACTTTGCAGATTCCAATCCTATAGATCACTCTCCTCAATCCTATAGATCCTAGAACGATCGTTATACGATCGAAGATCACCATGCAATAATTTGAAATTCAATTGAAAGAAGCCTTTTCTAGAGTAAAAGTATTTTGACTTACGAAGTATTTTAAAGGGTATTGAAAATTTTTCAATTCTATCGAAATTTGTATTTGTAAAACATCGAAAATACTTAAATATTCACTAGAAATCTAACAACGTTGAAAGTAAAATTTAGATATCAAGAATACACGCGCTAGTGAGATAACAAGCCGCAAATTCTTGAAAAATCTTTATTCAAAATAAATTGTAAGTTTATGTCTGAGAACCTATTTAGATTAATAATAAATGAAATGAACAATAATTGTAATAGTTTTTGAAATATTTCAAATAAAAATTAACATGCGGGGATCCCTGTAGAAAGAAAAATTCGTGAAAAGGAAGAAGCATTATAATTTTTACAGTTAAAATTTTTTTTTTCAAAAAGTAGTACATTTGGGCAAGACACTAAAAGGTGGTAGAACTACCGAAAAGTTGGTAGAGTTAGTATCGCTGGCTGTGTGTGTGTGTGTGTGCGTGCGATTATCGATACTCGACCAGCAGCAAATAGCAGCGTGGCCGGTTGTATAATATTGAACACGGAACAATTTTGTTGAACGTATTTGTTTGTTTTAAGGAAACAGAAAAACATTGTATAGCTCGTGATACCTACCGCCCCTATATCGCCCCCCTGGCTACCTACCGCCCCCTATATCGTCCCCTAACTACCTAGCTACCCCCAAAACGACGTCATCGCCCACTGGGGGGCGATATCGCCCACTTTGAGAAACGCTAAGTTATTCTATTCATCATATTTTGTAGGTCTGATATGTTATCGGCAAGGACAAATATCCACATAGTGGTAATATTCATCCCGAAGCACCTGAGTCAAATGCAGAAGTCTCATCAACTCTAAACGAAAGGTGGATTAAGAGAGATCAACAGTTCGTTGTTGAACAAAATCTAGCTGGTTCAGCCTTGTCTGCCTTGAGTCAGAGCATAACATTGGTTCTAAATGATGAAGAACAACCATTAGATCGTTTAGATCTCTTAGAAAAGCTGGTCGATACAGGAAAACTTGTATTACAATTGCATTATAAGATCTCTTCAGCAAGAAGGGCATTTATTTCTTCATTCTTTTCTAAGCCTATGAAAGACTTAACGCAAGTATTGAGAAAAGATCACTAGTGATGCATTTATTTTAAATTGCAAAATGGTGTATGAAATTCCTTTTTATACCTATCCTGCTCAATCTCTGAGCTTTACTAAGGATATTCAATTTTCAATGGTAGATGAAAGATTGTTAGAGTTTTAAAAAATATTAGCTATGGAAGCAATAATGTCTAATGAGAACTTGTAGTATGCTAATGTTTATCACCATAGTTCCTTGTGTCAAAACCTGATGGAGCTAAAAGATTTATATTGGATCTTAAAGGTTTAAACCAGTTCATTGAAACTCAGCAAGAAGGCCTAGATGTAAGCATAATTAAAAGCACTGCATGTTGGTCGAAAAATTGAGTAATACGAAAGATACTGGTCTTCCCTATCAACACCTTCCACATAGTTGTATTCTATTACGCATTTTGGTTTCAATATTTTTGTATTTGTGTACCAATCTGTATTGGAGCTTTCTAATAGTTCACTCGAATGAATATTCGAAATCATACTCACTTTTCTCCTTGACTGCCAAATTTGTAATAACACGTCTACTTTTCTCCAGAGAACTGTCCGCGTTGCAACTTATTATTTTTTAATGCATGTAGAAGTCCTCGGTTTACATGTATTGTTCCACAACTTCGTATTTTATGTTTTAGATGTAGAGAATTTCGTTTAGATCTACACTGTTGTAATAATTATCCATAAACACAGGATAATATTTGTCTTTATAAGGAGTAAGAATATCTAATATTGTTTCCGCCAGTTTCCAAATGAAATTCATATTACAAATGTATCCACTTTTCGATTCCGCCACAACTCTCAACAAGATTCCATATTTAATAATTTTCGAGGCATTGTAAACTTTAAATCCCAATCTTCCACGCCATGGTATGATGCTTTCGTCCAGTGAAATCTCTCTTTTAGGTGTATATACAGTATTGAATTTTCAACCAAACTGTCATCAACTGGTCGAATTTTAAATAGACGGTCGCTCGATTCATCTATTTCATCGTTGTTCACAAATTGCCACCATCTCCATATCTCTTTAAATCTATCACGACTCATTGTCTTTGGAAATATTGGTGTTTCTAATAATGGATCTGTTGTCCAATATTCATCGATGGTACTTTTTGGAATTTGGCCCATTAGAATTAATAATCCTAAAAGTTTATAGTTTTCTTCTTTTTAACGTATTTTTCAACGTTTTGATGGTGATATCGGTTAGTTACTTTAACCATCATTTCGTAGAAATTCTCATCAAGGAACACAACCACAAATGGATGGAACACCGTTCTGTGGTAAAATACTTAACCCCGTTCGATTCAAAAGCGGTTCTATAGTAGGTGGAATGTCGACTTCAGTCGATTGATGTATAATTTCTTATTCATAATCATTTTCACTTTCATCATCGCTAATCGGTAGTGGAAAAACTCGGGTCCTTCTCACAGGTCGTATAGAACTATCACTATCATTACCGTCAATATCATTATCATAATTATCAATATAAAACTCTCTTTCATCGCAATAAACGTCAGACAAATCGTCTGCATCTATATCTTTATTTTCGCGTGAAATCATATTGAAGGATTTCAAAATTTACTGTAAGTAGAATTTGAACAACCGAACAAATTCAAACCACAAAACATACTAAATACGAATGTAAAGTGGCGCATGGATGGCCCAATGTGGTTGCAAACCGTACTAATACGACTCCCGCCTTTAAGCTACAGTCGAGATAAATCGGATTACTACGGCTCCCGCCTTTAAGCTACAGTCGAGATAAATCGGATTACTACGGCTCCCGCCTTTAAGCTACAGTCGAGATAAATCGGATTACTACGGCTCCCGCCTTTAAGCTACAGTCGAGATAAATCGTAGTACTACGACTCCCGCCTTTAATGTGTTAACCCTTAGTTGCCCAGGCCTGTCCAAAGCTGACTTGCTTTGAACTGTACTTTCCGTGAACTTAAAAGTACCGTCGGTCGACAAAGGGTTAAAATTTATTTTAAACTATATGAATGCAGGTAATGCAGGGAGCAGGGAGCCCGAAAATTTTGGAACTCTGAACTTGTGGTTGAATCTAGTAGAAAGTAGCGGTACTACAATGTAATCATCTCGAACCAGGCTCTCATATAATTACAATCGAGCTTCACTTAAGGTAAGTACGTTTGATTTTAATCACATATCCAGAAACAGCCATTTGGCTAGCAATGCGGACGGACACTTGACTCTAACAAAAATAAGCATTTTAAATCTTAATACTTCACAAACGGATATCTTAATCGAAATATTGTTTTCACACACCTATAATACTTTTGAAAGACCTATCCAACGACACCCCACACCATGGGGTAGACGTGAAAAAAGAAACGTCCCCACTTCACGTGTAGAGGAGGTACCCAAAACTAAATAAATTTTCAAGGTTTTATTTTACCATTTTGTCGGTGTGACTAATCTGTATGTCCATGCCAAATTTCAGCTTTATATTTCTAATAGCCTCTGAGCTAAACTGCGGACAGACGGACGGATATATCGAAACTATGAGGGTTCGTTGTTGATAACAAGGGAACCCTAAAAACTATTACATTAATGTTTCATTTAAAAAATATATTTTGGATTTTTTTTTATAAAATGTGTAATACAACGAAATGAAATTAAAAATATTAAGAATATGATGTCCTCTTATAAGCTAATGTCCTCTTGAAAGAAAATATTTCACAGAATTATAGAACAAAACAAATGTTATAACACTTAAAAACGTTAGGCCAGTGTTTCCCAACCTTTTTTGTGCCATGCCCCACTTAAGCCTTTCCAAAATTCTTATGCCCCCTATGTAACGTATACATAATTTTTAATATTAAAAAATTGAAATTGTTCACTTAAGAAACTTAAATGTTGGGTTTTAGGAATAAATAACTAGGATTATTAACGCAGTAATAAACACAGTAAATAAATTTTCAAAACATATAATGAAAAACTGAAATTCAAATTAGAATTAATTTTAATTTTCAGATTTTTCTGTATTAATTTATTATTTTAATTTAGTGAAATCCTTAATGCTTGCTGCACAGAAAATTTATCTTATGTTCCAATTTGGTTAGCGTTAGTCTCCCCGTTGTCTTAAAGCCAGAAGATTTTTTTTACCAATAAATCGTTTACAGCACTAAATCCACATTCAGCTAAATATGAAGATGGAAACGGTTACAATAATTTCTTGCACATTTGGATGAATTTTGGTATTTCATTTCTGTTTTCTCCAGAGCCATGCCATCGTCCCTTTTATATTAAATACAATTTTAACTGACTGATCATTTTGGATTTCTGCGAGTTTTTCTTGATACTGTATATTAGATATACCAGAAAAATGCATTAACATTGACTGCATCATCCATGTCGGAAAATCAATTTGTATTAAATCAGAAAATCTTTCGCTTAAATCAGGCGATAGTATTTTCAGATGATTGAGAATAACAAGTATAGCAGTATAATTTACTTCATTTTCATTTTTGGAGACAATGCAACTGTTCAAAGTTTTTGCTGTTAATATATTTCTGACATAACTCAATAAGGGCAATGAAATCAAATATCTTCGCTTGTGCACCGACAAGAGATTTATTTGTTCCATGAAGTTGGTTCGAGGGGTCATCTACTCTTGCAAAACAAATATGTTAATATTTAGATGCATTACTACATATTACTTTACATTCCTTAACAGTACGTAAGTATTACACCACATTACACAAAGTACTCTTGGATTCCTTGAATTACTCCTGCATTCCCTGAATTACGCTGACATTATATTCGCATTACGTCCATATTACGTTCCCCCTACACTGGAAAGAGCTCATCATGCGCCTTGCCATGCACCGTCCTGCAGTAGGACAGTGAGCTTCTATTAAACTCTTATTGGAGAAGCTCTGAAGGAAGCTCTCGAGAAAATTCAAAGACAATGTCGTTAAAAATATATTTATTCAGAAACAGGAAACGATGTAAAGTAAAATTATGTTGACGTTACGCAATATAAAATAACTGACTTTTTCAAATCTGTGAAACAATACAAAGCGCAATCAAACAAAAAATTCTAGTACTTGCAGAATTTCGAGCTAATCTAAATATCTATGGTCACAAATATTCAAATTATTTAGCAAAGAAAATCCCACAGGATTTTTTGGAATGTTGAAGAACTCCGTCACAAGACACTCAAGGGAAAAATCAAAAGCAGGAAATCGATATCCGAATCAAATGAAAAAAAATGGCTTTATACCATTTCATTACTGCTGGCCGATTTGCATATAAAACTTTGATGGCAAATATGAACTCCCTATCAATTACAATCTCCCTATCAGTTACAACTTAATCAGAACTTTGGGCAATTTCTCAAAAACAAATCCTAAAATAAATCCTAAGTTACTTGTTCAGTACTAAATGTGGACTCTTCTTCGCAATATTATGATTTTATTAGCGTAACATCTCATGGGATAGGTGCTAACTTCGAGTACAAACTTTATTGCCTCGAAGTAATGTCATTCGAGGGTTTCCAGCACTCAAGATCCACCATAGTATGTAATCTAAAATAGGCTTTTCAGTATTGAAATATACAGGAGAGAGTTCAAGTCATGGTTACGACAACGCTTCAAATATGGGAGTCGCTATCGGAGAAATTCAACAAACATACAATTTAGTGCCCATCAAATGTTTGGTTCACTCACTACAATTGGTAAAAAAGGCTAGTCTTTTTAAACATGCACAGGTGCATGTCGTAATTACTAAAGTACTGTCTATCATTGGTCATTTTAATAAATATACGAGCAGCAGCAAGATTTTAAAAGAGATCCGAATCATGTACTTATACAAGACGTATCTACACGATAAGACCGGACACTGCAAGCGTTAAGGCGAATGATGGAGTTGCAGTGCAAGCTTCTCTGCCTAGTATGTGCAGAAAGGATACTGATGCTAGAGATAATGAACATTTTACGTTATTTTGAAGCGGTTACAAAATCAATCAGCAAAGCCGATTGGACAGCTGTATTACCCGACGCTATTCCGTTAATTAACAGTCTCCGAAAAGTGCTACAGAATATCAAAGACACAAACGGTCGGTCTTTTGCAAGAGGGAATGTATCAAAAGTTATGGCGGCTGCTATGATATTGGCTCTTAATGAAAGATTTGATTATTTGGAAAATGAAGAATCGTATTATTTAACCACCGCAATAGATACTATTAGTATGGCAAAAAGACGGCTTGGAGAGTTACTGGATTTACAAACTATTTCAGAATTGGCACTGCTACAACCAATTATAAATTATGAGCCATGTACAAGATGTGGGATATGGAGCGTTTGTGAAAATATTATTGAAGAGGCTGAAGAAGATGAGCCTCTCTCTCTTCCTTTTTTTATCCAAATTTGAAAAAATAGCACAAAAATATTTCAGTTTCCAAATGAATTCTGTCGCATCTGAAAGGCTATTCTCATCGGCAGGTCTCATCCAAACAGACTTACGAAATTGACTTTCACCTAATAATTTAAGGATATTGTGTCTCCTGAACTAAATTGCCATAAATGTGAATTTCTTATCGGACCATTATTATTGAATTGATATTTTGTTTAATTATTATTTTCAAAACATAACTAATAATTTGTTAAATTACAATTTTCAATAATGTCTTCTGCATCTAAAATTAATTATATGTTTGTGGATATGTAATTTATGTAGGATATGTTACAAATTTGTGGATATGTAATTTATGGAGGTTCCATTTTCTCTCTCATAGCTTTCCGATTAAATGATTTGATATAACTTGATTTCCAAATAAATCAATTCAGTAGTTGAGAGAGCCTAAATCATCTGCGGCAAATTGATTACAATTTTCTGCGAATGTTCTCAAACCAAATTTTTCAGACGTTTCCCAATCTTTGACCATATGAGTTGCTATATACGTCGCTTGTTTCAAATCAGAACTTGCTCTTGATGTTATTTTGTCAGGTCCAAAAACTAATTCTTCGGCTGACCGATCTTTGCCAACATTTGGCTCTTTGTAACGTGATATCTTTCCTTTTCGGGGATATAAGCCGTGTGTCCTAGGCTGGGTCTTCTAGGTATAATAGTAGCTTTATGGAGTTGATGATTGTCTTTCGTGTAGAAAGCGACGATCGCGTGACCGCCTTCATGATAGGCAATGTTTAGATTGGCTTCATCGTCGCATTCGCGATTTGCTTTCAGGTCCCACCAAAACTTATCTTGGGCCGATTCCAAGTATTTCATACTAACACAATCTGCTCGATCAATTGCAGCTCTAAGTTCAACCTGGTTGACCATGTTTTCGAGGTCTTTCGAGGTTTTCAAGAGTTCAACATCGATTTCTTTTGCAAAAATTTTTCCTAAAACCTAAAACTATAAGCCTAAGATTTCCGTTCGTCCTGTATTATCTAGTGTAGGTCCCGTCACCTCCACATCAAATCTTCCAGGTTTAAGTAGAGCTTGATCCAAATCGTCACGCCTGTTGGTATTTTCTAGCACTATTACGCCTTCAATTTGATGGAATCCGTCCATTTCTCCCAACAATTGATTAATTGTTTGATTCGCGTAAGGATGTAAAACGCTGTTCGTTCTTTTGACGCCAACATAATCAATTTCATCAATAAATATCACACATGGTGCTCTCTCTTTTCCGGCCTTAAATGAGTCTCGAAATCGCCGAGCACCTTGGCCATTCCGAGCGAGCCTTCAGAACTTACCATCAGTAATGTGCAGGCATTTTTGAAAAGAATTTATGGAATGCCTAAAGAGAAAGTTCGAGAAGAACAACAAGCTCCATGACGTTCGTGCGCATGGGACAGAAAAAAAACCTCAACATTAATGAAATCCACTCTTTAACAAAAATTGTGTGTGTTGATTGTTCGAATATAAATAGTGAGTCCAATTTTGTCTAAAGAAATGTTTTTTATTATGTTGGAAATCTGTTACTCCCAGTTCTTTAATATCCTCCTCGGTTTCTGTCAACCAATTGGTACGAACCTTGTTCTTTTGCCAGAAGGCGAACAGAGGCGGCTTGAAGGCAATCTGCCTTCGGAATTCCAAATCTTCCTTCCACACCGGGTCTAGAATCTTCCTAAGGATTCTATTCTCTCTGATTTCCAATTTCTCCACCACATCTCTTCGGTTCCACGAAAGACACTCCATAGCATACAGGGCTTCTGGTCGTAAGATTTATGTGTAGTGCTTAAGTTTCAGGTTGCGTGACAGGCATTTCTTGCTGTAGGTGTTCTTAGTCAGTCGATAGGCTAGCTCTAATAATGATTCTCGTTCTGATAAGTTAGTTGGGTTCAATCCATACGTCGAGATATTTAAATTTCTCAGTCCTCTTGATGTTTCCGGGATATAGTAACATCTCTCTGCTTGCTTCTTTGATGGTCGTAAAGAATTCTGTTTTCTCCAGCCACACTTGAAGACCTACTTTGGCAGCCTGTTTTCTGAGGCCATTTACCTGCATTGTTGCCATCTCAAGAGAATCAGCAATGCCATGTCATCTGTAAAGGCCAGGCAACCTACAACCAGTCCATCGTTCTTTAGGTTTTTAAAGAACTGAGCCAAAAGTCCTTGCTGTTATAAGCCAGTTTGCTATGAGTCTCTGAAGTGGAGGCCTGGCGGAACGTATTTTCTGAGTGTCTATTTGAAGGTTCCATAGAAATCTCTGGAATTATTCTTAGCAAAGCTCACTTGGATTTCCGTTAGTTGGTTTTGTTTCAAACAAAGTTGGTTTTGTTAGTTGGTTTTGTTTCATTCTTTGTTCCAAAAATGTTTGCTAATTTTCCTTTTTAGAATTCCACTTCACCTAGGCTGTCTGTCTTTGGGCTATTGAATTGTCACAGTCTTCAGTCCACCACGGATGCTTCCATCTTTTAGCGAGAGAGGCGAGTTGATTGGCCGCCTTGACAAGAGTCTTCTTCAGTTGGCCCCAGCTGTTTAGATCTGTATTGTTCAGTCTCTGACTTACTTCTTGGCTGCTCTTGAGTCGCTCTACGTCAAATCTTACCATTTTGGGGATTCTGTGTAATCTAGTGTTTCTAGACTGGACTCTTATTTTCATCTCTGAGAGGTAGTGGTCTGAGTCCACATTGGCGCTTCTTAGACCTTTACGTTTTGTATTTCCTTTTGAGATTTCCGTGAAATGGCCACATGGTCTATCTGGAATTCACCCAAATTGGTATTAGGTGAAATCCAAGTCTTCTGCTTCCTTGGCAAGTGTTTAAAGGCTGTAGAATTCATGAGCAACCCAGAAAGTCTTCCCAGAATTTATCAGTTCTGTCTGGATTGCGTCTATTGGTTGAATGGGGCATGTACATTGACTATACTGTAGCCCTTGTATCCGCATTTGAGAGAGAAGATGGATACACGACTGCTCGGGAAGATAAAGTCGGTGACTGAATCCAGTATCCTGTGACTGATCCTGTACCTAATTGGGGTACATTCTTCGTTACCCGCTGACTCACATTTCCTTTGAGGATTCTGTAGCCTTGGGACTCGAAGGCATGTTCGTCCGTAAATCTGGTTTCCTGTACTGCTGTCAGTATTATGATGTGTCGCGTTAGTGAGTCAGTCAAATGTTTCAGTTTACTCACTTTTAGCAGTGAGTTGGCATTAAATGTTTGCGAGGAAGCTTTGCCGTCTTGGTCTCAGATTACGTCCGGTGATTTCAGGATGCTCCGACTCATCCTTAAAGCATGTTGGTGCGGACTCCACAGAATCCGAAGGTCCGCTAACGTCACCATAGGTGACGGTGGATTGGTTACCATCTGAGGTAGTCATTTAGTACATTTAGTGCATCATTTAGAGAAATTTTCCTTCATGCTCAAAATTTCCTTAATGTGCTTTTGTTTTTAATACTTTTCGAATTTTCTTTAATTATTAATAATTACCAAACTCTATGTTATCATAAATTAGTGAATATCTGTTGTAAACTGTATGACGTAGAATTTACCTAATGTCAACCTCATAAAATCGACGAATTCGTGCGCTACACGAACTAGACGAATTACACGAGCTGACGACAGATCATGCAAAGGCTCACTTTTACACAATCTGACATATTTCACTATATGACTACGACATATATATACTACGACCTACTACGACTACTATATATATATATATATATATATATATATATATATATATATATATATATATATATATGGCCAAACCATCAAAGTCTGCGTTTTTGGATTAATTCGCCAATGGCTGATTGTTGATCACATTTCGCCACTGCGAAACTTGAAACTGCGGAACTGCAACTTACTTACATTTAAAGTTTGGTGCATGTATTGGCAGGATTAGTGTCCCGAAGAACCGTATTTTTGTTTTGCTAGATATGCTCTTCTTCAGGTATTGGAGTTGTGCTCATGAAAAGGCGCTCGCTTGTTCTTAAATAAAATGCGCGCCCGCTTGAAGGTTAATGAAATCTCCAAAATAATAAGTAATGAAAGAATAGTTTTTTCTGTATTAAGAAACAATTGTAACCTATGCAACATACCACGAATTCGAAAAATACTTGACAATAAGTTCTCAAGTAAGAGCAAAGGGCTTCGCACTCGATAATGTAAAATACTCTCGAATTCAAATATGTGCGAATCAATAGAAATCCTATAAATATTACTATAAGTTAATATCTATGTAAACTATTCAGCATTACAAGGATAAAAACAAGCACATTATTTTTATTTCAATATTGTATATCCAAGTCAATTTTTGAAAAATCATGCCTTGATACGGTCTTTTTATATAAAATTTGAAATTTGATGAAAGGAATCGGCGATAAATATATATTATCTGAAGTTTTTACAATAGAAAATATTTTGTATAATCATTCAAGGAGACTCATTGTTGAAAAACATGCTTTAGATAATATATCAAAAACAGTCTAATCAATACATACTTATGTCCAGATTTGATTAATAGATATAATAAAGTATATATAGCTCGAGTTTGATAATAGGAGATTTTATAATCGCTAAAAATGTTGAGACTAGTGGTACTTTTGGGTTTCGTCGCCGGATGCATTGGTACTGTTAACTTAATTTTTTAATTACCTCAAAATACAAAAATGTGTTTTTTGGACATTTCTTAAAAACATTTTTGATTCTAGCATCTCCGGAGTCTAAAATCGTCAATGGCACAGATGCCGTAGCAGGTGAAATCCCATATATTGTAAGTAGTTTTATATTAACATAATTATATCTGAGATTTAACAAATTAATTCGAGCGAACATTGCTGGAATAAAACTATTTCAAGTATTAATATTCTTGTTCATTGCCATAACTGGTATTTTTATGAATTATAAAAATACCAATTATTCCGATATCCTTGACACATAATTTTTTTAAATACTGAAATGTTTGTTGAAATTTTTCAAATATTTTTTCTGTCCAACTTTCCAAACTCTACGGAACATGCATCTTGCATTTTTGCTACACTTTGCGATAAAGCAGATTTTCATCTGAAAAATCTGTCATTTTAACCTTTCCAAAGCAAACCGTTTTTGCAGTGCAATTTTTGTTTATTTATCTGGTGTTGATTTAACTGTCCAGGACCTACAGCGAGACAGCGCGTATGTAGTCATATATTGGTATGTGGATACCGCGATGTGGCAGATAAATTAAATCCACATACGCGCGGCAGCTCCGCGCGTATTTGTTCTTGATCACATAAATCAAGACCAAATACGCGCGGCAGCGCCGCGCGTGTGTAGTCTTGATCAGATAAATCAAGACAACATACTACGCGCGGCAGCGCCGCGCGTATGCGGTCTTGATCAGATAAATCAAGACCACATACTACTCCCGGCAGCGCCGCGCGTTTGTAGTCTTGATCAGACAAATCAAGGCGAAATACGCGCGGCAGCGCCGCGCGTGTGTAGTCTTGATCAGATAAATCTAGATAACATACTACGCGCGGCAGCGCAGCGCGTTTGTAGTCTTGAACAAATAAATCAAGACCACATTTGGTCTTGATCAGATAAATCAAGATCAAATACGCGCGCCAGCACCGCGCGTGTGTATTCTTGCCAGATATATCAAGGCCACATACTACATACTAAATACATACACATACATACTAAAATGTGGTCTTGATCAGATATATCAAGACCAAATACGCGCGGAAGCGCCGCGCGTGTGTAGTCTTGATCAAATAAATCAAAACCACATACTACGCACGGCAGCGCCGCGCGTATGTGGTCTTGATCGAGATAAATCAAGACCACATACTACGCCCGGCAGCGCTGTGTGTATGCGGTCTTGATCAGATAAAAGAAGACCACATACTACGCCCGGCAGCGCCGCGCATTTGTAGTCTTGATCAGATAAATCAAGACCACATACTACGCGCGGCAGCGCCGCGTATATGTGGTCTTAATGAGATAAATCAAGACCACATACTACGCCCAGCAGTGCCGCGCGTATGTGATCTTGAGCAGACAAATCAAGTGCAAATACGCGCGGCAGCGCCGCGCGTGTGTAGTCTTGATCAGAAAAATCTAGGCAACATACTACGCGCGACAGCGCCGCATGTGTGTAGTCTTGATCAGATAAATCAAAACCACATACTACGCGCGGCAGCGCCGCGCGTATGTGGTCTTGATGAGATAAATCAAGACCACATACTACGCCCGGCAGCGCCGCGCGTATGTGGTCTTGATCAGATAAATCAAGATCAAACGCACGCGGCAGCGCCGCGCGTGTGTAGTCTTGTCAGATAAATCAAGAACAAATACGTGCGGCAGCGCCGCGCGTATGTAGTCTTGATTAGATAAATCAAGACCACATACTACGCGCGGCAGCGCCGCGCGTATTTGGTCTTGATCAGATAAATCAAGATCGAAAAGTTTAAGGCAATGTGGCACAATACATTTTTAATCGAAATATTAACTCTACCGCCTCCATTCATTTGCCTAGTATTATGTGAAATTTCAAAATAAAGCGGGTTTTGAATGGCATATTCTTTCAAAAACTCTATTGCTAGGCAACGCTTCTAAAGCGCTTTCATTGGCACAGTCTGGCAGTATATTTACAATTAACAATGTAATGTATTATAATATTAATGTATTATTATATTTAATGCCATATATTGTTTGAAGCCTGAAGAAGACGAAAATAAAGTCGTCGAAACGTTGCTTTAACGACATTTTTTAAATAAATTTTTTTCCCCATACCTCAAGAACATTATATAAATAATTAAACTATTGGGATATGAATAATATGATTAATTTTACAATTAACTTTCACATGCCGAACCAGGTGGCGATGAAAGCGCCTGTGGCGTGCACCTTTAAGTTACCCATACAGGGTTGCATACCGCCAAGCGCGGAACAAGTGCCAGATTAAATACCAAATAGTTCCTTCATCGTCACCAGTGGCGTGCACCTCTAAATTCTCCACATTATTCCATCCTCATCAACTATTTCACCCTCTTCAACTATTCCACCCTACAACAACACCATCACCCTCAAACAACTATTGCATCCTCATCAACATTTCACCTATAAAATATAATTCAAATGTACTAGTTTTCTCAAATAATATTTTGACGTGTGTTATAAATTATAATACACGTCAAAATATTCTTTGAGAAAACAAAGCAAATTTAAAATTGTTTAGAATATAAGATAAAAATAAATAATAATATTTATTGCAAGATAAAAAAAAATATAGTAAAGGCTACCGTACTCGAGGCCCTTCTTCCAGATAAGATAAATTTAATTAGAAAATACAATATACATTTAAATTAATTAAGTATAACTATATATATATATATATATATATATATATATATATATATATATATATATATATATATATATATATATATATATATAAACTATAAATAATTTGTATGAAAAAAATGTAGATATTCAAAATTAATAATATAACGTTGTAGATCTCCCTTCGTTATGGAGGAAGGCATACCTGCGGAGGTTCCATTTTGGACGCCACCCACGTTTTGACGGCCGCCCATTGCGTCAGTGGAAGGTAATTTCATTTCCTCTACACGTTAACAAACTCAAACTCGTCATTGAAATATTTCTATTTCAATTAGGGTCAACGATCCCAGCAGTTTTAGTGTTCAATATGGAACATTGAGACTTAACAGCGAGGACCCTAATGCCATCACTGCTAAGTCCATTGTCATTCACCCACAATACCAACAAGGTAGCGGGTATGGTTCCAATGACGTTGCGGTTATCACCGTAAGTATTATACAACCACTTTATATATAGTGTCCGGGAACAAGTACTGACCATTTTGCTTATTAAATCTTCTTCTTCGTTTTAGGCACTTTTTTGCCGGTTCTAGTTCGATAACATTCAGAAGCTGTCTTTCCATCTCTTGCTGGGGCGTCCAACACTTCTCCTCCCTTGGAGTTGGCTGTCCGTGCTATCCTTACTAATCTTTCATTTTCCATACTTGACACGTGGCTATCCGATTCCTGTCGTCAGGCGTTTGCCCATTCCGCTATTGGTTGTATTTTACATGTATCTCGTATGTTGTCATTAAGTATTCTCTCTCGATTATTGTCGAAATTAGCCTCACATCAGAAAGTCAGAAATTAGCATATACATTTAGCACATACATTTATTGCACATACATTTATTGCATACACGATGACATTTGAACAACATGATGACAATGAAATTACATTTGACAAATGCGCGCGATTTTGTCTTTTGCATCGGAGCCAGTTCTAACATGATGGCATGACATGGTGAAAAATATCTGGACGTATGGCACAAATGCCGCAGATCTTACTCTACATATCTAATCTTGTTCTTCTTGTGCCTTATCCTCAGTGGACGCTGGCGATTACTATGGCCCATCTGATTTCATTTGCTGCAGCCCGAAATAGATCCACAGTCATTCCTGTCCACTGTCTTAGATATCGCAGCCACGAAATTCGTCGTCTTCCAGGACCTCTTTTGCTGTTAAGCTTGCCCTACATTATAAGCTGAAGTAGGTTATATTTCTGGTTTCGCATAATATGTCCGAAGTATGAAAGTTTGTGTTCTTTGATTACGTTTAAAACCTCTTTTTGTTTTCACATACGCTGCAGGACGGCTTCGTTGGTTACGTGCTAAATCCATGATATTCTAAGCATGCGTCTGTAGCACCACATCTCAACGCTTCTCAACGAAGTATACATGCAGTGAAGTATACATGTTAGTATTGAGAAAAGTAGCATCTAAGAACTCTGACTCTGAGGTGCAAGTCTATATTTAAATTGCACAGCACGCTACTCATGCGATTAAAAGTTGTTCTACTCTTTTCAATTCGGATCTTAATTTCATTTATTTGTTCACATTTGTTGTTAAGGAATGGGAATGGTCCAGGTAGTTTATCGATGTCACCGTTTTCAGTTGGGAGCCGTTTGCGTAAAACTGGCCATCAATATCTTGTTTGCTTATAATCATAACCTTTGTTTTATTTGTGTTTATTCGTATGTTGTAGGTTTCGAAAACATCTGTTACTCTGTCTATTAACCTCTGGAGGCTCTCAACTGTGTCTGCGAATAGGACTGTGTTGTCAGCGTACCTTATATTATTAATAAGTACGCCGTTTAATAACATGGCGTGATCTGTGTTCTTCAAAGCCCCTCTAAACAGTCTCTCCGAATAAACGTTAAAGAGCAGAGGAGAGAGCACACATCCCTGTCGAACTCCTTGGCGTACTTCAAACTCTTGAGATTTGCGCATTTTTGACCCGAACACGAGCCTTTTGTTTCCAGTAATGGTTAGATATAATGCGGATATACCTGTCATCCAGGCCTGACTATCTGAGCGTTCCTAATAGTTTTGTGTGATTTACTCTATCAAAAGCTTTCTCGAAGTCGATGAAACAGGCATAGACATTACAGTTTACAACGCGTGCTCTTTGTATGAGAACATTTAAGGCTAAGGAGTGCTCCCGTGTCCCGAGTCCGTTCCTAAATTCGAATTGTGTCTCCTCGATATGTTCTTCGAGCTTGGGATAAATACGTTCATGTATGACTTTTAGGAATGTTTTTAGAACGTGACTCACTAAACTAATGGATCTGTAGTCTCCACATATTTTAGCTGCGATTTCTTCGGTATGGGAATAAATGTTGAAACCAGCCAATCTTCTGAAATTATTACCGCTCTCATAAATGTAATCGAATAGCTCTGTAATGATGTCCAGGTGGTTTTGTTCTATGAGCTTTAGCAAATCTGCATAAACTTCATCGGGTCCTGTTGCTTTGTTTTTCATTCGCAACCTCTTCTGTGGTGATGGTGAGCCCAGATTCTCCAAAATGCCATTTCTAATGATATTTTGAAATTCTTCTAACATTCTTCTTACGACATCACAGTTGGAGGGAATTAAATCTGAAGATCTTACCAGTCAATTCGAATTATTGTGTCGAGAAATTAATTTTCCCGGAAAAATTTGTTCCTAAAATCTGATACAGACTCGAGCAGTGTGACTACTTGTCCCATCTTGCTGGAACCACAACTCATTGACATTGATGACAAAATGTCAAACATTGTTAAATACTGTTGCGAATTAAAAGTAATAGGCTGATTCTTTTCGAAGAATTTTTTTTTTTTATTGAGTACGCATAATCATAATCTGTTACACAGTTAACAATAAATGATTTTTATGGCTTCTGTCGAGAGTGACATCCATCGATGCACAATTCTCTGTTTATGTCTTCAGTGATGGTGGTAAAACTCAGAAGAGTTCCAGTAGATCCAATGACTTGAACCTTTTCAACTTCTTGGTTACCAGGTTCCTATCCAGTAGGCTTGAGGCCAGTTGGTTTGGGCGGTTTGCAAGTCTCATTTCGTAGCCCTCGCAAAGTAATTGGATTTCTTCTTTAATGGTGCGAATGTTGAGATCTCTGAGTATTGCAGTATTAGAAATATTCCATGGGGTGTCCAATAAGAGTCTAAGAGTTTTAGACTGGAATCATTGTATAATATTCAGGTTCGAGTTGCCGGCAGTTCCCCATAACTGTATACCATATGTCCACACAGGTTTTATAATTGATTTGTAAATAATAATTTTATTATGCAGAGTGAGTTTGGACCGCCTCCCACTGAGCAAGTACATTTAACGGAGTTTAAGATCTAGTTCTTTCCTTTTTATCTTGATGTGCTTGAACCATGTCAGCCTCCTGTCCAGGTGCAAACCGAGGTACCTCACGTTGTCAACACTTGGCAACGTGAGGTTGGCCTGGCCCTTTAATACAGTTGGACGAAGTCCAAGTATTCCGAAAAGTGATACGACACACCGCATTGTAACTTTCTGGGAGCATAAGGGTCGCTCTTGAATTTATTGGGGTTACTCTGACAACAAGTACCGGACGTTTTGTTCTCTAACATTTAGGCAAAACCTTCACATTATCGCAAAGAAGAGCAAGAAAGTCTGCGCAAAACTGGCTAACTGTTAAACGAAAATTGTAACGAAATGTGTGTAACGAAATCTTGGGGTTTAAGCTGTCACACTATTTGAATTTTATATTCACGCAAACCGAAATCACCGCGTAAAATTCGGGTTTAGTGCTCCTGCACGGCGAATTGTGTTTTATGGATTCGGATCGAATAAACGCCGTTACACAAATGATTCGCTGTTACAGCGGTCAAGGTTACTAATGGCCGCCATACACACAACGGTCCACCGGAGAGGTCTACTTGTGCAGGTTTGCCTGCGCAGGTAGACCGAAGCGTGTGTGAGAATAGACCTGTGCAGTTTTTTGTCCACGGTTGACCTGCGCAGGCAAACCTGCACAGCTAACCTCTCCGGTAGACCGTAGCGTGTATGGCGGGCAAGATTACATGTTAAATAAGTTCTGGAGCACTATCCATTGTTAGTAACCCCACCACAACCCTCTGAAATTCGTCAGTATCTGTTACCGAACCTTTTACAATATCAAAGTTAAGATGGATATTACATTAATTTTCTTTTATGTTATAGTTAGAAAAGTCTATTGTCTTTGGAGCAAATGTAAGACCAACTAACCTTCCACCTGCTTTCAATAGCACCCCGGGAGATCAAGGAGCCGTTTTGGCTGGATGGGGTTACCCATACGTAAGTTTATTTTATGTAACTAATAAAACATTGTTAACCTCATTCACAACTTCATTAGAGCGGTGGAGGTGCAATGGAAAACCTCCAACGTGTTGACCTAAAAGTATACTCTGATGAGGCTTGCGAAAGCGCACACGGTGCAATGGCAGACCGTGCTTCCCATTTGTGTGCTGGAGTTCCAGAAGGTGGCAAAGGACAATGCAGTGTAAGCAAATTTATTACAAATATTTTCCTAAATTTGAAATTAAAAAAAACCTGTTATTTCTTACATTGCAATTTAATTGAAATATTCTTTCTACAGGGTGACTCTGGTGGCCCATTGAACGTCAACGGAGTCCAAGTTGGAGTTGTGTCTTGGTCTGTTAAGCCATGCGCAATTAAAGGATACCCAGGAGTTTTCGCTAAAGTTGCAAATTATGTAGATTGGATCAAGTCCGAAATGTAAAAGTTTTTTTGTGAATATTGAGATAATTTTAAATAAATGAATTAAATCGTAATTATTTCATTGTAATATTTACTCTTTTAAATACGATAAATATATTCATTTTACAAAACGAGTTGTTTTAAAACCCACGGGCGCTTACGAAAAGGGTGGAGCAACTCTCGCTTTAAAGTCTTCAAGTAAACAATAAAAACATGTTTATACTTATTACAAGATGCTCGTATTATATCTAACGGTGCCGTCTCATATTTCCGCTAATAATATATGTCGGCGCCGACCGTTGGACAAGAAAAGCACGTTTGTGTATCTTAAGTATGAAGAATATCGGCGCCATGAACTGAGCGAGAACACACGCGTTTGTTTGTTTTCTAGTGACGAACGTTTAAGGGCGTGAGGGGAACAAGGCAGCGGAAACGGGGCAGTTATCGTTTTTATACGAAAGCTGAAAGGTTGTGACGAAATACGCTGGGCTTGGACCACTAGTTCTTGAGAGTGCTGTGTACCTTTATTCATATTGTGTTGTTTTGTGTTTGTTCCTATTATACGGAACAATAGTACTATAGTTAATAGTTTATTTGTTAGTAATTAAGTTTAGTGTAATAATAATAACAATAATATCGTGGTGTTTATAACAATGTCTTCTCCACACACCCTGCTCGACCATGATAATCTTGACTCTCCGACATCAGAAGTGGGATTCGACGGAGAAGGTGCTATAAACAATTCTACAAGCCGCATTGAAGATTTGTTGGAAAAAGTGCTTATGCGTCAAGAACAAGAAGCAATGCAACATGAAGCGTCAGTCCAGTTGCCATGATTCAATCCAGCTTCAAAGTTAGCCGACCCAGAGGGATGGTGGGCATTAGTCGATGAATTTATTAGAGCTAATAAGTTGAGCGGTATTGCACTTATCACAAGTTTGACAAATTCCTTTAAAAGTGAGGCAGCAGATTTGTTTATATACAGTTTATAAACAAATCTGCTGCCTCACTTTTAAAGGAATTTGTCAAACTTGTGATAAGTGCAATACCGCTCAACTTATTAGCTCTAATAAATTCATCGACTAATGCCCACCATCCCTCTGGGTCGGCTAACTTTGAAGCGGGACATTAGGTAACGTCAAGAATTTTTATCGGTGTTTGCCAAACCTATTGATTTAATGGACATGTTTCAAGAAGCTGTCAATGGACGTCAAAATTTCCTTCAAAATAGTACTTTATTAGATGAGGGCCTACATACACTTCGTTTGGCTCTGCATTTGGTAAACATTTTGGTCGAGTGAACAAAACCTCGAGAGACAATTATTAGCAACTTTGCATTAGCAACTTTGTTAGCGTGCCATGTCGTGGGAAACCGAAATGAAGTTTTAAGGCGAAAATTGCAATGTGATGTGCCAGTAGACTTGAAAAGTTTTTGTGTTGCAATGCGAGGACAATTGGGTAAACGGCCGGCGCTATTTCGGCCAGATCATCATAGCAGTCCGAAGCGCCGTGCTTTTACTTAATCTGAGGGAATATGTCATCGGTGTGGTCAGATTGGACACAAGTCATACCAGTGCAAATTCCGACATGTGCCTGCCAATCGGAATTCCCAATTTATTCAGAAGAGATTCAGGTCAGTAACCTGTTTTTCCTGTGGAAAAGATGTCCATATTTCCACAAGCTGTCCGGGAAATTCAAGTCGTACTAAACCTGCAGAAAAACATGTTAATTTATGTTCCAAGCAAGCTTCCCCCAAAGTTCAATTGAAGTTACAAAATGGTAAAGGATAAGACCTTTCCTTTTATCTTCAACTCTGGAAGGAATTTCAAATATTTTTATCGGTAAACGACAAAATTTGTTAGTAATTTTAAAAGGTATCGGCGAAACTTCTGTTCTTTGTACAAAACAAATTATAAGCGTAGTCGAAATTGCAAACATAAAAATTGAACTAGTATTGCATGTCGTACCTGATGATAACATTTCATGTGATGTAATTATTGGTCGAGATTTGATCACTCAAAACATCTCTGTTAATTTTAATAGCAAGGGATTTTCAATTATTCGCGAAAATTTCATACAGACTTGCGAAAGTGGTATTACTAATTTTGAAAATATAAATACTGATTTAAATTTTACTGACAAAGTTAATTCAGTAGAGATATTGACGAAGTATTAACAAGATGTCGTAAATGGGATGCCAACAAGTAGAGTGAACACAGGTCAGTTAGAAATTCGCTTAAAAGACAAAAATAAGATTGTTCAACGGCGTCCATACCATTTATCACCAACAGAACGTGATATAGTCCGTTTAAAAGTAGCTGAACTATTAAAATCAAATATTATTGTGCCTAGTTGTTCACCTTTCGCTAGCCCTATGATTTTAGTGAAAAAGAAAGACAGAACTAGTCGAATGTGTGTTGATTATCGTGATTTAAA
The DNA here is from genome assembly GCA_944588485.1 of Phosphuga atrata. NCBI lineage: Eukaryota > Metazoa > Arthropoda > Insecta > Coleoptera > Silphidae > Phosphuga > Phosphuga atrata. Next base: position 64,560,006 of record OX155896.1, on the reverse strand, counting down.
ATAATTTAAATTTAAATAATTCTAATACGATTTCCGATAGATATCTATTACCAATTATTTCAGAATTGATTACCCGATTAAGAGATAGCGAAATTTCTAAAATTGTTTTAAACTTAAATAATATTCAAAATTTACCTGATAGTGTGTTGCAAACTTATGAATTGTGTAAGGGTCTATTATACAGTTAAAATCACAGATATGGCCGAACAAAGAAATTAGCTGTTATTCCAAAAGCCTTTATCTGGTCTGTAATTAATAATGTTCATGAATCTGTTAAGCATTTAGGATGGGAGAAAACACTCGACAAAATTTATGACTATTATTGGTTCGAAAATATGCCTAAACATGTTCGAAAATTTGTTGACAATTGTGTAACTTTTGTAAATTATCTAAAACAGCCTCCGGTAAAATTCAAGCAAAACTTCATCCCATACCCAAAAGTAGTATTCAGTGGCATACTATTCACATGGAAGTTATTGGTAAATAGAGTAGTAAGAATGACCAAAAAGAATATATGTTTGGTTGTTTGGTCTACATTGACGCTTTCACAAAGTATGTAATTTTGTGTTATGCAAGGAAAATTGACAGAAATAATATTATTCAAGAATTGATGAAAAATATTTCTTTATTCGGGATTCCCAGTAGAGTTATTGTCTATCAAGGTAGATGTTTTGACAACAAAGAATTTAAAGAGAAATGTAAAAGTCAAAATATTGAGTTCATCAACCGGAAGTAGTCGCGCAAACGGTCAGGTGGAACGGACAATGTTTGTTCTGAAGTTATTGTTTACAGTTTGATTGGCCATACGTCTCCAAGTGAAGTAATTCTTAGTGGTTATATCCTAGGAACCCTCTGAGTCCATGCCTGCGAGCTTCTGAGTCCATGGTGACGGATCCCTGAACCGTCTATCTACTTCACATACGTCCCTGAGTCAAATCAGCTACTAAATATACCTCTGTTCAAACTATTACAGAAAGCCAAAACTATTTCAGAAGATTTTCAGAACTATTCAGAACTATTTCATTGTTTACAGCAATTGACTTAGATAAAAATAAATCTTGGAACGACAATTTGTATGAAGTGCAGTTAGCGATAAATTCCACTAAAAAATAGAGCCACTAATTGCAGTGCTATTGAATTGATGATTGGCAAAGTTGCAAGGTCTTTTGGTTTAGTTGCTAATGATAATGTAGATGAATTTGATCTAAATCAGGGTTCTCCAAACTTTAAAGCCTTAGGGCCATACTGAATACTCCAGTAAGTTCCGAGGGCCAAAACCATATTATCATTGTTGTCGGTGGAAAAAAGTGAAATAGTCCACTGATGAAAAAAAGGCCGAAAAAGTACGCAACGTTTAAAATGACTGAAAATCGGACTAAAGTCCGCAAAACGTCAACACTGCATATTATTAATTTTCCTGTCATTATCTGTAATTCCTAGAATAGTCGTAGAGTACGAGCCATGAGGAGTAACGTGACACGACATCTGGAGGACAAAAGCGGAAATAGGCAGTACCTTCTATCGCTAACAGGTGGCGCTAATAGCACGTACAGAATAATCTCGTTGGTTCAAAAAAGTTCTTGTGTCTTCCACTCACTTCTAGATGGCAGTAATTGGAATATATAAGAAGGCTAGTGGCGCAACCACAAGTCAGTTCTTATGATACTGTTGTGAAATAAAATAGTGCGTACCTCCTTAAAACGTCTTTGTGCGTGTTTAAGTTTAAGACATCTTTGTAACAGTATTTTGATTTGAATTGTTGCTTTTGTGTGTGATTTAGTAGTATGGAAAAGAAGCGAAAAATTGATAGTGAATGCAGAAAATTCAAAGATCAGTGGAACATTCAGTATTTCGTAATTAAGTCCAGTAACAAGGCGCTATGTTTGATTTGCAATGAAAGCATAGCCGTTCTCAAGGAATATAACATTAAACGTCATTATGAAACAAAACATTTTCAAAATTACTCAAAATATACAGGAAGTTTGCGGACAGAAAAATTCTAAGCTATGAAGCGCGGATTGAAATCGCAGCAATCTTCAATTACAAAACTCAAAACTGAACAAGAGGCTGCAACTCGTGCCAGCTTTCGTGGGGCTCTTGAAATTGCAAAACGTGGAAAACCATTCACCGATGGAGACATGATCAAAGAATGCATAATTGCAGTAGCCGAAGAAATGTGCCCTGAAAAGGTAAATTTATTAAAAACTGTCAGTATGTCAGCAAACACTGTGGCTCGAAGGGTAGAAAACATCGCTGAAAATATATTCTCTCAACTGTTCGACAAAAATGGACATGTTGAGTGGTTTTCTTTGGCCTTGGATGAGTCAACAGATGTGTCAGATACTGCTCAGGTGTTGATGTATATTCGAGGAGTAGATAAAAACTATGAAGTGCATGAAGAACTTCTTGATATGTATAGTATTCATGGCACAACTACTGGTACAGATATTTTTAAAGGAGTTCAAATGGCCATTAATCAAAAGAACCTTCGATCGAAAAACTTGAAATGTATTACAACTGATGAAGGCAAAAACATGAGTGGGAAAGATAAAGGAGTGGTCGCTCTTGTGTCAAAGGCTGTAGAAAATGACGGTGGTTCAAAACCATTAGTCTTACATTGTATCATTCATCAACAGTCTTAGTACGGAAAATGTTTGGATATGTCGGAAGTTCTGAAACCAGTCATATCAACTGTTAATTTTATCAGATCTTTTGGGCTGATTCACCGACAATTCCGACAATTTATTGAAGAGATTGGAGAAAATGACTTACCTTATCATACTGCCGTACGTTGGCTTAGTTGTGGGAAAGTCCTTCAGCGCTATTTTGAACTTCGAGCAGTGATCGAATTTTTTTTTAATGAAAAGCATCGCCCTCTTACTGAATTACAAAACAACGCATGGCTGTGGAAGTTTGCATTCTATGTTGATTTGACAAAACATGTGAACGAACTGAATTTGAGATTGCAAGGAGAAAACCAGCATCTTCCTGATTTATACACTAATTTCAAATCATTCCGGAAGAAATTGATACTGTTGCAATCACAACTACGAAGTAAATGTTTTTCACATTTTAAAACATGTGAAATATTCAGCCACACCACTGAGACTGAGTTCCCTATCGATTTTGCAATCGAAACTTTGAGTGCTTTGAAAATAAATTTTGATACTCGTTTCTCGGACTTTGATGCCATTGCGAATCAAATTAAGAATTTTCAGAATCCTTTTGATACTGACATTGAAACCCTAGCCCCGGAACTTCAAATGGAAATTATTGATCTACAGTGCAGTGATATAATTAAGAACAAATATCTAAACTCATCTTTGTTGGAATTTTATAAGAGTCTTCCACTGACACAATTTGATAATTTGCATAAATTTGCTCGTGGGCTGTTTTCTGTTTTTAGTACTACTTATTTGTGTGAGAAGACCTTCTCCAAAATGTACACAAAAGTACACAAAAAATGTTTACAGATCTAAATTAACTGATGAGCATCTTAAATCTCTTTTAATAATTGGTACAAGTAAAATTAGTCCACAACTACAAACTATTGTCAGTGGAAAATCTCAATTACATAAATCTCATTAGTATTTCATATGTCATTATGCTTGTTATAAGTTATGTTTTTATTTAAAATGTATAAAATGTTAGTTGCATTCATTTCAATAATTTGTTAGTTATTATATACTGAAGTTAAATTTTCTGCATAGTATACATGTCTTTACTCATTACAATTCTGTGTTTCTTTATCCAACTTATCACAAAAACAATAACAATAAGCCTACAACAATGTTATGAGTAGTTAGCCCATGACCATACCAATGTAGATGTCATATTAATAATTATTCAACATAAAATTAGAATACTTCAGTAAACTAAATTTAATTTGCTATAAAAAATATGTTCTCTAAAAGGAGTTTTCAAGTATGCTAGCTCTCCGTGGGCCGGACAAAATCTGTCCGCGGGCCGGATGTGGCCCTCGGGCCGTAGTTTGGAGACCCCTGATCTAAATGATTTGAAAGAAAGAGCTGTTGCAGGTATGTAAAGAAACTATGTTGTTGATAAAGCTAGGTTTGATAAAGGTAAAGCTAAAGTTCATTTGTTTAAAGTGGATGATTTGGTTCTATTAAAAAAAAGAACGAAGAACGTAATCAAAATAATCTTGATCGTAAATTTAGAGTTCAATATAAGATAATTAAGATTTTAGAAAATGAAAGATACGAGGTTGTAAAACTAAGTGGAAAGGGTAAAAGTTTACCATGTAAATTAGCTCATGACCAATTAAGAGCAGTTCCAAGTACGCAAGTTGATGACGATTTTGATTTTGAAGCAAACGTCAGTGATGAGCCAGTGTCGGCGATAGAAAATAAAAAAGGTATTAATTTGTTTAAAGTTATTTATTTAAAGTTATTAGTTCATTGCAGCTTGTTCGAATTGACGGACTGTTGCGGTAATCTCGCGAATGTTCGTTGTGATACGACAGACTGTTACGATAGTTTGCTCATTGAACAATGTGATAGTTGGAGGGTTGCTGCGATAGTCTAGTCATTGAAATATGTTGGAGTTTACAGATTGCTGCGGTAATCTGGTCAACGTTTGTTGAGAATATGGTAGACTGTTGCGATGGTCTAGCCATTGAAATGTCACCCTTACATTTAGTCAGAATGGACGAGCAAGTTAACTTAAATTTCTTTTAATGATGAGTTTGACAGATGATAGTGGCGATTCCGAATAGCGCACGAGGACGTGCGAGATGTCAGGATGGCCGTGTCGGCGCCGACCGTTGGACAAGAAAAGCACGTTTGTGTATCTTATGCCCGGCATACACGTTACGGTCTACCGTACAGGTTACATGCGCAGGTTTGCCTGCGCAGGTCAACCGTACACAAGAAACTGCACAGGTCTATTCCCACACACGCTCCGGTCTACCTGCGCAGGCAAACCTGCACAGGTAGACCTGTCATGTGGACCGTTGTGTGTATGGCGGGCATTAAGTATAAAGAATATCGGCGCTATGCACTGAGCGAGAACACACGCGTTTATTTGTTTTCTAGTGACGAACGTTTAAGGGCGTGAGGGGAACAAGGCAGCGGAAACGGGGCAGTTATCGTTGTAAACGAAAGCTGAACGAAAGGGGTTCGAAACCCCTTCCGAAAGAACAAGGTTGTGACGAAATACGCTCGGCTTGGACAACTAGTTCTTGACAGTGCTGTACCATTATTCATATTGTGTTTGTTCCTATTATGCGGAATAATAGTACTGTAGTTAATTGTTTGTTTGTTAGTAATTAAGTTTAGTGTAATAATAAAAACAATAATATCGTGGTGTTTATAACAATGTCTTCTCCACACATCCCGCTCGACCATGATAATCTTGATATATAATACAGATACTCAGTGTCGGATCGACCCACCGGGCAACCGTTCAAATGCCCGGTGGGCCCTGACTAGTCAGTTTAGGGGGACCTTGTATGGGCCCCCCTAATGGGCGACTAATTTTGGGACGCTGAATTGACGCTGAATTTCTGAGATTTCTACTAGAGCGCCAAAATTTCTTAAAAATGTCTTCAATTCTTGCTGGCGATAGTGAACGAAAAGAGCTAGTGAAACATAATTTGTATATCTGTAATCAGCAGCAAAAATTCTTTCAGAAACGTCTTTAGGTTTTGCTATAACTAAAAAAATAACGATATTGACCAAATCGATTTTCTCGCAATTCGTCGTTTCCTCGGCCTAGACTCCTCGTGTCGAAGGTATTTCTTAACTGAAAGCTTCCTAAAGAATATTATATACGCTATCCCACTAATTTTTCGATACTGAATCGATTACTGAAGACTAGAAGTATCTGTGGTAAGCCGTTCAAAACTTATGAACGCGTCAAATCAGTCGGAAATGCGAGATGGTGTACAGCGAAAAAATATATAAAACTTGTTTATTAGTAACTTTAGAGAGAAATAATCAAAAACGTTTTCAGCACTTCGATTTCCTTCGAGTAACCAAAAAAAAAATCACGAAAAAAAATTCCATCATTTCGTTCGAAAATATCTTTATTTATTTTATTTTATTTTTAGGTTATTTTCGTTTTTTTCGAGAACGGTACAAAGCAGCAAAATCATTTTTGGCACACAGAAACTACACGATAGGACGAACGAGTCCATGTCTAAATTGTCGCAAAAGTTTCAGTAATTCGTCGAGAAATTTCAAACTGAAATCGTTTTCAGAAGGTCATTTTCCTATTATACACTAAGGTTGTCCGCGGGAAATTCACGACTTTCAGAGATCTACTCGAGCGCAGAAATTTCTTTAATCCCTGCAGGCGATAGTGAACGGAAAGAGCTAGCGAAATATAATTTACATATCTGCAGCAGCAATAATGCTTTCAGAAATGTTTTTAAAATTTGCGGTAACTCCAAAAATGACGATTTTGATAAAATCGATTTTCTCGCATTTCGTTGTTTCAGCGGTCTATGCTCCCCGTGTAGATGGTATTGATACTGACCTTGCAGGCCATAACATAGCTCAATGCAGGATAACATAGGCGAATTATAATGTTGGAATGTGTTGGGTACTACGTAGTAGAATGGAGTGGGGGAGCTAGCTATGTGGGAACATGTATTTGATGAATCATGCTTAACAGTGATTGACATCTAATATTGCCGTGTACAATGTTTTGCAAAAAAAACGTCTGGTTAAGGTTTCTCCTTATATATATATATATATATATATATATATATATATATATATATATATATATATATATATGCCGCAAAGCCAAAGGTTCAATCTAAAGAACTGCGCCGAAAAATCGTCCAAAAGAGTCCGCCGCGGCACGTTGAACGCAAACTGCGGCAAACTTGAAGGTGCACTTTTACAGTGCACCCTGCACATTTATGAAGATATTTCAGGATCGGGGGGCCCTACTGCTGTGCGGATCGGTTTTTTAGATACCCGCATTTGTCCTGCGCTATGCGAACGCAAATTCTCGCCGATGACCGTCGAACTAGCAAATTGCCGACCAAAGAGACGGTTGCCGATTTTTTATCGGCATTTAGGACGGACGCACCGGACGAAGGGAGCAACGCAGGAAGCCGAGAGTGGTACCAAAATACGCGTAGCGGAGGGCGGCATAGCCCCGTGCCGCAAAAGTCGGCGGTGAGGGGGGCAAATGTAAAAAAAAACCGTGCAAAAAAGGGTGATGTTTTCCAAAGTCGGTAGCTCGACTGGGACAGCTCGGATCGCGAACCCTTAAATCCGTTCTGATTCAAACGTGAGTAGTTGTGAGTCATTGTACCCAGAAATGGCGGAACTGCAGCGGTTAGAATGACTGACCGCAACTTCCGACGAACGGGACCTTCCGGTACCTTCCGTTTCGAACTGTGGCGGGCGACTCCGTGGCCCACATGCCGCTCAACTTGGAATGTCAAAAAAGCGACATACTGGCGCCCCAAATAGGCATTCAAGTTTTTCTCTGTGCAGATTAACAGTTAGAAGTGAACGTCGCGACGCGATTCCGCGACGTCCAATTATGGGTGCGAAAAGACCATTCTACAATCCACTGAAAAATCTAGAACATTTACCGGGTGGCTACAAAAATATGTTTCATGCAATAGTTTCATGCAATAGCGCGAGTTTGGGCGGGCGGTGCGACGGTTGCAAGCAACGCAGCGCGATTTCGCTTGCACTAAAAGATAAAACGTTCAATTCTCTGAGGGGATCGCGCAAAATCGTTACATCAGGGCTAAAGCTGATCAATCTGAACCGATCAATCCAAAAAACGTCGTTTCATGGCGTCGCGACGCCATCTTCATAGCAATCGGGATTAAACTCCCTAACAAACTAATAATTTATATTCTCGATCGAAGGGCGCCGGTCCCGTCCCGTTCCTTCAATTGGTTCGAACCACCCAAAAACGAATGTTCTTTTTTCACTTTTTGCGCATTTTTCTCTTTAAACTGCCGCAGATTCGCAAAAAGTCGTTGTAGTTTAAAAATTCTTACCGGAATACTTGCGGGAAAGTGTTCTAAGGAGAACGAACCCAATCGTCGACCTGGAGCCCTATAACTAAGTGTAGGGCTTTTGTGGCAGTGCTTGAAAAATCGGCAAAAAAAAGTTGTATTTTCTCTTGCACCAGAAAAATGTACAATCCCATTTACGCCGCTGCCGCCACTTTCGTCAGGCCGTTTCCGCCAAAAACCGATTTTCGGGGGGGTTTTGACCCTCTGGAGGGGCGCGGCAGGACGGAGGATGAAAGCTGGGGATGCACAACGTTAAAACATCGAAGATCTGCGGCCTCCGGCGGCTTAAAAAAGCCGAATTTAACCATTTCGAAAACCCACGTGGTGCGGTCCCCCAGGTTAAATTCGGGAAACGCTACACGTCAGTCGTCCTAGAGTTCGAAGATCGAAATTCCGTCGTGATCTGGCGATTCAGGCCCAACGCTTCCCCACACGGACCCCAAAAGATTGCTTTACAACAATTTCCACTTTAACGGAGGTCACGGCGAAGATGGCCAGGAAAAATGAAATTCACGAAAGGATTCCGGTAGAAAATTTAGAGACGCGTCTGCCAACACCACTGTCGTCGCTGCTTTTGTCGGCGCCGTTATTCACATTTTTCTGCGAAACTGGGTCCTCCGACTACAACGCCGGTACATCATAATTATAAGTCGGTACATCAGATTCTTGTAGCCAAAGAATAGACATACGAACCCACGTACGGCGATTTTCGATAAGACTTCCGAATCGCGTTGTTTACGGTGTAATTGTATAATATATAATTATATAATACGGTTAATGACGATTTTTTTGCAAGAAAAATTGAGTTTATCGCACTTCCCAAAAATTTTAAGCAAAAATATCGAAAAGTGAGGTGACAGTCGGACGAGTGGCGACGTTCCGGACACACCGACACCGAAGCCACGTTTGTGCGACGAAAACTGTCCGAGTTGTGGGTGGAAAACTTGAAAAATTTGGCCGGTCGCTCCCGGAGACGGCAGGTTTTAAATTATTTTTAGGGTGAAATTATTTTTAGAAAATACTTGAATCTTTTGCAAATCAGTTGTGTTAGATTTCGAGTCGTTAAAAAATTTATAAATATTTTTTTTTTAATTTTCAAAAAATCATGTCTTATGCCCAATTATTTGTTTGAACTTCCTATAAGTTCAGTGACTTTTCATCACTAGGTGACTTATCTATGTGAAAGGGGTTGCATAACTATCAGCACTTTTATAAATATTGGCGCTGTGTGTTATTCCTTATAATTGACCTGGCAGTGAAAGGGTTAAACAGTAAAATAATAGCTTTATATACTCAATGTTCGATATTTCGGTGCTATTTCTTATAATGAATCCAAGGTTTAGTAGGGGTCCATTGGTAATCTGTTCTATGTGGGGGACAAACGATAAAGAGGGATCCATCACAATTCCTAAGTCGGTACATTCGTTGCATCTAACCAAGTAAGTTTCCGTTGATGCTGTAGAAAAAAATGAAGATTTACTTTCTTCCTGGTGAATGACATAATCTTACATTTCCGGTTATTTAGGTCTAGTTTGTTTGTATTGCACCAGGACACTAACCTATCTATTTCCTGCAGTAGATTCATACAATAATTCTGCGAATTGATAACAGTTACCACTTTGAGGTCATCTGCATAAAGAAGCGAATGGCAGTTGAGCGACTAAACAACTTCTTTAAAGTATATTATGACAAGCAAGGGACCGAGATTGGAACCTTGAGCGACACCCCTGCTTACATAAAAGGTAATTTATGTGTAACCACCATATTCTACATATTGTTGTCTAGCCGTGATCAGTGCCTTAAATAAGAGTATAAAGGAATCACAGAAGTCTTAGTATTTTTACACATCATACAATGGTTGACCCTATCGAATGCTTTTGTTAGGTCAGTGTATAGAATATCAACATGTGATTGCTTATCTAATGCTTACGAATTGCGTGAATTCAAATAGATTGGTTACTGTCGATCTTACCATTACAAAGCCGTGCTGATCAGGGACTAGTCTAGCCGATACATGATTATACAGAATAGTGGATACGACCTTCGCAAAATTCGACAAAAGTCTATGGTCTGTAGTTTAGTATGTTGTTTTTTTACCAGACGTAACAATAGGATGTACACGCGCCACTTTCCAGATTGTTGGATAGTCGGCTTTACTTATAATTAGGTTGAAGATATGAGATAATGGTTTACTAAAGCTACATATACAGTCAGCCATTTATTGTAAAATCATGCTTTGATACTGTTTTATAAAATGTGAAATTTGGAAAGGGGAAACGGCGATAAATAGATATTATCTGAAGTTTTTACAATAGAAAATATTTCGTATATATAATTATATTCGTATCATTGAACGACACTAAAAATAAATTTTTGGAAAACAAAGACAAAAATGCTGTAGATAATATTTCATAAACAGTCTAATCAATACATACTCATGTCCAGATACGATTAATAGATATAATAAGGTATATATAGTACGAGTTTTAGAATAGGACGTTTTAAAATCAGTAAAAATGTTGAGACTCGCTATACTTTTGGGTTTCGTTGCCGGATGCTTTGGTAAACTTAATTTTTTATAAAACATAAAAAAATCGTTTTTTGGCATTCCTTGAACATTTTTTTTCTAGCATCTCCCGAGTCTAAAATCGTCAATGGCACAAATGCCGCAGAAGGTGAAATCCCATACATTGTAAGTAGTTAAAGAATAATATTAACATAATTATATCGGAGATTTAACAAATTCATTTAAAATTCTAAATTTAAAAGTTTCATTACGGAACAGTTCGAGCGAACTTAGCTGGAATAAGCCTATTTCAAACATTAAAATTCTTGTTCGTTATCATATTTGATAATTTTATAATACAGGTCAAAATTTTCTTAGAAATAACTTCAAATCAAATATAACATCGTTTATTTAGGATACAAGATAAAAATAAATAATAATATTAAAATTTATCAACATAAAAATGATGCTAAGGGACCGATGATACTGACCTCTAGGCCCTTCTGCCAGATGAGATAAATTTAATTAGAAAATACAATATACATTTAATTTAATTATACATACATATTATACATTTAAGAGCTATAAGTAATTTTTACGACAAAAAGTAGATATTAAAATGAAATAATTATATTAAGATTATTAAAATTAGTTAAAAGAAATAACGTTGTAGATCTCCCTTCGTATTGGAGGATTTCATAACTGCGGAGGTTCCATTTTGGACGCCACCCACGTTTTGACGGCCGCCCATTGCGTCAGTGCATGGTAATTTCATTTCCTCTTCACATTAACAAACTCAAATTCCTTATTGAAATATTTCTATTCCAATTAGGGTCAACGAACCCAGCAGTATTAGTGTTCAATATGGATCATTGAGACTTAATAGCGACGACCCTAATGCCATCACTGCTAAGGCCATTGTCATTCACCCACAATATAAACAAGGTCGCGTGTATGTTCCCAATGACGTTGCGGTTGTCACCGTAAGTATTATTCATCCACTTTATATACAATGTCTGGCAACATACTGACCCCTTTTCTTATTAAATGAAACGTAGAAATTAGCATCACATACGTTTATTGCATACATGATGACATTTGAACAGCATGTTGACGATGAATTACATTTGACAAATGCGCGCGATTTTGTCTTTCGCATCGGAGCCGGTTCTAATATGATTGCATGACATGGTGAAAGATATCTGATCGTATGCCACAAATGCCGCAGATCTCACTCCATTTCTAATCTTCTTCTCCTTGTGCCTTATCCTCAGTGGATGTTGGCGATTACTATGGCCCATCTGATTTCATTTGCTACAGCCCGAAATAGATCCATAGTTGTCATTCCTGTCCATTTTCTCAGATTTCGGAGCCACGATATTCGTCGTCTTCCAGGATCTCTTATGCTGTTAAGCTTGCCCTGCATAATAAGCTGAAGTGGGTTATATTTCTGGTTTCGCATAACCTGTCCGAAGTATGAAAGTTTTTGTCCTTTGATTACGTTACAAACCTCTTAATGTTTTCTCATACGCTGTAGGACGGCTTCGTTGGTTACGTGGTAAATCCATGATATTCTAAGCATGCGTTTGTAGCACCACATCTCAAATGCTTCCAGACGTTTACATGCAGCGTCGGTCAGAGTCCAAGCTGCCACCTCATATGTTAGTATTGAGAAAACGTAGCATCTAAGAACTAAGAAGACTCTGAGGTGCTAGCCTTTAAACGCTTCTCTTGCGATTAAAAGTTGTTCTACTCTTCTGAATTCGGATCTTAATTTCATTTATTAGTTCCCATTTGTTGTTAAGGATTATGCCCAGGTAGTTTATCCATGTAACCGTTTCCAGTTGGGAGCCGTTTGCGTAAAACTGGCCATCAATATCTTGTTTGCTTATTATTATAACCTTTGTTTTATTTGTGTTTAGGCGTATGTTGTAGGTTTCGCAAACTTCTGTTACTCTGTCTATTAACTTCTGTAGACCCTCAACTGTGTCTGCGATTAGGTCTGTGTCGTCGGCGTACCTTAGATTATTAATAAGTACGCCGTATAGTAAAATGCCGTCATCTGTGTTCTCCAAAGCCCCTCTAAACAGTCTCTCCGAATAAACGGTAAAGAGCAGAGGAGAGAGCACACATCCCTGTCGAACTCCTTGGTGTACTTCAAACTCTTCAGAGTGCGCATTCTGCACCCGAGCCTTTTGTTTCCAGTAAAAGTTAGATATAATGCGCATATCCTTGTCATCCAGGGCTGACTGTCTGAGCGTTTAAAATAGTTTTGTGTGATTTACTCTATCAAAAGCTTTCTCGAAATCGATGAAACAGGCAAAGACATTACAGTTTACATCGCGTGCTCTTTGTATTAGAACATTAAGGCTAAACAGTGCCTCCCGCGTCCCGAGTCCGTTCCTAAATCCGCATTGTGTCTCTCCGACATGTTCTTCGAGTTTGGGATAAAAACGTTCATGTATGACTGTTAGGAATGTTTTCAGAACGTGACTCATTAGACTAATATATCTGTAGTCTTCGAAATATTAAGCTGTGATTTTCTTTGGTATGGGAATAAATGTTGAAACCAGCCATTCTTCTGGAATTGTGCCGCTATCATAAATGTAATTGAATAACTCTGTAATGATGTCCAGGTGGTTTTGTTCTATTAGCTTCAGCATATCTGCATAAACTTCATCGGGTCCTGCTGCTTTGTTGATTTCAAGCTTCCTGATTGCTCTCGAAACCTCTTCTGTGGTGATTTTGAGAGGGCACAGTTTCTCTGTTTGGTTCCTCCAAAATGCCATGTCTAATGATATTTTGTAATTATTCTAACATTCTTCTAACGACATCACAGTTGAAGGGATTTAAATCTGAAAATCTTACTAGTCAATTCAAATTATTATGTCGAGAAATTATTTTTCCAGGCAAAATTTGTTCCAAAAATCTGATGCAGACTCGAGCAGTGTGACTACTTGCCCCATCTTGCTGGAACCATAACTCATTGTTGTTGATGAAAAAATATCAAGCAATATTAAATACTGTTGCGAATGAATAGTAAAAGGCTGATTCTCTTCTTCGAAGAAATCCAAAGTAAAAAAGTCCAAGTATCCCGAAAAATGATACGACACACCGCATTGTAACTTTCTGGGAGTATATGGGTCGCTCCTGAATTTGTTGGGGTTTCTCTGACAACGTTTTGGTTTCTAGTATTTAGGAGAAACATTCACATTATCGCAAAGAAAAGCAAGAAAGTCTGCGCAAAACTGGCTACGTGTAACGAAATGTTGGGGTTAAAGCTGTTGCACTATTTGAATTTTATAGAAAAGCAAACCAAAATCATCGCGCAAAATTCGTGTTTACTGCTACTGCATGGCGAAATGTGGTTTATGGATTGGAATCGAATAAACGTCGTTTCACAAATGATTCGCTGTTGCAGCGGTCAAGAATTCATGGTTAATAAGACTAGATTACATGTTAAATAACTTCTGGAGCACTATCCACCATACATTGTTAGTAACCCCAGCACAACCCTCTGAAATTCGTCAATATCTGTTACTGGACCTTGTATAATATCAAAATTAAAATGAATATTGCATTAATTTTTTTTATATATTATAGTTAGAAGAGTCTATTATCTTTGGAGTAAATGTAAGATCAACTAACCTTCCACCTGCTTTCAATAGCACCCCGGCAGATCAAGGAGCCGTTTTAGCTGGATGGGGTTACCCATACTTAAGTTTGTTTTATGTAACTAATAAAACATTGTTAACCTCATTTATAACTTCATTAGAGTGGTGGAGATGTAATGGTAAACCTCCAACGTGTTGACCTTAAAGTATACTCCGATGAAGCTTGCGAAAGCGCACACGGTGCAATGGCAGACCGAGCTTTTCATCTGTGTGCTGGAGTTCCAGAAGGTAGCAAAGGACAATGCAGTGTAAGCAAATTTGTTACAAATATTTTCATAAATTTAAAATTATAAAAAGCTGTTATTACTTATATTGCAATTTAATTGAAATATTCTTTCTTCAGGGTGACTCTGGTGGCCCATTGAACGTCAACGGAATCCAAGTTGAAGTTGTTTCTTGGTCTATTAAGCCATGCGCAAAAAAGGAAAGCCGGGAGTTGTCGCTAAAGTTGCAAATTATGTAGATTGGATCAAGTCCACAATTCATTGTGAAAATTGAAATAATTTAAAATGAATGAATTGAATGAATCGTAATTATTACATTGTAATATGTACTCCTTTAAATTCAATAAATATATTCTTCTTCTACTTTCGAAAAGGCCTACATCGGACCACGCTTGTTCAACTGTTGGGCTTTGACCTTTGCCCAGTATTGACGCATCTTCTGCCGGTGTAACTCCTTTCCCTCTTCTGTCCAGGCGGTACCTTTCCTTCGAGGTTTTTCCTTAAATCTACGGACTTCCTTTAGGGTGCGTCTCACAGACTGTCTGTTTTTGAGATCTGTTAGTCCCAGTTCTTTAATATCCTTCTCGGTCTCTGTCAACCAAGTGGTACGAAACTTCTTGTTTTGCCAGAAGGTGAACAGACGGTTAGTTAGTCGGTTTGGAGGCAATCTTGCAATATGGCCATAGAAAGCTACCCTTCTTTTCCTTGCACAGTCAGAGAGCATCTCAATATGTTCGTAGAGCTCAGAGTTATGCCGTCTTCGGAATTCCCCATCTTCCTTTACCCGGCCTAGAATCTTCCTGAGGATTCTCCTCTCTCTGATTTCCAATTTCTCTATTAGACCCCTTCGGTTCAAGGAAAGACACTAATAAAAACACTATAAATAAATATATTCATTTTACAAAACGAGTAATTTTAAAAACCACGGGCATTTACTAAAAGGGTTGAGAAACTCTCGCTATAAAGTCTTCAAGTAAACAATAAAAACATGTTTATACTTATTACAAGATATTGGTATTATATCTAACGGTGCCGATTTTTTGAAAGGTGACGATAAAAGTTAGTAGGAAATACGTCGTTCACATTTCTCTATTTCCGCTAATAATATATAATGCAGATACTCAGTGTCGGATCGACCTTCCGGGTAACCGGCCCGGTGGGCCCTGACTTCAGTTTAGGTTGACCTTGTATAACCCCCCCCCCCCTAATGGGCGACTAATTTTGGGACGCTGAATCGATGCTGAATTTCCGAGATCTCTACTAGAACGCCAAAATGTCTTAAAAATGTCTTCAATTCTTGCTGGCGATAGTGAACGAAAAGAGCTAGCGAAACATAATTTGCATATCTGTAATCAGCAGCAAATATTCTTTCAGAAACGTCTTTAGGTTTTGCTGTAACTAAAAAAATAACGATTTTGACCAAATCGATTTTCTCGCAATTCGTCGTTTCCGCGGTCTAGACTCCTCGTGTCGAAGGTATTTCTAAACTGAAAGCTTCCTAGAGAATATTATATACGCTATCCGACTAATTTTGGGATGCTGAATCGATTAGTGAAGACTTGAAGTGTCTGTTGTGGGCCGTTCAAAACTTATAACAGCGTTAAATCAGTCGGAAATGCGAGATGGTGTACAACGAAAAAATATATAAAACTTGTTTATTTGTAACTTTAGAGAGAAATACTCAAAAACGTTTTCAGTACCACGATTTCCTTCGGGCAACCAAAAAAAATCATGAAAAAAATTTCCACAAAATTTTTCAACAAAAATTTCGTTCGAAAAATATCTTCTCCGGTTATTTTCGATTGTTTCGAGAACGGTACAAAGCAGCCAAATCATTTTTGGCACACAGAAACTACACGACAGTACGAACGAGTCGATGTGTAAATTGTCGGGAACGTTACAATAATTCGCCGAGAAATTTCAATCTGAAATCGTTTTCAGAAGGTCATTTTCCTATTAATACACTAAGATTGTCTGCGGGAAATTCACGACTTTCAGAGATCTCTACTCGAGCGATTTTTCTTCAATTCTTGCAGGCGATAGTGAACAGAAAGAGCTAGTGAAATAAAATTTACATATCTGAAATAACCACCATATTCTACATATTGTTGTCTAGCCGTGATCAATCCCTTATATACGAGTATTAAGGAATCACAGACGCCAAAAAGTCTAAGTTTTTTTTCACTTATCGAATGCTTTTGTTAGGTCAGGGTATATAATATCAATATGTGATTGCTTATCCAATGCTTACGAATTGCGTGAATTCACATAGAATGGTTACTGTCGATCTTCCCATTACGAAGCCGTGCTTCTCAGGGGCTAGTCGATATATGATTATACAGAATAGTGGGTCCTATCCAAAATTCGACAAAAGTCTTTGGTCTGTAGTTTGGTATGTTGTTTTTTACCAGACTTAAAAATAGTATGTACACGCGCCGCTTTCCAGATTTTTGGATAGTCGGCTTTACTTATAATTAGGTTGAAGATATGAGATAATGGTTTACTAAAGCTACATATACAGTCAGCAATTTATTGTAAAATCATGCTTTGATACGGTTTTATAAAATGTGAAATTTGGAAAGAGGAAAGGGCGAAAATAGATATTATCTCAAGTTTTTACAATAAAAAATATTTCGTATGATCATTGAACGACACTAAAAATAAATTTTTGGAAAACAAAGAAAAAAATGCTGTAGATAATATATCAGAAACAGTCTAATCAATACATACTCATGTCCAGATTCGATTAATAGATATAATAAGGTATATATAGTACGAGTTTTAGAATAGGACGTTTTAAAATCAATAAAAATGTTGAGACTCGCTATACTTTTGGGTTTCGTTGCCGGATGCTTTGGTAAACTTAATTTTTTATAAAACATAAAAAAAATCGTTTTTTTGGCATTCCTTGAACATTTTTTTTTCTAGCATCTCCGGAGTCTAAAATCGTCAATGGCACAAATGCGGCAGAAGGTGAAATCCCATACATTGTAAGTAGTTAAATAATAATATTAACATAATATGTGAGATTTAACAAATTCATTTAAAATTCTAAATTTAAAAGTTTCATTACGGTACAGTTCGAGTTGGAATAAGCCTACTTCAAACATTAAAATTCTTCTTCATTATCATAATTGATATATATAATTCACTTCAAAATTTTCTTAGAAATAATATCAAAGCAAATTTAACATCGTTTGTTTAGGATACAAGATAAAAATAAATAATAGATAATATTAAAATTTATTAATTTAAAAAAAATGATACTAAAATGATACTAAAGGGCCGATGATACCGACCTCTAGGCCAGGGCCGGCGCGTCAAAATATGCCGCCTAAGGCGAATACAACTTTAGCCGCCCCCACCCCACATATTAAAAAAAATAATAAACCCATGATATATTGAACTAAAATACAAATGTAATTCTAATAACAATATTTACAAAAAATAATATAGGTATAGACACTTTGACAGAATATATAACTTATACAAAAACAATAACAATTAAATAAATAAAACAAAAAAATTAAAAATTCACTCTTCTGGATTTCTTCTCTTCAAAACTATTAATGATGTCTTCGTAGTTTATTTTCTCTATTATCTCGTGTTCTATAGCTGATATAGATAAATTTATTAATCTTTGTTGGGCCATGGAAGATCGCAAATAATTTTTAATTTGTGCATTACCGTTGCCAGTGGAAAAAGAACGTTCTCCACTGGCAACGGTTATAGGTGAACATTTTTAAGCAAACAATAATATTAGGAAAATTATCAGATAAATTATTTCTTTCTATATAATTCACTGCATTCAGCGGTGTCATACCTGTTGTTAATATATTTCGCACAATTTGTAATTCGATAGACAAATTGAAAGGTTCTAAATCGTCTGTACATGTGCAAATTTTGACAATTTTTAAGATTTTGTCTGATTTTTTTTTTCGACAATTTCGTCTGATTTTTTTTTTGGCGCCTAATGATGGAATATCATATATAAATTGAAACATTTTATTATGATTTTCCAATTGTGTAAATCTTTCTGTAACAGAATTAGTACAAATACAATTTTGTCGAATTTTGCGAATGTCCTATCCACTATTCTGTATAATCATATATCGACTAGACTTAAGATTTAAGAGATAATTAAAAACCTCAACTTCAAATTTTTTAGACATTTTCTATTGGTTTATCTGTTACTTCGTAAATAATTCATTTGCTTTTACGTCTAATTTTAATTGAAAGACTGCTTTCAAACTCTTCATTTATTTCCATTTCATTAGCTACTTCTTTAGCTATACAAATTATTTTCTCAAAACTATTTATACGAAATTCCATCATAAACTAATTTACGTCATTTAATATTTTAACCAGGGACTAAGAACGGAACGAAAAAGAAATAATGAAATTAACCGAAATATTTAAAAGAACGATAACGGAAACGAAAACAAAATTTTACGTTCATGATTGAAAATGAAATAAATAATTTCGGTTACCGGTTTAAACCGGTTTTATTTTTGGATTGTTTAAATATAAATTCAAAATTTTTAATTTTAAGATCTACAGCATATGAAACATGCATGCATTGTAATGTCAATGTAAAATCATGCAACGTCACTGTATAATTTAAACGTGGTATTAAATAAAATCTGTGATTTCTCATAAAGATCAATTGTAAAGGCAAAAATTGTTTAGTATTAATATCTTTTTTCTGGTTCTTTGCAGCTTTTATTTATTTAATTGATTAATTATCTTATTAAAATGCACGAATATGTAATAGTATATTACGAGAGATTAATAATGAGAGTTGTAAGAAGCATATTACGTACGAGCGGAAAAGTTACGTGATTCCGCGAGGACGTAATTGCCTTACAACTCGAATTATTTACTATATTTTATCTACGACCACAATAATTTGTTTCTGTTTAATAAGAAAAATATGTTTGATGTAACACCTTCGACCTTATTTAACTTGATAGAAATGAAAAGTAATACATTCATAATGGTTACATACTTTTTATTTTATACTTATTTCTAGTTTTCGTTAAATTTAAACGTGAAAAAACGAAATGAATGACAGCTTCTATGTGAATGATGTGACGTTTAATGATTGTTTGGAAATCACGGAGTACTATATTTAAAAACAGTATCAACGTGCAGCTCTCAACCAATCAACGAATCGCAAACCAAACAAGCAAGGGTGATTTTGAATTATTACATAACATTAATCGCGGATTGTTACATATGTGTGTGGTATGATGTATTTACATAGTCCACGAACTGTACAATAAATGCCCATTATTGTTACAATTGTGGTCGTAGATAAAGTTTCATTAAAATCTTATACCGACGGTACTATCTTTATGTAAGGGAGATTTACAAACTTAAAAGAAACAGAATACAGCCTGAATACATAAATACATAATAATATATAAATAATATATAAATAATATATAAATAATATATAAATAATATATAAATAATATATAAATAATATATAAATAATATATAAATAATATATAACCTAAATATATCAGAACGATTCTGCAGTAAGTCGACGATGTTTAAATGATGTTTAAATTTTGTCAAATTTTAGTTATAAACTGGAAAAAAATGTCAATATTAACTTTAAAAATTATAAAAACTTTTAGTTAAACTGGATATGTATAAAAAAAACAATTTTTTGAGAAAGCCAATGAAATGATTTGTGTTTTATCATAATTTTGGAAATTATTGATAACACTAATTTTTTTAAATATTGCGTAATTATTAAAGCATATATATATATATATATATATATATATATATATATATATATATATATATATATATATATATATATATATATATATATATATATATATATATTTATCATTAATATAAAAAATGTATTGCTATTGTCAAAATAGGTTTAGCAATTGGATAATATTTATAATATTTATTCAGCCTGTCCGGAGCTCTATAACAAATATTGAGTCTTTTTAGCACTACCAAAACAAATTTCACATGAAATTTGTAAGTTGTTTTACAGCTTTCAGGCCACCTTCGTGGCACTCAACAAAAACATAACATAAAAATAACATTGTTTTTAAGATCATGTCTTTCCGATAGCTTAAGTGGATAGCCATCTGAGAACGCGTTTCGATATTTATCTCTCATCAGCACAGCTTTGCTTCCATGAACAATAATTTTTAAACCACTCACTTAAAACCCATGTGGTGTTTCGGGTTAGATGTATATAATTTTGACATTTTGTGAGAGAGACATGAACTTATGGTTATTGATTGAACTGATCAGATAGAATGGTTTCACCAATCCTATCTTATCAGTTCAATTAATAACCTGCTAAGTTCATGTCTCTCTCACAAAATGTCAAAATTTGCTAAAAACAGACGCCTAAATATTCAAACCACTTTAGATTATGTTATAAAAATACTAATTTTTCACAACATTACTACTGATTTGTCGAAGGAAGTGTGTACAGAACTGGTAACAGTTATGGGGGCCATTCAGAAAATTGATTATTCGGGTATTCGAATAATTTTGAATCCCATTATAAATGAGATGAGGGGGTGAGGACAATAAAATTAACCCAGAAAAATATTTAAAAAAGCTGTCATCGGAAGCTTCAAATTTAAATGAAAAAATAAAGAAAGAATTGATGGGGAAATTATTATCTTTAAAAGTTGATGTCGCATGTAAATTTGATAGAAGTAGGTATATCCTTGATAGAAGTAGGAATCAACGTTCAATTTGGCGGAAATAATAACTGTTTAGTTTTAAGCACTTTGCCGATGTGGAATTGAAGGAAAGGCATGATGTTTCGTCACACGTTTCAAAAATAATATTAGCGGTCTTAGAAAAATATGATGTTGGTTTGAAGCCTTTTTTGAAGCCTTTACTTTGAAGTCTTTAGTATAAAAACAGGCAATGGGCCAAATATGCTCAAAGCGGTAGGTTTGTTAGGAGAGTAACAAAGTGATATTAGTGGCGTAATGAAGAAGATGATGTGAAATGAAGATGTAATAGTATTCTATGTAGAAAAATTTGCAAAACCAGCTTTAAACGTTATTTAATTTCGGTTCACGAAAACGATACGTTTTGGATGAGAATGTTAATAACGTAAACGAAATTTACCGTTTCCGTTCTGATCAGAAACGAAAGAAATATTTTTCATTCTAGTCCCTGAATTTAACACATTCTGATAAAATCATATTTGGGCTTATAATATGCCGTCCTAAAAATGTGGCGCCGTAAGGCGATCGCCTGTCCGACCAGGCGCCCTTCTGCCAGATAAGATAAATTTAATTAGAAAATACAATATACATTTAATTTAATTAAGAGCTATAAGTAATTTTTACGACAAAAAGTAGATATTTCAAATTAGTTATAAGAAACTTAACTTTGTAGGTCTCCCTTCGTTATGGAGGATCTCATATCTGCGGAGGTTCCATTTTGGACGCCACCCACGTGTTGACGGCAGCCCATTGCGCCAGTATAAGGTAATTTCATTTTCTCTTCACGTTAACAAACTCAAACTCTTTAAATTAAAATATTTCTATTGCAATTAGTATCAACAACCCCAGCAGTATTAGCGTTCAATATGGATCATTGAGACTTAATAGCGCAGACCCTAATGCCATCACTGCTAAGTCAATTGTCATACACCCAAATTACCAAACAGGTAACGCGTATCGTGCCAATGACGTTGCTGTTATCACCGTAAGTATTATTTATCCACTTTATAGACAGGATCCGGCAGCAGGTATTGACGATTTTTAATGTATGATTGTGACATTAATAAATGAAAAGTAGAAATTAGCATCACATACACTGATAGCATACATGATGACATTAGAACAACGACAACGACAATAACGACATTGGTCTTATTCGTCTCATTTGTCTCATCCCACTCTCGTGGCACGAAAGTGCAGGAAACCAAATTGTACTTACATTGAATTGAAAAATTCACTTTGTTTTTTACCACACTTGTGTGGTAAAAACAAAGTGAATTTTTCAATTCAATGTAAGTATGGATTACCACGTATGCATCCTTTTCACAAATTGTACTTATAATTATATTTATTTATTTTATAAGTCATGAGTGAATTAGAATGTAGTCATTTGTTAATTGATGGCAATGAATTACATTTGATAAATGCGCTCCATTTTGTCTTCCGCATTATCGGAGCCGGTTCAGGAATTATTGCATGCGTTGGTGTAAAATATCTGGACCTATGTTTCTTATTTCATTTCTAATATTATTTTTTAATTCCCCTAATGTCTCTTTCGACTAACCATAAGAAGACATCACAGCTGGGAGGGAGTTCAATCTGTAGATATTGCAAGCCAATTCAAATTACTGTGTCGAGAAATTATTTTTTCAGGAATAATTTGCTCCCAAAATCCGATACGGACTCGAGCAGTATGACTACTTGCCCCATCTTTTTGGAACCACAACGCATTGAAGTTCAAAAAAATTACAAATATTATTCAGTACTGTTGTGAATTCATAGTAACAGGCTGATTCTCTTCTTCGAAGAAATTAAGTCGAAGTCGAGGGGTCATCCACTTCCTAAAATATTGCAATGTATTCGCAATTATCCTGATTTTTTTGGTAATTCGAGGTACTCTAAGAAAATACTAGAGTAATGCGTAATAATGTCACTTAATGCTAATTCTTTGCTAATGTGAAGTACTGGGAGAAATCACAAGCGTAATAATGTCAGATATTTAAACCGAAAAGCGGCGCGCGACTGGTTGCCAGTCCCAGTAGAAGTCTGTGATTTTGACGCCAAATACATGCGTAAATCGTTGCCGCGTATGTTAAAACAATGTCTAAACTAGGAGACAGTGGTGGATTTACCAGCAGGCTGAACACTGGGGCGGCAAGTTTGGGGCCAACATTATTTTTAATCTTACATAAATTAAAAAGATTCATTTTATATATGTTAATGTAAATGGTATTAGGTACACACAAACAATTCAGCATGTAATATGGCTTCACCACTTATTGTTAAATTAAATTTTTCTACAATTTGCGTAATAGTGGTTGGTCCGAAGCGGGATTGACGGGGCCGTGCTGTTATGGGCATACGCCGTTTAGTGGCATTGAGTCTGAGAGAGAAAGACATAGAGCGGCGAAATAAACGAAAAAGCCGCCTAAAAGAAAAGTCGTCTCTGTTGATTGAGTCATGCAATTTCTTATACTTACGTATTATTTTTTCTTCGGTTGTGTGCCCTAGAGCGAAAAATGAAAAGTTCTGTGATCCGAATATATTAATCCGAGTATGTTGTTGGAACTGTTAGCTGAATTCGATCCTTTTTTAGCGAGTCATGTTGAATATCTTATGCTGCGGTCACATGAGGTTGGTTTACCAGCCGCTGGTCGACAGAAACCAGCATACGGGAGGGTTCTAACAGTGTTGTGAAAACAGCAGAAGCTGGTCTGGCAGCTGCGATGTTTTGAATCAGTTTTATATATTTTGATCAGTGTTTTCTACAAAATGTCTTTACATAGGAAAGAAGTGCTAAGGAAATTGTTAAGAAGTCTGTTGTGTTTTGTAATTCACTGTCACTATTTATTTAACAGTCTTCGCCTTTAGAAGAATACATTTCTTCTGGATCATCATTCTTCTTTTTATTTTCTTTAGATCTAATTCCTTTTACGCTTTGAATTGTGTCTGATGATAATTGTATCAGATGATGATATTGTGTCTGCCAGATTTAGTACTGAACAACCAACATAAGGTTGATTTTCTTACTGTCAGAATTTTTTCTTTTATTTTTGTTTTTAGAAACGGATTGCATTCTCCAGTTTTTTCGGAATAATCTTTTAAATCGAATTCAGTTAGATTTTCAAAAATGTCTATTTCTTCGCGAATATTTCCCAGATCTTCAGGATTGATATTTGCAATTTCACGCGTATCTTCTGAAGTATCAATTTGTTCATCTGCAGCATAAAAATCCTTATGAAGAGGTACGCAAATCAACTTTTAATAGTGATAACATGCATTCCTGTTCTTCAAACACCATTCCTAACTCTTACGCATTTGCAACTGCACTTTGTTTAGCTTCATCTAGCTTCTTAACTTCATTTCGTTTCTATACGGCAGACTAATATCTCTTACTTCATTTTTTCCCATCTTTGGTCTTCAATGAGTTTTAATGAAAATGACAATATTCAATACTAGGGAGTTTACCAGAATCGGAAATAATGTCAATTATGCGTTGTATTCGTATGGTTCGGATCAATATATCTAATAAATCAAAGCTTAGAAGTGGAATGTCATCGATCAGATTTTTTTGTCTGAAATTTTTTTCGCCTGTTTGGCTATTAAACAACCACGGCAAAAATAATTTTCCGCTGCGACACTTGTCTATCATGAGTATCATAGCGTGAACGTTTATTTCAATGCATGTATATGTGTTTAAAGTGAACCATGACCAGCCGCATGATGAGCTAATGCGGGTGTAGTGGGGACGTAGGATGACCGTAATTCGAATAGAATGTGAACGTAATTCAGGGAATGCAAGAATAATTCAAGGAATGCAAGAGTGCTTTGTGTAGTGTGGTGTAATACTTATGTACTGCTAAGGAATGCAAGTAATGAGCGGTAATGCATCTAAGTATTAACATGTATTGCAAAAGTGGATGACCCCTCGAATGGATGCGAATAAAATGTGAACGTAATTCAAGGAAGCCAAGAGTACTTTGTGTAATGTGGGGTAATTCTTAGGTACTGCTAAGGAATGCAAAGTAATATGCGGTAATGCATCTAAATATTAACATGTATTGTAAGAGTGGATGACCCGTCGGTCTAAGTATTCCGATAAGAGACGCGCCACAGCACATTGCGACTTTCTGGGAGTATAAGGGTCGCTCCTGGTTTTGGTGTATTAAAACTTGTTAAACTGATATCCGCGTAAATGGAAATGTGCTTCCTAGGACATGATTAGATTAGGCAAAACATTCACATTATCGCAAAGAAAAGCAAGAAAGTCTGCGCCAAAATGGCAACGTGTAAAGAAATGTTGGGCTTGAAGCTCTATTTGATTTTTGTAGGGATGAAAACCTAAATCTTCGAGAAAAATCCGCTGCATGCTTCTGTGCAAAATGTATAGAGCTCCTGCTTGACGAATTACTGAACGAAATGGACTCAATTATGGATTCGGATCACCGTTACACAAAAGAAGCGATTCATGGTTACTAAAACTGGATTATATATTAAATAAGTGTTAGAATTGAACTTATTTTATTGAACGACCACTTTCGTTTTATAAGAAAGGATAATTATATAAAAGTTTTATTAAAAATAAAAAGTACACACACACAACACTCTGTACATGTATATTGATTTTTCAATTATCTTTTGTCAGGATATACATTACCAACCAAAAACAGTTGAGTATTTTTGGCGGCACATTTTAAATTGCAGAATCTTATTTAACACGCCCACAAGATTCTACAATCTAATCTAACAAAAATAAAAGTATAACAAAAAATAAATTCTCAACAACTAATCATTCCAAGCAACAGTCTTATCTGATTAAATTTCTAAGAACTTGAAGGTTTAGTAAATATATCTGCAAGTTGCATACTGCTAACTAGATACATATTCAACTCTAATTTCATTTGACATATATTTCTCAAGAATTAAAATCGTATTTAATGTCAATATGTTTTGTGCGTGGGTAAAACACTGGATTCTTAACTAACTTGATTGCACTTTGGTTGTCAACAAAAATAGTGGTTGGTTTTACTACACACTCACTGACATCACTTAGTAAAGTCTGCAACCAAATCACTTCTTTACACGCAATACAAGCTGCAACATATTCAGCTTCGGCTGTTGATAAGCTGACGGTGGTTTGGCGTTGACTGCACCACGATACTGCTGACTTATTCAACATGAATACGCAGCCAGTGGTGGCCCTTCTTGTGTCGCAATCACCAGCAAAATCAGAATCTGAAAAACCTTCCAACAAGGTGGTACCAACTTCTGATTTGTAGAGTATTCCATAGTTTGCCGATCCCTTCATATATTTGATTGTACTGCATTCCAATGTGTGGTGGTTGGATTGTTTAAATACCTACTAGCGATTGACACAGCATAAATAATATCAGGTCTACTCACAATAACTTACAGAGTTTTAAGTACGTCTTTGATACAGACATTTGTCAAGTTTGCACAAAACCAAAACTTGTTATAAAGTCATTAAACAGTTCATTACATACTTTAGGAGCTTGCTTCAACCCATAAAGTGATTTGATTAAACGACAAACTTTGCCTGGAGGTACATTTGACTGAGGAGATTTCAAATAAATTTCCTCTTTTAAATTACCATGTAGGAATTCAGTTTTAATAGTAAACTGCTTTAAAATATATTTATTTTTGCCAGCGATTGATAAAAGTGTTTTAATAGTATCATACCTCGCTGTTGGTGAGAAAGTTTCTTCATAATCAATCCCTCTTATTTGGCTGTAACCTTTGGCATATAAACGAGCTTTGTATCGGACTTCATTGCTGTCTGATGTGTTCTTCATACGAAATACCCATTTAGTTTCTAATGCTTTTCTCTTCTCTGGAAGCGTTGTGACCTCCCGCGTGTTGTTTAATTTGAGAGCTTTCAGTTCTTCTTCAACTGCAGCTTTCCATTCATTCTTATCTTGACAGTTCATGGCTTCTTCATAAGTGTTCGGTACTGCTTCAGTCAGATACAATTCTTCATCGAAATTCAACTCATACTGTTGCAGGATATACACGTTGCCTTAAGTTATATCTTCTGCAACATTTTGTCTATCAGTATTGAGGGCGGTATCACTTTCTTGGTTTGCTCTTCTGCTTCACTTTCAGCATCTAACAAATTTTCCGCTTCAATTTCAGGTAGATCTTCTTCAGGAGCTTGAATTGACAATGAGACATCAATAGGAACTGTGTGACTTCTTTCAGTGAATGAGTTTGCTTCATTGAATATTACATTTCTAGAAACTTTAACCCGCTGAGTATTAGGATCATAAAGTCTGTAGTTTGTCGAGTTGCTATCGTATCCTACCAGGATTAGTTTTTCACTTTCCTTATCCAACTTTCGACATAGACTATCTGGAACATGTAGAAACGCTTCTGACCCAAAAACTTGGACGTGATTGAGTGTTGGTTTCTTGCCGGTCCATTTTTATGTGGAGTGGAATCTTGGCTTGTAGGAGTTCTGTTTAATACATATATGCAGTGTTGATTGCCTCTTCCCATAGACACTTAGGTAAGTCCATTGAGTACAACATTGCACGTGCACTTTCGAGAATAGTGCGATTGTCTCGTTCACTCCTTCCATTTTGTTGTGGTGTATAAACTCCCGTTGTTTCTAGCACTATTCTTAAGCTGTTAAACAGCTGTCTCACATTATTATTAATATACTCAGTTCCATTATCTACGCGCACCCTTTGTACTTTGTAACCAAACTTCGTTTTACATGTTTTTGTGAACAAGATTTTGAAAGTTTTGAAAACACTCGTAGACGTCACTTTTGTGTTTTAAAAACTTTACCTCTCTGTATCCCGTACTATCATCTTTGAATAGCACATAGAATCGAGCACCATCAACAGATAGTTCATTCATTGGTCCACATACATCATTTGAGATTAGTTCACCAGGTTTTGTTAATCTTCTTTTTATCGGTGCAAATTTCAGTTTAGTCTTTCATGCCATTTTTTAAGCGATGCACTAGCCAAATTGGCTTCAATGTGATCATTTCTTTTTACACGAATCAGCATTCTATACAAATTGTTATTTTCTCTTACCGCTATGGCCACACATTCATTTCCTTCGTAGACTTCTGCTTTTGTGTTGTCCTTTATTATTTGAAAGCCTCTTTTGGTTAAGATACCTTCAGAGAATAGATTCCTTCGTAAACCAAGTACATGATATACATTGTGCATTTCACCATCATACCATTGACAATCAATCCATTTTTGAATAAATAAATTTCCAATCCCTTTCACGGGGAGATGTTCATGGATCCCTAGTTTTACATTTATATCACTAATTTCTTTGTACACTACAAAGCCTTCTCTACTACTGTAAATGTGGTGAGTGGCACCACTGTCCATTAACCAATTTGCTTCTACATTTGCAGCTAAATCTTGAACATCAATGCTAACCTCGGTGTTAAATACCATCTCTTATCGAGTTGTCTGCATTTTTAGTTGTCCTGTTTATACTTCTTTTGGGAGCTCGACATTCCCTTGACATGTGTCCCTTTTTATTACAGTTGCAACACTTTCCTTCAAACTTAAATGTCTTCTTCCTTTGAACATTTGAGCTTGTAGCCATTAATGCAGTTTCTATTACAGCATTACTGTTAATATAAGCCTCTTCATCAATGAGTCTTGTAGTTAAGTTTGGCAGTGTTGGCTTACTTTCTTCTAGTGAGAGCCATGCTTGTCGAAATGGCCAATATTTTGAGGACAGTGTACTTAAAACTTTCGTTATCACTGCAGTGTCACTGATACAGTCTCCAGATTCTTTGATCTGTCTTGCCAGTGACTCAATTTTAGAGATGTGTTGCGCCATTGAGTCCTTGGGGTCCATTTTGTACTGGTAAAAGCGTTCATGAACAAGCATCTTATTCGTCTCGGTTTTTTATTCATAAACAGAGTTTAGTTGTTCAAAATATCCTTGGAAGTTTCACAATTTTCAATTAACGAGATCTGCGACAGTTCCAGAGCTGTAGTTAGGATACACATTGCCACTGCATCTTGTGTATTCCATTTTTCAATGTCTGCAGCATTAATCGCATCTGGAGCGGACTTTGGTGTCTGTCCTGTAGCAATGCTATAGACATCTTTTGCTCTCAGTGCACACTTCATTTGAAACTTCCATTGGTGGAAATTTTTACCGTTAAATTTAGCAACTTGAATTAAATTACTTACGTTGCTTTCATTCATTTTGAATCTCTTTTTTTTTCAGCGACTGACTCCACGAGGTACTTAACCTCTCTTTTATAACGTATTTTTCTTTATCCTTTCAATCCTTAAGCGCGACCGCAACCTGGGCATAACCTGTTAGAATTGAACTTATTTTATTGAACGAACACTTTCGTTTTATAAGAAAGGATAATACATGTATATTGATTTTTCAACTATCTTTTGTCAGGATGTACCAACCAAAAACAATTGGATATTTTTATCGGCATTTCAAATTGCAGAATCTTATTTAACAATAAGCGGCAATAATATATGCGGCACACAATCGACCATCCATTGTTAGTAACCCCACCAAAACACTCTCAAATTCGTCAATATCTGTAGCCGTGTATTGCCTGTTACTTTGTATAATATCAAAGATAAAGTGGATATTAGATTAATTTTCATTTATATGTTATAGTTAGAAAAGTCTATTGTGTTTGGAGCAAATGTAAGACCAACCAACCTTCCACCTGCTTTCAGTAGCACCCCAGAAGATGAAGGAGCCGTTTTGTCTGGATGGGGTGACCCATACGTAAGTTTTTTTTGTAATGAATAAAACTTAATCTCATTTATAAGTTTTTTATTCATTAGAGTAATGGAGGTCTAATGGAAAACCTCCAACGTGTTGACCTTAAAGTATATGCTGATGAAGCTTGCGAAAAATCCTACGTTGGAAGTGCGAACCGTGCTTTCCAAGTGTGTGCTGGAGTTCCAGAAGGCGGCAAAGGACAATGCTATGTAAGCAAATTTATTACGAATTTATTTGAGGTTAATAAATTTAAAATTAAAAAAACTGATACTGCTCACAGTGCGATTTAATTGAAATATTCTTTCTTCAGGGTGACTTTGGCGGACCATTGAACGTTAAAGGAGTCCAAGTTGGTATTGCTTCTTGGTCTGTTAAGCCATGCGCCCTTAAAGGATACCCAGGAGTGTTCGCTAAAGTTGCAAATTATGTAGCTTGGATCAAGTCTCAAATGTAAAAATGTTATTGTTAAAATTGAAATAAATGAATTAAATCGTTATTATTAAATTGTAATATGTACTGTTTTAAATACGATAAATATATTCATTTTACAAAAAGAGTTGTTTTAAAAGCCACTGGCACTTACGAAAAGGGTAAAGAAACAAACGCTTAATTTATTATAAAATCTTACGTATCTTATTTATTATAAAAACACGTTTATTCTTATTCCATGATACTGCTTTTGAATTTAACCGTGGAGATTTTGTGAGAGGAGACGATAAAAGTTAATTGAAAATGCGTCGATCACATTTCCGCTAGCAATATACAGGGTGTTAGGTGAACATTCGACAAAAAATCAGTGCGCTATTCCTTGGCATATTCTAAGAATATTTTGCATTATGATGATTACTAAAAAACCTCTTTGTTTCGAAGATACAGGGTGAACAAAATTTGCGTCAAACATATTCGATATTTGTTGAAAACATTAATGCAAATAAAAGTATGACGTATGCCAATGAGTTTATCAAGTACAAACAATTAATGTGTTTACAAGCACAAAAAATTGTTGGCGATAACTTGGAACGGCTGTTCAAATAAATTAACGTAAAAGTGGATTTCATTTGAATACGTCCCGTCAGTGATCGTCCACCTGTATCGATCGCAGTTGATTACATTAAGTGACGTTTGGTCCATTGATGCGTCCTTAACAGTCAGTTAAGTCCTCTACGATATATACGAACGCCGAGATGACTGATATGCATTTTATGTATGGACTTGATGGCAAATCATTGCAAGCCAGTCGATTGTGCATTGAACGGCTTCCTAGCCGTAATATCCCCGACCGAAAAATCTTCGAAAACATTCATCACATCACATCTTCTTGAAACAGGAACATTGAAACGAAATAGAAGACCAGGAAGATTAATGACAGTAACATCGGTACAACTGGAACAGAATATGCTGGACATGATAGAGGAAGATTCAAGTACTTTTACGCGATAAATTACCAATACTTTGAATGTAAATCAATCATTGTATAGTCTGGAAAATTCTTAATGGCATTTTTTTGTATCCATACCACATTCAACGTATTTAGGCACTACTACCTGCTGATTATCGTCCATGTATTGCGTTATGTCAATGGCCTTGGCGAACATTAGTTCCAATCCCTCAATTCCTGACAGAGATTCTTTTCACCGATAAAGCCATTTCTCAAGAAATTCAATAAGGAATTTTTATAACAACCCTGTGTGGGCAGATGAAATTCTGCATGAAGTATGTGAATATCGATTTTAACATCAACATTGCAATTGTGGGTGACTATCTAATTGTACCACCATTTCTACTAGCAAGACTTACTTGCGAGATGTATCGCAACTTGGATTCGGTGCGCGATGCCGAACGAGGACGGTGATACCGCTCTCGATCCGCAGAAAACCCCGCCAGTAATTGGAGATTTTGCAAAAGTTACGTCGCAAAAAATGTTTCAAAAGTAAAGTGTAAGGGATGTTATGGGTTATTGCATAAAAAATGTTTAGAAAACGTGCAAAAAGTGCTAATTGCTACGTTAGTAACTGATAAGGAAAATTGGTATTGTAGAAGCTGCAATCCAGAAGTAAGAATACCTCAAAGTGCCGCGGAAGCAGAAATACTACGAGAAAATGATTTCTTAAAAAAGCAAATTAAAATATTGGAAAAATTAGTGAGTGAAATGGAGTCCGTGAAGCAGCTGCAAAAAGAAAAAAATATTCATCTAGAAGAATCAAACAAGGTCGTACCAACATCATGTCCCTCGTTTAGTGAGATAGTGCATAAAAAGAAGACAGTGGGAAGAAGATGTGTATATCGCGCTTCAAGGTAAAACCGAGTTTGATAGTAAAGATGTTCTGAAAACAATTCATGACAAAGTTAATCCCACGTCTTTGAATGTTAAATTGATACCATAAAAAACTAAATAATGGTTTGATAGTTAAATGTGCCGACGACAAATCTAGAAGTTTTTTAATTGATAGTCTGAAATCGTCACTCGGTAATAATTATTACCAGGTCAGTAAGTCCGTGAAGTGGAACCCACGTATGTTAGTTAAAGATGTAGATAGGAAAATTATGGAAGAACTCGAGGACAAGAAATTTAGTGGGAGATCCCCTAGAACCGGACACTTAACATAAATAACATAAATAACAAAAATTAAAAAAAATGTGTAATAGTCTAATTTGTTTATTAACTCTCAACTATATACCTAAGCAACAAAAATATATCAGAAGTCTCAAATGTTACTTTAAATGTATTAGATACTAAGAAACAAATAACATAGAAAAAGGACGTTTTCAAAAAGGTCCCCTAATGACGGACAGCCAACTTTTCGTTCATTTTTAAACTTAAACATTATTTTAACAAACAATTCGTAACAATATCTATTACAATAGAAAAAATCAACGGTTAATAAAGAAAACTAATCTTAATTCTAATAAACTTTGGTCATAATCAGGAACGTTTTTTATACAATCACCAAACTTCAATTGTACAGCCTGCAAAAATCACAAATGTAGCTAACTGAGCCCTCTACAACTTCAGCACACGCTTCATGAGCCCACTGATTGCAAGCCTGACAGCAAATCCAATTTCCATCATTATCTTCGTGGCAGATTAAACAAGTTGTTGTATTTTCAGTCACTGATGTTGATGATTTTGATGTTTGAGATATCGTTGTCATTGGAGTTGCAGTCGATTTCTTGTTCCTTTTTATTTTAGTCGGGTCGTTAGTTTTTTTGCCTTTGAGTTGTTGCATTTTAACTACTCGAGCTTTAGTCTTTGTTGCCTTATTTTCCATGAGTGCATTTTTATAGGGGGAGGATGTTAAAATCTCACTTTTCTCAGCTTTTCTTCGTCGAATCACGGCTCTCTTTACTGCAGCGCTTGGAACTGGTGATAGCTGATGAATTACAGTGACAATTGCTTTGTTTGTTGACAGTTGAGTATCAAAATTCTCCTTTTCATTGACGTCGAAAGGCTCCTGAGACAGTTCTTCCGGTGTACCCGTATTGGCGTCATTGCAAATGTTCACTTCAGCTGCTGTAGTTTGATGCTGAAGTTCAGCATCAGACTGCATAGGCACGTCGGTGTTACAGCGGATGGCAGAAAATCTAAATGTAACATTTGGATTCAGAGGAAGAATTCCAGTGCATTGAAATCCAGATTTTGCTATATCCAAACGTGCAACGCGGGTGAAAGCTTCCGACACCATAGCAGCGAATAGAATATTTCATATTCTGTTATACTTACACCGGAGTTTGCGTCCTCATCCACAACCCACAGGCGTCAAAATATGCATCTTTGAATGACTTCATAAAAACCCTGTCTAATGGCAGCAGTTTGTGGGTCGTGTGTGGTGGGGTGCTTAACATGTGCACGTGGCTTTCTTTTGCGTAACTTATAACAGCAAGATCTGTATGACTGCTATGACCATCTAGGATCAAAAGCACAGGCTTCTTTAGATGGCTTTGAGAATTTCACAAAGTGTTGAAGCCACTTTAAAAAGAATTCAGCGTTCATCACCAATCATCAATCATCAACCTTCCATTAACTCTCTGTCTGGGAAAAATAAATAGTGGTGGGATAAAATACCCAGCAGCACTCATGCAGAACATAACTGTGATATTTTTACCCCTCTCAGCAGAAGTCAACTTGACAACTTGACGATTACTTTTGAGTGTCATTACTTTAGCCTGCTTTTGGACAGTGCTGGCCCCTGTCTCGTCGCAGTTATAGATGTCCGATTGGTCCATCGTTAATCATACTTTTCAGTAATATCTTTTAAATTGTTGAAAAACCGTTCAACTTGCGGCCTATTAAAACCAACCGCTCTTATCAGACTTGTTGACTCAGGCTTACTCAAGCAGAGATCTGGATGGCGTTTCATAAAATCATAATAAAAATGTTTACCAGCACTTTTCTTGGCCATGTTGAATCGATGGGTTAGTTTTAATTGCTCCGCGAGATCGAAAGCCAATTTTAGAAATTCCTATCTGGTTAATTGCATGCATCTATTGGACATATCTACTATGTGCGCAATTAGTGCTTCTTCGTAGTCCTCGGTAAATGTTTTGTCAAATCTTCCTTTTCTGAGTGGTAGTTTTATTTTTTATTTCCTTGTTTTAATTTTTTGAAGTAGTCGAACAGTGTACTTTTTGCACATTATAGAAAATTATTCCGATGACTCCCTCAGAGAAAATTTGTTTGACATCACCTTATCGATGGCTTTTTTTAATATTTCTTCTTTAGGGATATTTTTACAACTCGGTTTGGGTTTACTCATGTTGAATCTAAAAAGAAATACACAAAAATGATGACTACAATAAAAACGAACTTGCTGTTAAACTGTCCGGTATTAGGGGACTTTGAGAGTGTCCGAACTTAGGGACCCTTTTTTTTAAAGTTTGGTTCGGTGTGATTTCGTTTGCCAAACCTTCGAACACTGCGGCCTATTGGTAGCCTATTGTATTCTATCACATTCACTTAGGCCCAGAAAACTTGTTGTTATAGTAAATTGCTCTAATTGCCATTTTTCACATTTGTCTTTCTGGAACAAATGCGGCCGGCGCTGGGAATAGAACTCGGACCTTTATACTCGTCAGTTAGCGCTCTAACATGAGGCCACAAGCGCCACCACTACGCCACTCGCGCCGGCTACGGACCCTTAGATACATACCAAAAAAAATTATCATTCACTTTGTGTGTTATGAATTACGAAAAAAACGCATGAGTTATATCAAATGAGTACAATAGCAATCATAATTAATAACATTGAATATCATCCCATGCTTTAAATTCTGTTTCTTCCTCTTCTTCTTCTTCCTTTGGCTCTACAACCCTTTATGGGTTTTGGCCTCCTCTACTATTTTATGCCATTCTCCACGATCTTCTGCTGCTCTTTTCCAATTCCTTACTCCTAGTGATTTTATGTCTTCTTCCACGCTTTCCTTCCATCTTTTACGTGGTCTTCCTCTTGGTCGGCTATTGGTGGGTTTCCTTTCCATGATAAGCTTGGTGTTTCGATCTTTTTCCGTTCTTTGCACATGGCCTATCCACCTCAGTCTCTGTGCCTTTACATGTTTTACTATGTTGTTGTTTCCAATTAGAGACTCTAGTTCGTGATTCATTCTTATCCTGTATGTTCCGTCCTGTTCCCTTATCGGACCATATACTTTTCTCAATATTTTTCTTTCAAATGTCTTTAGTTCTTCCTCACTTTTCTTAAGGAGGGTCCATGTTTCACAGCCATAAGTAACTACCGGTCGTATTAGGCACTTATATATAGTTATCTTGGATTTGTGACTTAGTAGTTTGCTGGTAAGTAGTTTTCTGTTCGCATAGTAGGTTCTATTTCCTTTTAATATTCGTATCTTTATTTCTTCACTCTCGTCGTTGGTTTGATTTAGTTGAGATCCCAAATACGTGAAATTTTTAACTTTTTCAAAGCTGTGGTCGCCTACTATGTATCTATCTTCATTTTGTGGTGCAGTTCTGGACATCATCATATATTTTGTTTTTTCTTGATTGACTGTCAGTCCTACTTTCCTTGCCTCTTTTTCGAGGTCCTTAAATGTGTCATTTACTGTATTTGCCATGCGCCCCGTGATTACTATGTCATCTGCATAGGCTCCGATTTGTCTACTTTTTGATGTTAAGTTTCCCGTTATCTTTAGTTTTTCTATAGCCGCATGTAATGTTAGGTTGAAAAGTAGAGTGGATAGCGCATCACCTTGTATGACTCCAGACGTAATGGCGAATTTTTCGGTTTTATCGTTTTGTGTTACTACTGCCGCTGACGTTCTTTCTAATGTTAGTTTAATTAGATTGACAATCTTTTTTGGTATGCCCATATGTATTAAGTTCAGGTATAACTTATTTCTATTGACTGAATCGAAGGCTTGTTGAAAATCAATTAAAAGGCAGTGTATCTGTTGTTGATCGGTTGATCTGTTGTTGATCGGTTAGGTCGAAATCCACATTGATAGTCATCTAGTATATCTTCTGCATATACGTTCAACCTTTTGTGAATGAGGCATGAAATGATTTTATATGTTACATTTAATAATGTAATTCCTCTGTAATTTTTACAATCTCTTTTGCTTCCTTTCTTGTGAATAGGATGTATAAGGCCTAAATTCCACTCTTCTGGCATTGTTTCTTCCTCCCAGATTCGTTTGGTTAAATGGTGGATACGGGTCCACAGTTCTGGGCCTCCTGCCTTTAGTAGCTCTGCTGTAATATTATCGGTACCAGGCGTCTTGTTATTCTTAAAGGCAATTATGATCTCAGTGTCGGTGTTGTTTCTTCCAGTGTCGGTGTTTCAACTTTTGGTTCAGCTGTTTTGTACTGAGTTAGTTCTTCTTCTGAGTTTGTTTCATTTTTATTATTAAGCAGGTCGCATAAATATTCCTGCCATCGTTTCAGGACGTCTGATTTCTCTATTAGGATCGTTCCATTTTTGTCGTCGCACAACATTTCTTTCGCTTTGTACTCTGAAGAATGTAGTTTTATTTCTCGGTAGAACTTTTTGTAATTTTTTCTGTTATTGCTCTCGTCTATTTCTTCTATTTCCTTGTTATAGTATTCTCTTTTCTTTCTTCGACACGTTCGGTATGCTTCTGTTCTTTTTCTTTCATAGTCTTTCCTTTGGCTTCTCGATTCACGCTGGAGGCACTTGTTTCTTGCTTCATCTTTTATGTCTATCTTATTCCTGCACTCCTCGTCAAACCATTCTTCGTTTCG
This sequence comes from Phosphuga atrata, assembly GCA_944588485.1. NCBI lineage: Eukaryota > Metazoa > Arthropoda > Insecta > Coleoptera > Silphidae > Phosphuga > Phosphuga atrata. The sequence continues at coordinate 64,522,884 of OX155896.1, read as the reverse complement.
TATTTTTTGCTTTTCTCCTATCTTGTCAGCTCCTTTTAGAATACTATCTCTGATGTGTCTCCATTCATTCTCCACATCGTCTTCGCTTGGGATTTTACGTAGGTGTTCCAGTATTGTTTCTTGATATTCTCTTTTTCCCCTTTCACTTTTCAGTTTTAAATTCTGTTTACAGACCCCAAAAAATTACTTCGAACAAGGTTTTTACTAATCTCAAAATTTACCGAACAAGTTAGCACTGGCTATTGGCACACCCTCCAAACACTTCACTTCTGAAGAGCTTTCTAACCGCGGCACAAACAAGAAATTGGCGTGCTTCTTCGCACTGATAAAGGGTGATGTTGGTAAGGTAAAAATTGTGCGTAAAATTAAATATACGAACTCATTTAATGTTGTCATAGAATTACCCAATGAAATTCGTCAGAAAATTCTAAATAATGGAGGAAAAATTTATATAGGATGGTGTTCATGTATGTGTGTCGATTACTTGTCAATTATTAAATGTTACAAATGTGCCAGATATGGTCACTCTAGTTATAATTGTAAAAAGACTGTTACTTGCTTTAAATGTGCTGGTGAACACCAATCCAAAGTGTGTCAAAATCAAGAAAACAAATGCATCAATTGTATAGAATATAATATTGTTAATAAAACATCAGTTAAAACGAATCATGTTGCAGGTGATGCTAACCAATGCGACAGTCTCAAAGAAAAACGTCATTATCTTACAGACAGGATTGATTATGGCAGCTAATAACATCGTTTTACAAGATTTCAAGATTGCTCATGTTAATGCAGATCTTTGGTGTTAGGGTTCTCGGAGTTTAAGAAAACTATTTTGGATAATAAGTATGATATATTTATGGTTAGCTAAAGCTGGTTGACTAACGATCTTAATGACTCCTGCATTCAAGTTCCGGGATATAATCTTGTGAAGAGGAATAGATTGAATAGACGAGGAGGTGAGGTGTGTATGTTTATTGGTAATCATATAAATTCTATAATAATAGAATCGGAGATATATGACAGCACCTATGGGTTGAAATTAAAATTTCGCAAGAAAAATACTGTATTGGAGTAATATATCGTCCACCTCACTGCAATGTTAATGAATTTTTAGACAATTATGAAGAGCAATTGTATAATATATTACCTATGTGTAATTACGTAGTAAATATGGGTGATATTAATATTAATCTACTCGATTTAAACAATAACTCTAGTATTAAATTCAATCAAATTAGAAGAACTTGACTTAAAACAAATAATTGTAGAACCCACTAGATTGACCTCAAACAATAGTTCACTAATTGATGTGGTAGTGAGTACAAATGGATTGGGCATATCAAACAGTGGAGTACAATATGCCCCTAACTTGCCAACTGATCATGAAGTAATATTGTTTGAATTAATTCTGTTATTTTAATAAGAGATTTAAAGAGAGAATTTTGCCTTTCTACAAAACATAGAAATTTTAAACATTTTAACTTTGAAAATTTTGAACAAGATTTGATAACTATTCCATTCGATAACATATTTTATATGCCTAGTATAGAATGCAAAATACAACAACTTACATACTTTAACAATTTAATTATTTCACTATTTAATCATCATGCACCTTTGAAAACAATAAGATGCTCTAAAAAATTTGCAAAATTTGTTAACGGATATATATATATATATATATATATATATATATATATATATATATATATATATATATATATATCCATATGATGATAAAAATGAGAGATAGTGCGTTACGACGATATAAACAGTAAAAAAATATTGTTCACTTTAATTACTACAAGGAATTAAGAAATTTTAGAAATAATGCAATTAACAATGAGTAAAAAGCTTATTTAAATGAAAAATTCCGTCAAACTAAAACCAAAACCCCATGGAAAGATTTGCGTTACTTAGAGCTGTATAGTAAACAAAATAATGCGGACCTTCCTTTCAACTTATCGGATGTTGACCAAATTAATAGCTATTTTGCAAATTCGGTAAAAAATATTGATCCGACCAGGGTACAAGATGCAAAATGACTTTTTATAATAATAGTTTAAAAAATAATATCGCACAAAAATTCCCTTTTCGTCTTGGAATTGGTTGGAATCGAAGACGTAATGGAATTTCTACATTCAATATCAACTAACGCAGTAGGCAGTGATGGAATTAATATAACCATGCTAAAATATTGCAGTCCACATATTTCTGCCTACTTGACACACATTATTAATTCTTGTCTCTTAGATAGTTGTTACCCGACTGCATGGAAAACTTCTCTGGTTACTCCCTTACCTAAAGATAAAGACCCAAAAGAGTTTAAACACCTACTACAAATTAGCATCTTACCTACAGTTTCCAAAATATTAGAGAAAATTATGTTTAACCAGTTAATGCATTACCTTGATGCCAATAATATACTACCAGAAACCCAATCTGGCTTTAGAAAAAACCATAGCTGTGCAACAGCCCTCCTGCACATTGTCGACGAAATTATAACAGCAGCAGATAGTGATCATCTTACAGTTCTTATTTTACTTGATTACACAAAGGCTTTTGATTGAATTAATCATGAGCTCTTGTATTCTAAATTACGTTACATATAGGCATAGGAGATGAAACATTAACATTTTACGAGTTATCGAATGAAGTAATTTTAGACAAAGGGGTAACACAAGGGTCAATCCTAGGCCCATTGATTTTTTCAATTTATATTATTCAAATGAATCTGAATATGAATATTTGTAAAGTAAATTATATGTATAGTAAAGTATAAGTATAAATCAGATGACGCGCAAGTATATGCATCATTCACGCCGGACAATCTGCAGGAAGCCAATATTAAAATCAATTTCGATTTGAATAATATGTTGCGAGAATCTGAAAAACATGCACTATGCATAAATACTGAAAAAACGGTAGCTTTATTATGTTTAGTATTGTAATTGTTGCGCGTGCGCCGCCCCCTAAGTGCATCAGGTAGGGGTGGAACCCAAAGTTTGCTTAAGTTTCTTCGAGAAACTATTATATTTATTCATTCATTCACATTTTGGTAAAATTAAGTATTCATTGGTCCTTACAAACCGCATTGTAGTGCAATTATTTTTATTATTATTAACAATTAAGTATTCATTTGGTCCATTCGAACCGGATTGTAGTGAAATTATTATAAAAGGTATTAAAATTAAGTATTCATTGGTCCATACAAACCGCATTGTAGTGTAATTATTATTATTCACAATTAAGTATTCATTGGTCCATACGAACCGTATCGTAACAATTGTGCAACGATTAATATTAGATTTATTAAATTAAAAAAAAAAGTATTAAACGTGAGTGCAAGCGAGAAAGAAGATAGAAGAAAAGAAATCCACGAAGAAACGTGCCACATCTGTAAGCCCGAACTACGTAATCCGATATTCAAGGTTACACCCTATTTGTTTTGGACAGATCTGGTTAAAGATGCAAGTAAGTTTTCCTTCTTCTAATCCCTTTACCTGTTTGTACAAATACTGTTTCATAGTTTAGATTGTTCATTTTTATTTTTTAACATGGCAACTAACCAGTTGAAACAATTTATTATTAAAAGAAAGCAAATTAAAGCAGCACTCACAAGGTTTCAGAATTACGTATTAAAATTTGAAAATTCAAATAACATTATTGAACTGAAGATTAGACTTGAAAAAGTTGAACACACCCTTTTTTCCGAATTTAATTTAATTCAATTAGAGATTGAAAACATTGATGACGAAACAGATTTTTATGATGGAAGGGAAGAATTCAAAAATAAGTATTTTTATTACGAGTCATTGGCATAAGAGATTATTCAAAAGGATTTACAATCGAATTCTAATAATTTACAAGCAAATTTATTTCAATCAACAAATATAGATCGCCTGAGTAAATTGGGAAAAAATGTTGCTAAAAGCAATCAACTTCCAATAATAGCTTCAGATAAAATCTCAGAAGTTGTCGTAGCCAAGAAAAGAATAGCGTTGTTGAAATCTAGTATTGATAGGAAGAATGAACAGGAAAGTCTTCAACTTGGTAGTATTATCAATGATAAAACGGTTATAAATAAATTAAAGTCAACCAACAATTGGGAGAAAGAAAAGAGTTGTTTGAATGAAAAGTCTGGGAATAAAGTTGAAACTGCTGTTTGTAAAATGGAAAAGTCTGGTATTCAAAGTGGCAGTGGCGACAATATAATTCAAGATTTGGATAGTGATATTGATAGTAGAGTAGAAGTGCCATCTAGTATTAAAACAAACCATAATTTTAACTTTGTTGGTGTTGTTAAAAATCTCGAAGAAAAATCGAAGAAGCAAAATAGTTTGACATTATTTGATGAGATCACATTACATAAAATCGATGAGAAGCTTCAAAAGAGTTTTAAAGATCAAACAAGGTTGAGTATGAAGTTAGAATGTACACAAGTTGAAGAAATTGATAAAGTTTTGATAAATTGTAAGAAAGAAATACATGAAGAAAAACTGAAAACAGATAGTGTAGAAGAAAATGATTTGGGGAAAGAACTGGGACTTGATAAGAGTGATGGTGAAGGAAAGCTAGTAATATCAGATCTTATATCAGGTGCTCAAATAACAGAAGATACAGTTCAATTAAAAAATAATATTAGCGCGATATTAGAAGGAGCGGGATTTGAATTAAGACAATGGTCCTCCAATAACAAACTTATTTTTAATGATTTTGATATTAAACGCGACATCGACAAATATTATATAACTGATGATGAGAACTCAAAGACATTAGGTTTGATATGGGATTCTAATTTGGACACATTAAAATTTAAATTAGATTTTATTAGTAGTGATCAGAGGGTTACAAAACGCTCAATATTGTCCACGGTGGCAAAAATATTTGACCCGTTAGATTTAATAGGGCCAGTAGTTATTAAAATAAAATTTATTTTACAACGTTTTTGGAAGAAACGGTTGGGATGGGATGAGTCCGTACCATTAATATTTACGCCGATTGGAGACGTCTTATTAATAATTTTATATTTTTGATAAACCTTGTTGTACTCAGACAAGTAACAATTAGGGATTACGCTGAATTACAGTTGCATGAATTTTGCGACGCCTCTGAGGCTGCGTATGGATGTTCCGTTTATATTCGCAGTAAAGACAGTTCTGGTAACGTTATCAGCAGATTATTATGTGCAAAATCCAAGGTGTCCCCGCTAAAAACGATTACAATACCTAGGTTGGAACTGTGCGGTGCAGTTTTGTTACAAAATTTAATGAACAATTTTGCAATCATTTAAAAAAAACTTTGTAAAAAATTATTACTGGTGTGACTCAACAATTGTCTTAGGGTGGTTAAATTTAGAACCACAAAATTTGCAAATATTTGTAGCGAATAGAGTTACACAAATACATGGGTTAAGCGATGCGTCAAATTGGCATCACGTCCGTTCAGTTGACAATCCATCGCATATAATTTCGCGTGGTCTAAGTCCTGAAGAGCTGATGAACAATAATTTATGGTGGAAGGGCCCGAATTGGTTTCTCACAAGTTCCTACTATTTAAGTAGTGTAGAAGATATTTATATTATAATTTGTTTACCAGAAACACGCAAGTCGTGCATGATAAGTGTAAGAAATAACGATTGTCTCGATTTAGAGACCAAATATTCCAGTTTTGTAAAATTACAAGGAGTTTCCGCGTATATGCTAAGGTTTATAGAAAACGTTGGTAGAGATAGGTTAAGTAAATGTGCAGGCGAATTAACGTTAGTTGAATTAAATAATTCTACAAGAAAGCTGATTTCATTGATTCAACAGAAATACTTTCAAAGGGAGATATTGATGTCGAAGGCTTCCAATGCCGAGTAGTAAAATTATTTATTTAAATCCATTTCTGGACAAACATGGTATTATGCGAATAGGTGGTAGATTAGTAAAATCATTATTAAATTTAGACAAAAACACCCTATTATTTTACCGTCAGGGAGTCAGTTCACCCGACTTTTTGTAGAGCAAGAGCATAAGAAAAATGTACATATTGGCGTAGAAGGCACATTAGCTGCCATTCATAGAAAATTTTGGCCAATTCATGGTCGAAGTACCGTCAAGAGGGTGATTCGTGATTGTATAAAATGTGCTAGATTTATATTAAATTCGTATGCACCTTTAATAGGAGATTTTCCCACATCGTCATTTTTAATAACCTTTAAAGGATTCTGCGGTAGAAGACGAATTTGTAAATTGTTGTATTCCGATAACGGCACTAATTTTGTTGGTGGTAATAATGAATTAAGGCTGATTATTAAGTTGTTATCTGACACTATATTTTGTAATTATTTTAAGTCGAATTCCATTAATTGGAAGTTTATACCGTCGAGTTCCCCTCATTTTAATTGGCTTTATGAGGCTGCAGTAAAGTCAGCAAAAAACATTTTGAAAAAGGTAATTGGAAATGCCTTTCTTACATATGAACAATTAACAACAGTATTTGTGCAAATAGAGTCAATCCTCAATTCCAGATGTATTCTCCTGTTATTCCCATTTCCAATGACCCTTATGATTTACTTGCGTTGATACCCGGACATTTCGTTGTTGGTGATGCTCTAAATTGTGTACCGCAAGAGGACGTATGCCACACCCCAGAAAATAGATTGAACCATTACCAGAGGTTAAACGAGATGATTCAACATTTGTGGAAGAGATGGTCCACGGAATACATCAACACATTGCAGGAAAGAAGAAATTGGCGTCAAGTCAAGACCCAATATTGAAGTTAATACTTTAGTATTATTAAGGAAGGAAGATACACCACCGCTATTGTGGCCTTTAGGCAGAATTGTGAAAGTGCATCCTGGTCATGACAATGTAGTGCGAGTGGTAACTGTAAAAACGGCATCTGGACTCTTTAAGAGGTCCGTAGTAAATTTGGTTATATTATCAGTAATTTAGTGTATATATTAGTTATTTCATTATTTTTAAGCATTTATTTTCTTGTATATTTATTATTGTTAGTCTAAGGCATTGTATATTTTAGTTCTTCATGTAATCTTTATATCAATCTTGTTGAAAGCAATTCTTTCAAGGGGGGTGTATGTTTAGTATTGTAATTGTTGCGCGTGCGCCGCCCCCTAAGTGCATCATGTAGGGGTGGAACCCAAAGTTTGCTTAAGTTTCTTCGAGAAACTATTATATTTATTCATTCATTCACATTTTGGTCATATTAAGTAAAACATACAGTCCACTAATTATTAAAGGTTATGTAACATTGCAGTTTTATTATATTAAAGATTCTAATATTAATCAACTATTTTAAATTTATTATTGACCCAACAATTATTTGGGAAAACTGAATCAAGAAAACGGCACGCACATAAATTAAATATTATAATTGATGGTAAGAGAATTCAGCTGGCTGAGGAAGCTCGCAACTTAGGTATAATCTTGGATACGGATTTACGCTTCAAAACGCACACCAATAATTCTATCAAAAAAGCCTTCTGCAACCTAAAGTAAATCATCTACTCAAACAAAAGTATTTTTAATAAGCAAGTAGTTAAATTTTATGCGATTCCTTGGTTTTATCGCACTTTTCGAACTGTAATGTTGTGTACAATAAGTGTATAGATGTTCGTACATCGAAAAAGATAAAACGTATTCAGAACTGTTGTGTGAGGTTAATCTGTGGAGTCTCCAAGGTTCTCTCCCAAGATTAAAGAAATCAAATGGTTAAATATGCAAAATAGAAGAATGGTGCATGCTTCACTGACTTTTCACAAGATTATAGTTCATCAATGTCCCACATATTTATATAGAACTGTTATCCATAATTTGAATATAAGGAAGAAGTCATTGATTACTTCACCGGCTCACAAAACAGCACTTTTTGAAAGATCATTTACATTCAATATTGCCAAAATTTATAATAAACTTCCTAAATCTATGAGACGGCTAAATATCAGACATTTTAAAAAGCAAATAAAACTAAAACTACTGCATGAGCAATAATGGAATAATACCTAAAGAGTGTTATACTTTCACATTTGTCTTAAAATATGTTTGAGACTGGGCTGCTGTTGTTTTCTTTATTAATTTTTATTTTTACTTTTTCTTTTTTAGGGTTCCGTACCGAAAACGGAACCCTTATAGGATTACTTTGTTGTCCGTCTGTCTGTCCATCTGTATGTCTGTCTGTCTGTCCGTCTGTCCATTCCTCCGTCTGCCTGTCTGTCAAGACTATTTTTCTCAGGAACGCGTAGAGGTAACAAGTTGAAATGTGTATCAAATACTCGGGGGGTCTGCTGCGGTCTCTTTCAGCTGTGAAAAAAATCAAACTTGTAAGTCAACGCGATCAAAAGATATGACCGTTTATGTCGCATATTTTTCGATTTCACAAGGGAATCAAAACCTATAGATTACTTCCCGTTGACCTAGAATCATGAAATTTGGCAAGAAGCGGTGTCTTACAGCACATGTAAAGGGAAAAACCGTAAATATGTAGTTTAATTACAAGAAAAATGCGAATTTACTATTAGAAACTTATGAAAATACACTAATGTGTTGCGTGGTATTGTCAGGTACCAGAAGCATGTGGGTTGCATACACTTAGGTCCTCCTAAAGATACCTTACTTACAAGTTTGTACGGGACCCTCAGTGCGCGAGTCACAAATCGCACTTGGCCGGTTTTTTTTCTTAATATTAGAATAATCCATTAATTTATTTATTTTAGTTGATATTTAATCCGGGGGTTAAGTGGGAGAACAGTTTTATCACTGAACTTTGCCTCCGTCCAATAATGTAGTTACTAACTTGTTGTATTTGTTGTTTTATTTATTTACTTTTTTTGTGGTGCAAATTTTTTTTTCTTATGTTTATATGTTTATAATATGTTACGTTACGTTATTGGTAAATAAAAGTCAATTATTATTATTATTATTTTTAACTTTTTGTTAGAAACACTGCCCGAGTTTTTGCAGGATGAACAAGAATTGCTATGTGGTTTATGCACGATAGTCCACCACCACATTTCAGTTTGCTTGCGCGTGGTTTTTTAACAGCAACATACGAAGATCGCTGGATTGGTTGAGGTGGGCCACAAGCATGGCCTGCTCGATCCCCAGACCTAAATCCCTGGATTATTTCTTATGGAGCTGTCTCAAGTCATTAGTTTACGCACCTGCAGTGGAGAATTTGGAAGAATTGCGTAATGGGATAATTGCTACGTGAAATTCAATTAGAAACAACCCTGTTGTATTTGAAATAGTTCGGCACTCAATGACGATAAGATTGAATGCTTTTAGCTACGCTAGAGGAAGTCATTTCGAACATTTATTGTCTATTGAGCAGGTTAACATGTACTTTTTGATAATAAAATCTTGTTATTGTTGCAAATTTTTTTCACCCTGTATCTTCGAAACAAAGGGGTTTTTTAGAAATCTACATAGGACAATATATTCTTAGAATAGGCCAAGGAATAACCCGTTGAATATTTTCCGTATGTTTACCTAACACCCTGTATAATACAGCTAATGGTGGTACCTATATTATTTTATTTTTAATATTTTTATGAAATTACGCAAAAATAAATAAAGTTTAACGGCGCCTTTCCAATTAACGTTTATTATCGACCCGATTCGGTTACATTTTTACAACAGCTAAATATTAATCAAATGAAATATATTTTTAACTATTTAACAAAATCCCTTTTTTACTAGAAATAAAGGAAACTATTTTTTTTAATTTCCTATCTTACTATTTGCCGATACTACTCTATGAAGGAAAAGCTGACCCAATTCTTACTGCTGAAAACTGTGGCCCTTGCCTGGCAGATGTCGCATAATTTCCCTTTTCATTTCGCAACTGAAAATCAATGCAGGTCATTCACACCCTTCAGCTTCATTTACTCCCGCAGCTAAAAGTGCTCGCTTTTGCAAGTTTCACGCTTTAAAAAAATCCCTCCAGTCTACCAATACGTCATTCCTATCAATTATTAAATATACCTGACAACTCAGAATTAGAATCTATTATATCTGTTATTATTAATCTATATATATAAAAAAAAAAATTATAAGAAATTTTATAATCCTCTAAATTGTGTTTAAACTAAAATATAATAGAGCATCTTCTGTACTTAATCACGTATTATTGAGTATTGTCAATCAAGTTGATCTAAATTTAATCTAAACATTTGTTTAAATACAAATAATAATCTTAATCTTGTTTATTTAGATCATTTTATCTTCATGTGTGTTTAAATATTTTTTTCATGAATATGAAACACTTGAAAAGTTAATTTTTGAGTTTTGAAACTCCGCTGTAAAATAATTTGCTCCAGAGTTTTATTACTAATATTGTATATAAACGCTCGCAAAATGAAACAATACAATTTCCATTCCTCTCTCCATGTTTTTCGAGCAATACGCTGCCCATTCGAATTCATAAAACTTTCATCACACAAATGTGTGCGGCGGAAAATTCTGATATTTAATCGATGGAAAAAAATCGCGCTCCGAGCAAAAAGTAATTATAGTAATTAAAGTTTCTTAGCTCCAACATTAATGAAATACGTGTCTCGAATCCGCTGATTGGACGTGTTCCATTCACCTTTACACTTTGCTTGTCGGCGTTAAAATCGTAGCCTTTATTTATTATTTTTATGTATTTTATTATTGATCTATAGAATGTTGTACTAGCTATATTAATACAATAAAACTGTGTCTGCTGATTCAAAATCGTAAAATTGCATTGTCTGGTCGTAAAATAATATCTCCAAATGTCATAAACGATAGTAATATTTTACGAATCTATAAACTAAAGATTGCAAAACTATGTATACTATTTTTATAAAAATCTTTCAAAAATATTAATAATATTAAACTGCAATTTCATAAAACTGGAATGGATATTACGGCTATCCAGGAAATCAGGTGGCCAGATACGGGTAATGTAAAGATGGGTAAATCGATGGTATTTTACAGTAGCAACAAACATTGCGTCCATCATTTCGAAACTGGCTTTGTAATACAAGAATACTTATTGGACGCAGTAATGGACTTTGTACCCATTAATAAAAGAATATGTTACATTAGACTAAGAGGTCCATGGTACAACTACACACTAATATCGGTACACGCGCCAACGGATGAGAAGGACGATGATGAGAAGCACAATTTCGATGACCCACTTACTCCGACCCCCAAGCAAGATATGATAGTGGTACTCGGCGACTTCAATGCAAAACTGGGTTGAAAAGACTGCTTAAGACCACATGTTGGAAGACATAGCCTACACGATATAAGCAACAACAACGGACTTCGGGTAGCAAATCTAGCAGGACTCAACAATCTTATGGTCAAATCTACTATGTTCGAACACAGAGACATACATAAACAGACTTTCGTATCCAACGATGGTGTCACAAGAAAACAAATAGATCACATCTTAATAGATGCCAGGCACGCAAATAACATCATAGACGTCAGAAGTAAAAGAGGAGCTGAGGCGGACTCGGACCACTTTCTAGTATGTGCCAAAACAAGAATAAGGACCAAGAAACAACAGTCAGGTCTACAACAAGCAAATAAGACAGCTTGGGGGCAATGGGACACGGAGAAACTTAAGGAAAATGAAACCCTAGCTGACTACAAATCTAAGATTGCAACTAAAATGCGGGATATACCCGAAACGTGTAAGGATAACGCCAACACCATGTGGAACGCTATACAAACGATCATTCTGGAAACAATGGAAACAACTATTGGAAAGCGCGAAAGAAAAAAGAAAAATAACTGGTACGATACGTATTGTGAAGACATACAGAACCAAAGACACCGAGCTAGGGCTCAAATGTTACAGAATCCTTCACAGGACAACAAAGATAACTTTGACAATGCAAGACGTAGAGCAAGAAAACTCATTAGGGAAAAAAGAGAGTACATCAGAAGAAAATAATACAAGATATCGAAGATAGTGGAAGACATAGCAACAGCAGGGCATTCTTTAAAGAAAAGAAACATCTCGAATTAAAATAGGCTTTAAACAGCAAACAAGTAATATAATACAGAAAGTTAATGGTGAACTCATCACCGGCACTACAGAGGTATTAAAAACATGGAAAGAACATTTTCAGAAACTCCTCAATGTAACAAAGGACGACACAATAAATATACCGGTGTACCTCACCGCCGAAATAGCAATCGAGAAACCAACACTAGAAGAAATGACGAAGGCTATACAACGCCTAAAAAACAATAAAGCGCCAGGAAATGATACTATCCCCTCTGAAAATGGGAGGTCCAGTCCTCTATCAGAGGATGCATGAGTTAGTCTTACTAATATGGAACAATGAAACATTACCGGAAAGTTGGAAGCAGAGTGTTATTATACCCCTACATAAAAAAGGAAGCTATCAGATGTGCAAAAACTACAGAGGGATAACTCTAATCAACACCGCATATACAGTTCTTGGAAACGTAATTCTAATGCCCGTCATACACACAACGGTCCACATGACAGGTCTAACTGTGCAGGTTTGCCTGCGCAGGTAGACCGGAGCGTGTGTGGGAATAGACCTGCGCAGTTTCTTGTTGACGGTTGACCTGCGCAGGCACACCTGCGCATGTAACCTGTACGATAGACCGTAACGTGTATGGCGGGCCTAACTCGCATAACACCATACGCGGAAGAATCTATAGGTGATTATGAGTGCGGCTTTAGACCGGGCAGGTCAACGATGGATCAAATCTTAACTATCCGCCAAATCCGAGAGAAACAGTGGGAATTTGATAAGGAACTCCATTAACTATTCATGGACTTCCAACAAGCCTATGATAGTGTGATAAGAGACCACGTCGCAGTCATGGGCAGCCATGGCAATATGTGGAAAACCGCAGAAAATAATCAATATTGCAAAAGTCTGCATGGAGGGCAACCATGGAGGGTGTTGCGCTAAAGTTGGGAACAACATGTCAGAAAATTTTATAGTAGACAACGGCCTGAAACAGGGTGATAGTTTGTCTCCAACATTGTTCAATATCGTTTTAGACGCAGCGATCAATCGGGCTAACATCGTCGTTGAAGTTTTTCCAAACAGTGGACCCAAAACCATTAAAACCAAAGAGTTGTTTGGAAAAATAGAAAAGGAGGCAGACATGGTAGAATTACCTGTTAATGATGACGAAACAAAATAAATGTATAACACCTGGAGACAGGGAAGAGATCGTCTAGGACAAAACATAACCAGTGGCACCTACAATTTCGAACGGTTCTCAGAATTCAAATACCTCGGCGCAGTCATCACAGCAGACAACAACATGAATAAAGAAATGAAGGTCCGCATACAGAGCGGTTATCGATGCTATTATGCACTAAGAAAACTGTTCCAATCGAGAATAATGTCGCGAGCCTCAAAACTAAAATTGTATCATGCTACTATAAGACCGGTAGTCACATACGGATGTGACGCGTGGACCCTAACTAAAGCAAACGAAGACGCCGTGCGAAGTTTCGAGCGAAAAATTCTTAAAAATATATGGACCAACCCAGGATCCGAGGTCAGGGCAATATCGAATAAGAACAAACGCGGAGTTAGAACAATTGTACTAGGGAGATATTGTGAGAGAAGCAAGGTCACAAAGATTGAGATGGGCAGGACACATCTGCAGAGCACCGGATGACAGAATGCTGAAAATAGCGTGGCAGGAGGCACCGACGAGCAGTAGACCACCGGGAAGACCTAGAATGGGATGGATAGACAATGTTCTATCGGATATGCGGAAGATGGGCATTGGAAATGAACAGGAAGCAATGCTAGATAGAAGTCGTTGGACGCAAATTGTGCTTGCAGCCAAGACCCACATAGGGTTGTAGTGCTACTTGAAGAATTTCATAAAACTACATTCCCATGCATCTAGAAATAGACATTTCAGCACGAATTTTGTTTTTTTTTTCAAACAAAAAACATTATTCACAAATGTATAAAAACTTTACTATAACTTAGACCGAGAACTTTTATATAAGTACAGTGAAATTTACATAACACGCTTGTGCAGGAATAGTTTGTGAAAAACTAAAGGGTGACAAATTAAAATTGTCCAGTATTTACTTAATAAAAACAAAAAAAAGTAGTGACTTATTTGCCATATTTTTATCTGTCCAATATTCACTGAATCTTGACGCTTGCTTTCAAAATGGAGCGGTAGACGATTGAACAAAGGATTGTTTGTGTAGAGCATTTTATTACAACGAACCCCATTTTTCTCAAACTCAGAGGTGGTTTCGACAACAATTTTCCAGCGCCGGCAAATTGCAAGACAATTGCAGGACAAGATGGATCATAAAATACCCAGTACAGTTTCTCATTAGGATACCAAACTTGCAGAGAGGAAAAGACATGCATGAACAGAAGTGAATACTTTGAATATATACGAAGAAGTAATACTACGAAGAGAACACTGATGGCTCCGCAATATTCGGAACTTGTGCAATAACGCAGATGCCAACGATATTTAGAAGAGCCGAAGAAAGCACACTTAACATTACCCAATGAACACATGAACACCAACGCGCTAGGCAGCGTTTGGCACAACAAGAAGAAGATCGATGCAAACGGAGGTTATCTAAACCATCTAATTTTTAAGTATTAAATGTTAATTCAGGATTCAGCATTTAACTTGTTATTAAACTTTATTTTACTCTACAATGTTCACCAAAATAACTGGTGCGCAAGTGCAACTTATTTCGTTTTTTAATATTTGCGGTTTAAAATCAGGACACTGTTAATTTATCACCCTTTATATATATTTTATACTAAAAATATTTGAAAATTGTATTTAAGGTTTCAAAATTAATTGAGTTACAGCATGTTATACATCGCGAGGGCTCAATGTTCGGAAGTCTACAGAAATACCTCCATTTACCCGAATTCACTTTCAAGCAATTGATAAAGTTTAAATTTCTCATTAATCAACTACAGTATTTCCCAAACTTTCGATTCATGTGTACCCATTTCCATTTTTTTTTAACATTTCGTACCCCGTAGTAGGAAAACAATTTATTTTTTTATTTTTTTACAGTCCCCGGTTTGAGATTTAATAGATTAGAACATTTTTTAATATAAATTTAAGGAAAAATGTTGTTCTTTATAAGAGTTCTCTTTAAGAGCTTCTGTTTGTCTTTCAATGCACCAAAACTATCTTCAAACCATTTTATCGTCAGCTGTTTTAATTGAACCCGTCATTTCGAAAAGGGCATGAGTGACAGTCACATGAGTTTTTTAAAATATCACTTTTTTACACCATTTTATTCATTGAAGAGTTTTACCTATTCACCACACCACAAGTCAACTTAAGAAGCAATGAAAAGTGACTACTTGAATTGATGTCCCTTTCAAGTGAATCGAAACACATCTGTCAGATATGACATAACATCACTTTATCAGTTACGGAAATGGAGCATCGTGAGCTTGCCGAAAATGCTTTTAGACCCTGAAAAATATTTCCCAGCAGAGTACTAAAGTTTATATGAAGAGGTTTTTGCATGGCCAACAACTTCAGCTAACAAGGAATACCAAAAAAATGATCAATTCTTGATCATTTCGAAAAAGGCATAAGTCCAAACATTTTAATTCAAAATATCTTTATGAAAATTGTTTCCTTTTCAATAAATAAATAAATCCAAAAAGCGCGTATGTTTTTTATTTAACAACCTCTATATCCAGTTTCTTCTGCATCAATGACTTTTTTAGAAAAAACATATTTTTGTTGATTCTGAACATTTTTAATTCATTGACTCATGCCCCTTTTCGAAATGACGGGTTCAATTTAACTATTGGTTATTTAAAGATTATAAAAGCAGAAATAGCAATATCATTTAAAAGAAGAATTTATGGCATGTCCGTTTTGATTTGAATTGTATAAGATAAATAATATCTTTGCAAAATATCTACCCATCATCACATCCTCATTTTATAAAAAGTAATGGTTTCTGCATTATTTATCATGTAATTCAAAAGTTATTGTTATTCTTTTTTTATTTGCTTGTGCACAGACAAACAAAATGAAAAATCTATTCATCCCTTTTTCAATCTCTTTGCGTACCCTCTTGGGGTAGGCGTACCAAACTTTGGGAAACACTTATCTTCTTCTTCTCACGTCGTCTTCTTCCGAAGGTTAGCGAACCAATTGAACACTATCGTTTTTGACTCTAATTCTCGGAGGATGCGAAATATCTTTATTAGACCTGACCTACATCTGGAAATGAGGGTTCGCATGTTGAGATGCTACGTGTTTTCAGTGTTTCTGTAGGGATGCGAAAGCTGGACTCTATACCCCGCTATTGAAAAAAAAGATCCAAGCCTTTGAGAACCTGTTCAGGCGCATACCCAGAATATCTTGGGCACAAAGAGTGTCTAACGCTGATGTACTTACCCATATGAAAAAGTCAGAAGAACTAGTTCATACTATGATGAGAAGAAAGGTCGTACAGTGAAACCAACGGCGTAGATCTTTCAATCATGAGTACTGTCGTCTGACAATCGACCTATTTCCCTGTATTTTCCCTTCAATAATTAATCTAAGGAGTTCGTACCGCTTACCTCTTATGATGTGCCTCAGGTATTCGGCCTTTCTTCTCATCATAGTATGAACTAGTTCTTCTGACTTTTTCATATGGGTAAATACATCAGCGTTAGTCACTCTTTGTGCCCAAAATATTCTGGGTAAGCGCCTGAACAGGTTTTCAAAGGCTTGGATTTTTTTTTTTCAATAGCGGGGTATAGAGTCCAGCTTTCGCATCCCTACAGAAACACTGAAAACACGTAGCATCTCAACATGCGAACCCTCATTTCCAGATGTAGATCAGGTCTAATAATACTTTGGTTATGTCACAGTATTGGTTGGGTAAGGCGCCGAAATATTTAAAGTAGGCAACCTGCTGTATAGATTATAGTTATGGAAACGCTTGTTGTTTTTTTGTGAAGATCGTGGTTTTTGTCTTCTATATGTTTATAAACAGCCCCGCCCTTACACTATGCTGCACAACGTTATCTATCATTTTCTGTAGTTCAGATTGGGTATTTGCAAAGATGACCGTGTCGTCAGCGTATCTCAAATTATTTATTATTCGTCCATTTACCGTGATTCCGCCTGAAGTTTCATCATCTAATAGACACCAAATATTGCCAAGCATATGTATAACCATTCTAGGACAAGGGTGGCAAACCTAACACTTAAATAGTATATTTTGTAACTAGGGCGGCAAGTTGTCAATTTGACGCGAGGGCGAAATTGGGCACACGAAAGAAGTAAGTACACACATTCGCTCGAGAGGGTAATTGACATACCGCCCGTGTTACAAACAATATTTTTTATTACTCATGCGATCTTACGAGTTTTGGATCCAGGCGCCACAAAAAAAGGAAACAAAAATGAAGAATTTGCTTTTTCAATTGTCTCCGTTGGTGTGGATTCGTCATAAGAACTCTCCTCAGTCTCCGGTATCATCGTAGATTATACACTCATTTTAAAACGTTTTCTTTAATTTTTATTATTATTTTGTAATGAAAAAAAATTCACTTTTACACTTTTACGTCACTTTTTTAATATCGAGGTCTTGATTGTGTTTAATGTAACCTAGCGATATTGAATATTTGCTTGCGTTACCCAGGTTATGTGGACATATATAAGCTGGGTAACGAGAGGTGGCATTTCTCGGGTTAAAAAGAGTGCTTCAAGAAGTACCTTTCGGGTATGAGTAATAAAATAAAAATGTATTAGCACGAGAGAGAAATAGGAAATATTTCTCTAATTTTTCGCAAATTAATAATTATTTATTTATTTATTTATTTAATTTCATTTATTTAATTTAATAAGAACTTAATTTAGTTAAATTTATTCAATTAAATTATATTTATTTTATAGTGGTGTATTAATGTATACTAACGTTGGATAATTAAGTAGAGGAGAATGAAAATAAAACTGATGAATTTATGAAACTGATGAAATGTATATTTTAAAGCGAATTAAAAGTTTGATGTTTTTTTGCAAAGTTTAAATAAGGCCATGTATTTCAACATAAATTGATGTATTTCAAACAAAATAACAACAGAAAATCTTCTTTATTATTACAAATTTAATTTTTTATAGAAAATTCGGCACATCAAACTGAAATAAAATCATAATGGGCATGATGACAGTAACCAAAAATCACAAAAATATTGTGTTTATCTAATGTGATGGGAATAATAGATTGTGAAAAATGTATTTATTTTCACATTTATTACGAGATAATATGATAATATTTTTAATAAAACAAAACTATAAAATACAGCTGTCCGCAATGATAAGTTAATCAGAGTGAATAACGCCACGCGTAAGTTTTAGAAAAAAAAATAGAAAAGGGAAAGAAAAGGAAAGTAAACAATTGTATGCCAATAAAATACGAGAAAGACTATGTTTGTGATACATTAGAAAGATTATCCATTCACAAATTGATGCTGAAATACAAAGAAAAGTCCTGTGACACTGTCTTGCAAAAACTTGTATTGACAGATTAGCTGAATGAAGAATCAAAGCTGCTTTTGGCAAAAAATACGATACGGCAGGGTGATGGCTTCACGAGCATATGAATTTAGTAGGTGCCAAACCAGTGACAGAACGCTGATTGCTTTAATAATCGAAGGAAAAATCCCAGACATGCCTGCCTTGAAATGTGGTAGAATGTTGGAGGATGAAGTGAGAAAAACCGTCAGTACACTGAAAAAAAGTGGCCTAATGGTCAGTAAAAATATCCTATGATAGCAGAATTACCTGATGGTATCTGTGAAGCCAGCATAGTAGAAAGTGTGAAGTCTTTGAAATATTATGTAGAAAATGGGAAACCGATCCAAGAGTATTATGTTCAGATGCAGCTACAAATGTATTTGAAGGGTACAGAGGAAAACCACGCATGTCCACTTAGATTCGTTTTGAGAAAAACGAAATCTAAAGTTAGGACTTGCATTGTTTTTTCCCTGGATATCTATTTTATAATGTCAGTTTTACAGGGACTAACGTGCTTTTCCCCAATCTTATACAGTGAAACGTAGAGTACACTTCTAATACTAACATATGGCAGCACCAGTTTAATATTGACATAAAATGTACTTCCGTGGCTTTTCCCTTGTGCCCTTCATTTGATCTCTACGATTTGGTCTACAAAAATGTTACTTCTGTGTAGCTGATATTAACTATATTCAACATAAAAATATCATAATATAAAAATATAATGTAAAAATATCAAAGATATCATAAATGTTACATTAGATGATAAATATGTATCAGATTTGATTAAAGTTTTAGTCTCTCATGGAAAGATAATCTGTACCCATTATTGTGTCAAAGTGCTTTTTAATTTGTAGGTAAATAAAATAAATGTATATTAATTATAGTAGAATTGTAGTTTTATTCAATTAAAGAATCTTGTAAATTTATTAAACCACAGATAATGGTAATAACATCATCAAGAACTTCGACGAGATTATTATTGACATATGCATGTGGCTTTAACATACTAAATTCTCTCAACGGAGGAATGACTCTCTCAACATATATTCTTAAACTCGCAATTTCTTTACTTTCCCTTGCGTCAGTTTTTGGTAGTTTAGAATAAACCACTAATGTCGCAATGTTTTATTTCGTGGAACAGAAACGAATAATTTGGGTTTTTATTGACGTATTAATGCACTGAGGGACCGCACACTACTTATACACTTTAGAATTCATATTTAACACGCAAAAACAGCCGATTTCTTTCTTTGTCTCCCTAATGTTTTCGGTCTATTTACTAACACCTGACGTCACAAGCAGACGCCATGACACCAGCAATCGTTTTAGAGCTCATTTTAAAATTTGAATTTCAATTGCTTCAATTGCTTTGAATTTTGCAATTGCTCCAATTGCTTTTTTTTCTAATAAAACCTTGTTTCCTGCATAAATAATATACATTTTTGGAAATAGTACATGGTACTTTAGATACTTTTAGGTACTTTTAGGTACTGGTAGATTACGATAGAACACTTTTTCAAAATCAATCATCATGCCCATTTGAACGCAGCCATTAATAAATGAATTATCATTACGATTGTTCAATGAAGGAATTTCGTAGAAATTAAAAAATTTGAATATATTGAAAGTTGGAACTTGATTTGGAAATTAGCGAGTAGTTAAAATTCGATTTTTTTGTAATAGAATTAATTAATTTTTAATCAATTTATTTTTAATTAATTTTCAATTCATTTTTAATCGATTTAGAGGCAATATTTTACCGACTCAAGGGAAAATTTAGAGATTATTGAAAAGTATTGTTTGTGGAAAAAAAAAATAATGCTGAAAGGAAAATTTTTAATGCCCGACAAACGATTCCAGAAGTGTTAAAATTATGAAAGAAATTGGCATAAGCTATTGCTCTATTTTTTTCAAAATATGCTCATAAGTCACGGTTTTCAGAAATTTGATGAACAACAAATAAATTCAGAAATAAACTATCGGATGAATGTTGTTCATGATTTTTTTTAAGTAACGAAACACCTGATACCTGAAGCTTAACAAAAATCATTCAAGAAGAATAACTTTTTTAAAAATTATATAAACTGCTTCATTATACTATATAAGCCATAAATAACATAAGGTGACCAGACGTACAGTTTTTGCCAGTACAGTACTTGTATGAGATAGTCTGTACTGTCCAATTTTTAGGCCCTGCATTTGTACTGCCTTTCTATAAGATGTACTGCTTGTACTGCTTTGCATAATATTGTAAATATAAATGTAACTGTGATTTATAACTGTGATTTTATGCATTTTTAAAACAAACATTTTGCCCAGAATTCAGAATTGCTAATAGTGGCAAAGCGGCAATAACAAAAGTTTGCAAGAGTGATAAACACAACCCTCAGATTAATCGTCGAAGCAGCTTCATCGTCAAATGTGACTGACTACTTAAAAATATACATGTTTCCTTACATGAAAACCCTCTTTTGACCCTCATGTGGAAGTCACCTTGTCGCGGTGTGAGGGCTTAGTTTCGCAACATACCGTTGGACGTCACGAAGGGAACAACTCCGGTCGGGGCGTTCGGCGGAGGGCGAACAACCAAGAACTTCCAAACCCTTAATCCCAAGGTGTCATGCGACCCGTGCCAAAGGGACTGGTTGATGGCCAAGGGCAACCGGCCATCGCTTACGGAGCCCCTCTGATACCTGGCGACCTCAGAGGGTATCCAGCCTTACCACTATCAAGCGGGGCTTTGATGTGGTGGACCTTCAGTTCCCTTGCGACTCGTGGGACTTATATGAATTCCAAAAGTAAAAATAATCCATGTGTACGGAAATCAGCCCGGATTCCCGGGAAGACGACCTTGACCTCAAACTCGTAGACATGAGCAGTCCAGCCATGTCTACAAAGGCAGAGGTAGATGTTCTTGTAGGAACAGAGGAGGACTTGCCGCCTCCTGTCACAAAACAAGAATGACCAGCAGGCGCACCAAAATAGCCCAAGTGAACATCCATCATGCCAAAGCAGCTTCAGCTGTGATGGCTAGGATGTTCACCAAGCAGCACCTAGGGCTAGAGCTGCTTCAAGAACCCTGGACCTACGGAGGTAAGATCAGAGGCCTTAGCAACAGGGAATGTAAGTTGGTATGGGACAGCCGTGAGGTCTCCCCTAGAACCTGCATTATGGTAAGAAATGGCATAAATTACTTATGTCTTTCAGAATTTTTAACGCGGGATTTAGTATCGATTCAGGCCCTCATCAAGATCAAGGGTCTCCACCACGAAGTACTGATCGCATCAGCATACTTCCCTGGCGATGGTAACAGCATACCACCCATTGAAGTACAAAAGCTGGTGGAACACTGTATTAGGAGAAGGCTGCCACTCATCCTGGGATGTGACGCGAACGCACACAATGAGATGTGGGGCAGCACGGACACTAATAAGAGGGGTGAGTACCTTTTAGAATACCTCATTAAAGAGAACTTAATTGTGTACAACGTTGGGAACACACCAACATTTGTCACTACAGTCAGAAATGAGGTACTGGATATTACGGTAGGTAGCGCTAACGTAAACTAATTAAAAAGTGGAGGATTTCAAGTGAGCCCTCAATGTCAGATAATAGGATCATAGAGTTTGAGCTGGAAGGAGCGAGTGAAGAAAACACCCCCATTCGAAACCCCAGACAAACTGTGTGGCCTATATTTAGTTCCCAACTAAAAGAAAACCTAGAGCAGGTGACAGTGCGGGGTAGTATCAAATACTGCTCCGTGCTGGAACAGGCTGTAGGAGAAACAAATTTAGCAATCACCACGGCATTTGAATCCAGCTGCCCGGTAAAAACTGTGAAGGAGCATAAGGACGAAAAATGGTGGAACAAAAATTTGTCTACATTAAGAGCAAAAGTACGTAGGCTTTTCAACAAAGCCAAGCAATACGGAAATTGGCTAGAATACTCTGAGGTGCTTACCACCTACAACAAAGAGATCAGGAGGGCAAAAAGGGAAAACTTTAGGACCTTCTGTGAAAACATAGAATCCACGCCGGTGGCAGCTAGACTGCACAAAGCACTAGCGAAGGATAGAGTGGAAATGACAACCACTCTCAAGAAACCGGATGGGACCTTCACGGAGGATGAAGAGCAAAGAGCTCTCCTCCTACTAGAAACCCATTTTCCGGGATGTAGAGGATACAGGGAGACCGAGGGCTTGAAGCAACCACGGAAACCAAGTCGGGCCGACTGGAACAGGGCAGCGTCCATCTGTACGGAAAACCGAATCAGATGGGCTATCGGCACTTTCCAGCCTTTTAAGGCCCCAGGTGTGGACGGACTAGTTCCTGCCTTCCTACAAAAGGGAGAGAGAGAACTAATGCCGTATCTTCTAAATATCTTTAGAAGTAGCTTAGTGCTCGGATATATACCGGAGCTATGGAGAAGGGCTAAGGTGGTATTTATACCGAAGGTGGGGAAGAAAGACACCACTCAACCGAAGTCATTTAGACCCATTAGTCTAACATTTTTATGTTAAAGACAATGGAGAAGGTGATTGATACTTACCTTAGGACTATAGTGCTGGTAGGTACACCACTACACAGGAGTCAACATGCTTACAGAGCAGGGAAATCCACAGAAACCGCCCTGTATCAGCTGACAAACGAAATAGAAGCAGCACTAGAGATAAAGGAAGTAGCGATATGTGCCTTCTTGGATATAGAGGGAGCTTTTGACAACACCTCACACGAGGCTGTCAGGGCGGCCCTCGAAAGAAGGAATATCGACAGCACTATCTCAAAGTGGATGGGAGAAATGCTGAGAACTAGAACGGCGGAGACACAAGTGGGAAAAGACACCATTAAGATCTCCACAACTCGAGGGTGCCCACAGGGAGGTGTACTATCACCGCTAATGTGGAACCTGGTAGTTGATAAACTACTGGTTAGGCTAAACGACCTAGACATCAAATGTCAAGGTTACGCCGATGACATAGTCATAATGGCCAGAGGAAAATTTGAGGGAACGCTCTGTGAAATTGTTCAGAGAGGCCTCAAAGTAACTAGTAGATGGTGTCAAACAGTGGGATTGAGACTCAACCCGAGCAAAACCACGGTGATACCATTTACTAGAAGAAGAAAACTAAACTGCCTACATCCCATTCTCATAGATGGGAAGGCAGTAGAATACCAACAGGAGATAAGGTATCTGGGTATCACACTAGATAGCAAAACTCCTATGGAATAGACACGCTGAGGCAGTGGTAGGTAAAGCCAAACGCGCCCTAATGGTGTGCAGAAATCTGGCAGGAAAAACGTGGGGTTGTAACCCCACTATCCTGCGATGGATGTACACCATGATAGTGAGACCTGCAATCACTTATGGGGCGGTTGCGTGGGGAAGTAGAATCAAGCTGGCCTCTATGAGGAAACAGCTTGAGAAGATTCAAAGACTGGCGTGTGTCTGCATCACGGGGGCGATTGGGTCGTGTCCGACAGCAGCATTGGAGCTGCTGCTGGATCTGACTCCGCTGCACCTTGTGGTGGAGAGCGCCGCCAGATCGGCGATCGTAAGGTTCAGCAAGGAAGGAAGGGGCAGAGGCAAAATAATCGGGAGCAGAGACCGAAACAGCCTCGCTGCCAAGATCACCTGGCTGGAAGTACCAAATGACGAAATGGTATGCAAATACCACTTCGAGAAAAACTACACAGCAATGTGTAGTAGTAAAGCCGATTGGAGCGACGAATCCTCAGCATACCACATAGAGCAAAATGCCATCAAGTGGTATACAGATGGTTCGAAGACAAAGGAAGGCACTGGTGCAGGAGTGTTTGGACCTCGTACCAGATACTCCGAATCTATGGGAACATCCCCAAGTATCTTGAAAGCAGAGGTACACGCAATCGAAAGATGTGCACAGTTTAACCTCGACAGGAATTACCGCAAAAAACGAATTGCTATCCTGCCTGATAGCCAAGCAGCCATCAAGGCCATTAGCTCATACACCATCAGATCCAAACTGGTATGGGACTGTGTGGGGAAGCTGAACAAGCTTGGCAGGGATATTAAAGTAACGCTATACTGGGTACCAGGACACACTGGTATAGACGGAAACGAAGAAGCCGATCACCTAGAAAACAAGGGATCCAGTAGCCCCTTTATAGGTCCGGAACCCTTTTGTGGTATGAGCGTGAACACCATCCGCAAAAGTTTAGATGAAGAAATAAGAGGAAAATGGATGAAAACCTGGGAAGAACTTCCAGGGCTAAGGCAATCCAAAGTGATGCTGGGATCTTTTAACCAGAAGAGAACTAAGAGCTTGCCTGAAACTAAGCAGGAACAAGCTCAGAACTCTGATAGGAGCCCTGGCGTGACACTGCAGACTTAGGAAACATCTCAAAGGCCTAGGCCTAGAGGAGGAGGATGGATGCAGATTCTGTGGCTCAGCAGAGGAAACCCCATACATCTGTTCAAAGACTGCGGAGCATTACTCCGCAAGAGACAGATGTACCTTGGGGCTCACCGCTTGCACACAGAGGAGCTGCAGGCCTTGAATCCCACCCAGATCCTGAGATTCCTAAAGGAATCAGGATTAGAAGAGGCGCTCTAAATGGGTAAGTACACCAACACTTGGAGGAGCAGGGTGGGGTACAATAGATCTATAAAGGTCGCAGTACAAGTCGTCACCACCATATCTACAATCTACAATCTTACATGAAAAAAAAATACCAATATCTGAGGGAACATTTGCATATCATGCAACATTCTATAATCATAGTTTCCGTAATATGGATTGTACTTCAAATAGAGTGCACAATCTCTTTGAAAAAAAATTATTATGGGCTAACAAAATGCGAAGCAATCGTAGTTAATGAACTCCAAAATTGTGCATTCGAATTAATGAAACAAGATTTAGAAATTGTAAACTATATTACAATTTCATCAGACGCCTCAAATAGGAGGAACCTAAAATAACCTAATCTAATCTAACCAAATCTGTAGCTGTGGTGGCGTTAGTACGTAAGTACCAAAATTTCTTTGAATATGTAAAAAAATGGACGAATTGTTTCGAAGACCTACACATTTTTGGATGGATATTATTAAAAAATTATATAAACTAGGAGAAAATTTTGAAGACGGTTCATTATGTGAAAGAAAACCACAAAATTGTAATCGATGATAATAAACTCTTCGATGAAGTTAGGTTCCATGGAAAAAATAGATGAATGGAAGCAAAAATAAAACCGAAGATAGTGTACATTGGATAGAAATATACATATATTTTAAAGATAAGCATATTCATACAAAAAACCTGGAATTACTTTTTGAATTTGGAATGTGTTTGCCGATTACTAATGCGAGAGTTGAACGAGTATTGTCAATCATTAATGATTTCTGTAGCAGTGACAAATCAAGATTAAATATAGAAACCTTACCAAAAGTTAGCTCAGTGAAGGTGAATCTCCAGTATGCTTGTGAAGAATTTTGTAATCTTTAAAAAAATGATACATTATTTAAAAAAAAACAAAATCATCAAAATTTTCATTATCAATTTTTTTTTTGTAAAGCACATGCATAACCATTACCCCTTCATCCGTCTTATCCAATGTATTGCTTTCGCGTTCAAATAATCTGGAAATAGGTAAAGTTAAGTGGCCATTAGAAATAAATTACGGAAGGGTTATATATAGGTTATAATTCACGCTCAAAAGCTAATGCTTCCTTAAAACCAATTTCAATGTTCAATTATTCAAATGTCAATTTTTCTTCCAAAATTAGGTAAACAGTGAACGCTTTCAATTCTAGAACGCCTGACCTTGAAAATTTTCAAACATTCGCCTACGCGGCTATTTTAAAAGTCCCCATATAAAGTATCTCAAATAGCTTAGGCACTGCTTTTGCGTTTAAAAATCTGGTCACCTTACATAACACCGTCTTAAAATTACTGGTAATCATATAGTATTTATTGTTTGCATTTAGAGTATTCGGAATACAATTAGACACGGATTAATAAAATTATAATTATATGTATTATAAGGGGTGTTTTTTTAGCTGCATGAGAAGTTTCGATGGTTGTTGTCTATGGTTTGCCAGTTGAGAATATCAAACTGTGTTGACATTTCGGTTCAGTAAGGTTTGGCAATTCATCATGAATCGTTTAGCGCCAGACAACGCTTTCAAATTGAGGAAATTTACTTAAAAAAAAAAAATCTGTTCGCGAAGTTCATAGAGCACTTCGTTCATTTTACGGTCAACATAATCGGCCTAGTGTGCAAGCAATTCGTGCAGTTATTGATTGTTTTCCCACTAATTTTACTCTTCTCGATTCAAAACCATCAACAAGACAAAGAAATGTGCGTACCGAAGAGAATATTGCTGCTGTAGCGCTAAGTGTTGGAAAGACGCCGAAATGTCGATTCGTCGCTATTCTCTCTTGTTTGCCTTTGTCCTTCGACTACGTGGAAAATTTTGCGTAAGGTCTATGGCTTACGTGCTTATGGCTTTTTGCGTAAGGTCTATGGCTAACCTAACCTAATTTGAAACTGGCCGAAGATAAGCATTTTTACCGAGGACTTGTGTTTAGTGATGATAATTAGCTAAACATCGACGAAATTTGGTTCCAACAAGACGGCGCGCAACTTGCCATGCTTTATTTCCAAGTGGTCCTGTTAACTGTCCCCCTCGTTCGTACGACTTAAAGCCTCTCGATTACTTTTTATGGGGCTATGTTAAGTCATTGGTTTATTCCGACAAATCAGTAACTCTTGAAGCATTGGAAGCCAATATTCAAGCCACCATTGACGCCATGCAGCCAGATTTATTGTAAAAAGTAGTGAAAAATTGGACTGATCGAATGTACTATGTTACTCGTAGCCGCAGTGGACATATGCCGGTAATCATATTGAAAAAATAAATGCCATGAAATTATCTACCAGATTATAATGATAAAAAATTAAGTCCAACAATATTTCTGTCTTGTATTATTACTTAAAATTCTCAAGCTCTTAAAAAAACACCAATTATTTTATAAAAAATATTAAATGAATTCAAATATTTTATTATTTACACACTACATCTTCCCACAGTCAGAAATGTTTTTCTATTCAAATCAAAAGTTAATAGGCATTCCTGCATTTCAAACAAGGAAAATAGCACGGGGATACAAAAAGTTTCACCACCAGTATCATAAGATATTCCCAACGCAATTGAAAAAGTTGAAAAAGATTGCATGACTGCTGCCTGCAAAAATTTTTGGATAGATTGTGTTTCTAGCTAAAACCTGTTAACCGGGGAATTAACATTGTTTCAAATTGTTCGATCTATAAAAGTCACTTATATTTCACGTTAATTAGAAATTGCTGATAAAGCTACAACAATTAGGAGGTAAAAAGATTTATTGATTTCAATGTTCCTGATATAAAAAGGCTTGAAACAGCCTGGTATTCTAATTGACCAAACAGTCTAAATGACAGGGTCTTCGGACGGCTTGGATATAGTAATAAACATAACTAAAATGAAAGTGCTTTCGACCGCACGCAACTGTAGAAACAAAGAGGAAAGGGCAAACATCACAGATAGCATCGCAGCTGTAGACAGCTTAATTTATCTTGGAACCTACTACACAAACCAGATTAATGAGTGAAAGTCCAAGGAGGAAGGATGCTAGCTAATAAAACATATTATTTTATACTATCGGCAAACTAGTAAAAAAACCTCCACTCTCACTGTATAAGCTATACGTGGACTTATATGGCTATACTAAGCCACATGTGGATTTTAAACAATTAGATAAGAAATGCGTTCAGTTTATACAGTCAGTATAAACGCATTTCAACGAAAAATCTTCAGGCGCATCATTATCTCAGTCTGCAAAGATCCCAACTTCAGATAGATTCAGAAATAAGAAATATTTAGAATTTATGGTAGTCTTCGATGTGGAAGACCTGTCCAGCGTATGAATCCTACGCGAACACGAAAAGCATTATGTCGGGAAATATAGAGAAGATAAATGAGTAAATCTCTAAATAGATGACAAGACAAGGTTAACAATAAATTATTCACGACGCAAGGTTGAAAGACATTAAATAACGACCGGACATTTTGGAAGAGGAAGCCGGTCCTGATTTGGGGTGTAGTGCCATTTTAAGAAAGCATTACAATTGCACAATGCTGAAATGACAACGAATGGTATTCCTAATATATTAAATTATTAAATTATAATAAATTAAAAGAGGAATATCATGATGACGAAGCATCTTACCGGTTTACAACCCGTATGATTAAATATTATCTATGATTTAAAACGCTACTAATTTCATTGTAAATTAATTTATTCGAATGATTTTTCGAATATTTGGAAACCCTCAGAAGTGCAACTGATTGTGTTTGCACCGATTGCAGCATGAAATTTGCACATAATTTTGAAATTTTATAGAAAAATAACATTGACAATAAATAATAATTGGGATAATCTACCAGCAGTTAAGTTAACATCCAGTTTTTAGTCGCTTTTTAGTTTTTTGTAAGACTGCAGGCCTTCAGCCCCTGACACTATAGGTCTTGACCGCTTCATAGTCGCTTGCTTTGACGCAGCGAAACGGCTCACATGGAGTATCTTGAACTCATGTGCTAAAAGTGACTGAAGATTGTGCGTACTATTGTTAGACATCATTAGATCGTGCTCTTTGTCTTTTAGATATTAATCCTTCAGTTATTTTATGTATGACCTACATCTTGTGCACTGACACATTAAATCGTAAATTCTTTTTACAATATATTGATTGACAATAAACTTATCTTAAAATGAAATCTATTTAAAAAAGTTATCAAGAAGTTTTACATCGTTGCTAGAGGGTTTCTCAATCAGTGGTATTTCTTAAAATCCGTAGCGTAGTGGGAAAAAAATGAATGTGAAATGTACTAGACTTGATATTATTCATTATTTATAATTGAAGTTTGGCGGTCTATTTAGCATATACTCATTTCCTTATTTCATGCTAATCGAACTTTCTGGATTTCGTCAATTTTGTCTGGATTTCATCCCGGCAAAAGCTGTACTGGACATTATCTGAACCTTACGCAGTTCATAGAAGATGGTTTCGAAGCAGCTAAGGTAACTGGAGTGGCACTTGTTGATTTATCAGCAGCGTACGACACTGTTAACCATCAGCTCCTACTTGCTAAGGTCTATACGTTGACTAAGAACTTTAGCCTAACCAGGTTCATTGCCACTCTCCTGCAGAATCGGAGGTATTTTGTAGACTTCCAAGGGCAATGTAGCCGATGGAGACTACAGAAGAATGTGCTACCCCAAGGAAGTGTTCTCGCTTCATTTATGTTCAATGTGTATACAAATCACCAGCTCATAGCCCCCAACTACAAGAGTTTCTAGTACGCTGACGATCTTGCTCTTGCTGCACATTGTAAAAATTTTGAATCACTGGAGAAATACCTCACGAGTGCCCTTAAGGGTCTGTCCAAATACTATTTCGCAAACCAACTGAAACCGAATCCCTCCATGATACAAGCATGTGCCTTTCAATTGAAAAGCCTTTCGTGAATTGAAGGTAGTGTGGTCAGGGGTAGAACTGGAACAATGTTACACCCCACAATTTCTAGGAGTAACATTGGACAGAGCTCTTATCTACACTGTCTGAACACCAAGTCAAAAGTTTTCACCAGGAATAATCTCTTAGAAAACTGGCTGGTTCGAAATGGGGTAGTCAACCTGACACCATTCGAATATCTGCAATGGCACTGAGCTATTCCGCTGCAGAGTACGCCTGTCCGGTTTGGTCATGCTTAACATGCTTAACAGGTGGACGTAGCTTTCAATGAAACATCTAGAACTAAAACTGGATGCTTAAGATAAACACCAACTGAGTGTCTTTACCAGCCCACAGGAATAGCACCACCCTCTATTCGATGAGAAATAGCTGCAAACGAGGAAGGGCAGAAAGCTGAGGAGGAAGCAACCCATCCTCTACATGGGCATGAACTACATGCTCAGAGGCTGAAGTCAAGGAAGAGCTTTCTAAGAACATCTAAAGAATTGAAGAATACATGCGAAAAAGCCAGGCTAGTCCTAACTGTTAAAGCAAAGCAACAAAGAATTTCGAGTGAATCTTAGGGGTACGATACGAATTAGCCACCTACTATTTATGAATGATATTAAGGTATATGCGGAAAATCCAAAACATCTCAAAATTTTGCTAAAGAATATCAGAATCTTCAGCGAAGATATTCAAACGACACTTGGCCCTGATAAATGTGCAGAAATACATAAAAAAAGGAAAATTAACTGACGTTCCTGAAGAATTCCGTCAATTTGAACAAATCACGAAGGACGACTCTTATAGATATCTAGGTATACAACAGAATACAGGGATCGACCAAACTAAACTGAAAACAGAGTTCAAAAATAGATAGAAAACTAGACTTTTTAAATTGCTTAACACAAAACTCAACTCACGAAATCTGGTAACTGCTATCAATTCATATGCTGTCCCAGCGGTCACCTGCTCCTTCGGAATCCTTAAATTTTCAGGCACAGACCTTCATGCTCTAGATAGACTGACTCGCACATCACTAACTAAATTTAGATTCCATCACCCCAAGAGTGCTGTCGAACGACTGTACCTAGCTCGAAATGAAGGTGGAAGAAGATTAATAAACATCTTCAACATATGCAAATCTATAGAAAAAAAATGCGCAAATACTTTTTAGAATCTACCAACCCACTGATCATGTGGGATGAGTTGAAGGTCGTGGCTCGAAATAGAGTCAGATGGCGACAATTGGTAGAAGCCCTATGCCCCACTAGGGGGAAACAGGA
The DNA here is from genome assembly GCA_944588485.1 of Phosphuga atrata. Taxonomy (NCBI): domain Eukaryota; kingdom Metazoa; phylum Arthropoda; class Insecta; order Coleoptera; family Silphidae; genus Phosphuga; species Phosphuga atrata. Next base: position 64,491,531 of record OX155896.1, on the reverse strand, counting down.
ACTAAGAGAGAGAGAGAGAGAGAACCCTCTGATCCAAACAATTAACCCAAATGATAAGAACTACACCCCACTAAATGTATGTAACCGAGAAGTAGACTTCAGAGATAGAATAAATTGTGAACCATATACATCTTGGGGAAACAAAGTATTGCATGGAAAATACCCCACAATATTAAACAACAAACCAATAGACAAACAAACCTCGTTATGGTGGCTGAATATATAGAGTTCATTATTGCCATACAATATAGAGTTATTCACACCCGCGTACCTGTGGATTATGTGAATATCCGGGCGAATACATCGAACACATTATTGCTGGCTGTTCAGCACTAGCACAAACCATGTATTTGAGAAGACATAATGAGGTAGCCAAAATAATACACCGAGAACTAGCCCTAAAACATCACTTAATTGAGAACCCACCGCTATACTACAAGTACACACCTTGTGCAGTACTAGAAAACAACGATACCTTAATGTATTGCGACAGGACAATCTTCACTGACAGAACTGTCGACTACAACAGACCGGATATAATTATAATCAATGAAATAGAAAAACGCGGTTGGTTAATCGACATTCCTTGCCCGTTCAGCACCAACATACAGAAGACGGAAAGTGAAAAACTAAATAAATATCAAAATCTTTCGATCGACTGATGAGAACTTGGCAACGACTATCAGATGTAAGCGTAATACCAATAATTATATCTGCTACAGGGATAGTGTCTGGAAAGCTAAAAAAATCTCTAGAAGATTTATCCCTACCTGGTGGTTTGATGAAACAAATGCAAAGGGCCACTATTATGCAAACTTCCCAAATCATGCGCAAGTTCCACAACGCAACATAGACCAAAATAATTCTTCTCTAACTTGCTTAAAACCGCCATCAGACTTGTTCTGTGAATTGTGAATTAAAATAATAATAATAATAACAATATGAATATATATTTATATAATAATATAATCTAACATTTGTTTACACTAGGTTGAATACATAGAGTCAAATTTGAATATATAGTGTAAACTAGTCGGTGATTTAGAGTACTGTAATTAAAACTCTATTTATTTCCTAAGAAATATAATCGATCGGTATGAAGTGTCTAATTGGGAATAGTAAATGAAATCGAGTGTGTGATTTAATAGTTCGTTAATAGGAAAATAACACCCTCCAGCTTTGCAACTAATGGATTTCCGATAGCATTGTAATGAGGTAATTCTGAAATTATCGTCACAGCTGGGCGCAGTCCCTTGGCAATGTCGGTGTCGGTCGGGCTTTGGCTTAACTTTACCAGTTCCACTGTCTCGCCACATTTCAGAGACACTTAAACTGCAGTTGGTTTGAGATATTTTCACGAGTTTGTTATTTCATTGCTCGCAGCGATACCCATTGTAACTTTCTTTAATTATTTCAAGGAAGCTATTTCACACAAAATTATTGATTTTAAAATATTGTGTTCTATTTAGTATTCCTTATATTTATTTAAGCAGACGAAGGATAAAAATGTATGAATTAAATGTTGGTTGTTATCATCCCTATTATTCATCGTTTGTTTAGTTATTGGGAAAGGGAAAATAAAATAAAATTTTCCCATTCCAAATAACTAAACAAACGATATTTGAATTAATATATAAATTTTTATGGAGACGAAGGGAAAAAAATGTTTAAATTAATATGTTTCTAAATATTAGTTGACAAATATTACAAATGCAATTATTATAATTAGAAAACGGAGTATATAATACGTTTACATATGAAACAATTGTGATATATTAGGTAATTGTCAAACGATTAACGCTAATTATGTCATTGCATATTTTTAAATATTTTGTAAACTTATGCATATTGCATTATTTGCATGTTTTCTGAATTATGTAGCTTTCGGACTTTGCTGCTTGCTTTTCTTCTAAAACATGTTTACGGAAAGTTGAACGGAAATTCCAGTTCACTACAATAAGAGTTTGTTCCAATTAACAGTCAAAGCGATCCCGGGCGATCCGACGCATGTGCAAAATATATCAGTCGTTCCAACAAACTTTAATTTGTTTCTGACCAAAATCTAATCGGTATAAAAAAGTGTGTTTCCATTTTTCTCGGATCAAAATATCAAATCGAAAAAACAGTCAAATAAATACCAGTCGATGCTATTTCAAAACAAAACCATAACACAACAGACCATGTTATAGTCAGTATAAACAGCATACATTACTGTGTCCTAGTTTAATCCACATTACATGATTAATCCACGGATATAAAACCGAATTGTTTTTGATAGTTCACATTTGTACGCATAGGCTTAGAACATTCAAAGAGAGATTAAAAGAGAAGAGAAAGAGAACAATTGGAAAAAAAAAGCATTGCAAGTTTATATTAATCATTATTATATGTAATAATGTAATGATAAGTTTTTATTATTACAAATCCATTTAGCTAAAAGTGATATGCAGAAACAATGGACGTTTTTAAATGGAATCATGAATTTGTCGTAACAAAATTTAATGCTTCCCTCTCGCTTGAATTCGGGCAACACAAATACTTCTCTTCTTGTTACATATAAATATATATCATTGCCTTAATTATGTTTCGTATTAAAACTTTGCGATTCTTTAATACATTGTGTTTTATTTATTATAAAAAAAATATATCTGTGTTGGTCTACATTTTTCAATTTCCTACAAAATTACTTATCAAACTATTGCTGAATGAATATCGTTTTGAAAATTTGCTGTTGATCAAAGAGGATAGGATAGAGGAGACGGTCGCATGTAATCCACACAAATCTCTTCTGTTGAGTCGTCTGAGTAGCTGTGAAATTTGCAAACTGGTGACAGCAAATTTATTTTTTTTGCATAAAAACGAACATTTCGAAATTAACATGAATTTTAAAATTTATACGACGCATTTTGTATATTTGTTATATGCTTCTTTATATATTTATTTTTTGCAGGCATCTAGGCATCTCACCTCGGAATCTAACTAAATAAGCTGAATTTTTGTATAGACCTTACAAATGTTGTCTCAAAAGTCACATATGCCAACGTGTGCGCGTCCCGAGATATTAAAAGGTCGCAAAAATCAGTTTTTTCAAAACATCTAGTTTTCTCTGCTTCTTAACATATTTGCATTTATTATGAAAGCTGTAGAGAATACAATTATCTACAAATTTCATCTAAAACCTTTTTTTTTTATACGTCGGACCGTCTTTAAGATAGAGGGCGCATAGTGTGAAGCGCTCAGACACGTTCAGCCAGAGACAAATATCTAACGTACCTTAAAACTAACACAACTTAAAAATTCTAACTTTAGACATTGCAATTTCCTTCTGTTTTTCAACAAATCTCAAATTTTCCGCAATCAACACCAAAGTTTCTTGCAATTGCCTTATGCATAATTTCCTGCTCTTCAAGTTTAATTCGAAACTTTTTCCGCGATTTTCCCTCAATTTCAGGAAATTAGCTTTAAAGACAACTTAAAAGTTCTAACTTTAGACATTGCAACTTCCTTTTGTTTTTCAACAAAACTAAATTTTTCTATAAATTTTCCGCAATCAACACCGTTTCTTGTAATTTTCTTATGCAAAATTTCCTGGTCTTCAAGCTTGATTTGAAACATTTTCCGCGAATTTTCCTCAATTTTAAGGAAATTAGCTTTAAACACAACTTAAAAGTTTTAATTTTAGACATGCAATTTCCTTTAGATTTTCTTTCTTTTTTAGATTTTTCTTTTCCTTCTTTAGAGTTTCTTAAACAAAAAATGTTTTCAACAAAACTCAAATTTTGTCGAAATTTTCCGCAATCAACACCAATGTTTCTAGCAATTTTCTTATGCAAAATTTCCTGGTCTTCAAATTTTATTTGAAACTTTTTCTGCGATTTTCCCTCAGTTTTCAGGAAATTAGCTTTAAAAACATCTTAAAAATTCTAACTTTAGACATTGTAATTTCCTTCTGTTTTCAACAAAACTCAAATTTTCTCTAAATTTTCTGCAATCAACACCAAAGTTTCTTGCAATTTTCTTATGCAAAATTTCCTAGTCTTCAAGTTTAATTCGAAACTTTTCCGCAATTTTCCCTCCATTTTAAAGAAATTAGCTTTAAAGACAACTTAAAAGCTCTAACTTTAGACATTGCAATTTCCTTCTGTTTTTCAACAAAACTTAAATTTTCTATAAATTTTCCGCAATCAACACCAAAGTTTCTTGTAATTTTCTTATGCAAAATTTCCTGGTCTTCAAGTTTCATTTGAAACTTTTTCTGCGATTTTCCCTCAGTTTTCAGGAAATTAGCTTTATACACATCTTAAAAATTCGAACTTTAGACATTACAATTTCCTTCTGTTGTCAACAAAACTCAAATTTTCTCTAAATTTTCCGAAATTAAGACCAAAGTTTCTAGCAATTTTCTTATGCAAAATTTCCTGCTCTTAAAGTTTTATTCGAAAAATTTTCCGCGATTTTCCCTCAATTTTGAGGAAATTAGCTTTAAACACAACTTAAAAATTCTAAGTTTCGACATTGCAATTTCCTTTTCATTTTTAATAAAACTCAAATTTTCTCTGAATTTTTCGCAATCAACACCAACGTTTCTTGCGATTTCCTTATGCTTAATTTCCTGCTCTTCAAGTTTGATTTGAAACATTTTCCGCGAATTTCCCTCAATTTTAAGGAAATTAGCTTTAAACACAACTTAAAAGTTCTAACTTTAGACATTGCAATTTCCTTCAGATTTTCAACGAAACTCAAATTTTCTCTAATTTTTCCGCAATCAACACCAGTTTCTTGCAATTTTCTGATGCAAAATTTCATGGTATTCAAAATTTATTTGAAATATTTTCCACGATTTTCCTTCAATTTTGAGAAAATTAGCTTTAAACACAACTTAAAAATTCTAACTTTAGACATTGTAATTTTATTGAACTTTTTAAAAGTAAAAATACTTGAATTTGCTCATGACATAAACACTGAAGTATAAATTAAATGCAACAGCAAATTGATAGTAGTATTAGTATATTAGTGATATATTAGTGATAGTAGTACCTTTTATTGGCATAATTTAAACAGAAACACATGTGCACAACGAAAGTGCTAAATTCTCCACTAACAAAACACCCGGCTAACAATCAAATCTCCCAGCTAAAAAATAGGAAAGAAAAAAATAAATAAAATATAAATAATAATAGGTCAGATCGATCACGTTGCAATCTCCAGAAAGAATGTGCGAGATCCAAAATGTTAGGATACGGAAGGGAGTTGTTGAATCGGACCACTACCTAACGCAAATCAAAGTGAGATTCCAGCCTAACAGATTCACACTTAAATTCCGACATCTTTGAGAGTTGACCCAGAATGTCTTCGACAGAACTCCACGATCTTCCTACAAGACATACGAGAGCAGGACCTCAATATCTGGTCAAGTCTTCGTAAAACACTTCATCGGCCAAGAAATTAGGACAGCCTCCAAGAAAACACAAACATAGGCGGTGGAACTCGACTTGCGATAAAGCCATTTATGACCGGACAAAAGCATGGATTCAGTGGAATGAACATCAAACAACTGAGAAATGAAAATTAGATTATGCACCTTTGGACCAATTAGAATATGCACCTTAAAAAAAGTGCAGAAAACTTCTTCAAAAATAATCCGAGTCTATGACAAAAATAGACTTATAGAAATCGAAAAAGATTCCTTCAAAAACAACACCAGGAATTTCTACAAAACCTTCCGTGCGAATTTATCCTATTATCAACCACCATCTTTATGTTTCCGTGGAGCAAAAAGAACATTGGAGACGAACACTAAAGAGAACTGCAACATTCTAGCTGAGTATTTCCGAGACCTCCTCAACTGTGGTTCTCCAAAGGAAAGACAGAATGTTGAGAAACCCATGCCCAATGCCGATTCACAACCATCGACAATACAGGAAGCAACACAGCTCATAGGATCGCCAAAAATTATAAAGCCCTTGGAGAGGACGACATCATCACAGAGATGTGTAAACTTGGAGAAGACTCCGTAAGCAGAATTCATGCAATCTTCTTAGTAGAAATATGGAAAATGAAAATGATCCCACAACATTCGAAATGCGCATTTATTCATCCATTACACAAGAAAGATAACAAAGGTAACAACAATTATAAAGGCATATCTATACTGCCGATTGCATACAAAATTCCTTCCAAAGCTCTTTTAAACCAATCATAAAAACAAACAGATCACCTGATTGGTGAGTATCAAGCGGGTTTCAGGAATGGTCTTCATGTACTGAACAAATATGGAACTTAAAGTCGATTTTGAAGATTCGCCGAATTTCCAGCACAATCGTCACTTTTGTGGACTTTAAGAAGGCATATGTTTATGTAGACAGGCAGACAGTTTTAGATACTCTAGAACAGTGTTTCTTAAACTTATTTGTCTCATCGCCCACCTGTGATTCGCTAAAGTTAATAACGCCCCCTAAATCTGACGGATACGATTTATGTTGCGATATCAATTTATCTAATTGAGGTTCCACGTTCGTCAGGTTTAAACACATTTTTTAAGTTTAAAAATGTCCAGTCTATTTCCTAACTCGAGTAAAACAAAGTATACTGTTGGAAAAGCTATTAATAATTTCTTCGCGACTTTCCACAAAGATGGATGCAATCAATGCAATCAAAATTCTTTATATGAAGTTGATATCATTCTGCAACCTGACTAACTCTTCTTCCAAGAATGGACCTGCGTTTTCATCACATGAAAATGGTGTTATTATTTAAACGGGAAATTCCAACTCAAACAAATCTTTGAATCTCTTTTCATGTCATTATGTGACTGGTCCAAATGATTTCTGAATATTAGAATATGTTCATCAGATATTTCTAGAGTTTCCTGAATTTCCATGTGATTTGGGCAAGGCTAGACTAGAATTAATAAAATTTAGGACGAGCCAAAATGTTTTTAAAAAGTAACAATTTTTCCTACCGCCCCCTATATTGCATACGGGCTATCTAGCGACCAACAAAACGATGTCATCGCCCACTTTGAGAATCGCTGAAGAACTTGAAGTGGAAAAGAAGACCAGAGCTATTATCCAGCAGAAAGTTATTAGAAAATGGGAACAGGACATGAAACTCAGGAAACAAAGTCAATGTGAAAGGTTTAGCGTTTGCTGATGATTTAGCAGTCATTACTAAGACCAAGGGTGAAACAAGATATGTCATACAGAGAGTACACAATATAGCAGGCCTCCTGATATCATACGAGAAAACGACGTACAGTAATCTCGGTAATTCGGCTGTTGAGTAATCGGACGACACGTCCAGAAACCGGGCGGTCTAGAGACCACCCGCGCTCTTCCCTCCCACCATTCTTTCTTATAATCTGGCGGATGTCTGGACCCATATGTGTCGGATTATCGAGATTATACTGCATATGGAAAATCTGCATCAGAGTAGTGCAAACATTCCGCTAGAGATCGAAAACGGCACAATTCCACACCTGTTCTTCAAATACTTTGGATAAATTATAATACCATCAGGTTAGACAGTAGAGCCAACGTAGAAAGAGCCACCAAACTCCATAAAGGGTACAGACTAACATGAAATTACTATAACAAAAGAGTCGAGAACGAAAGATAGAACCAGCCTATCGACTGAGTAAGAACACCTACAACAAGAAATGCCTGTCATGCAATCTGAAACTTAAACACTACATATTAGTCATACGACCAGCAGCCCTATATGCCATGGCGTGTCTTTCCTTAAATCGAAGAGGTCTGGTGGAGAAATTGAAAGTCAGAGAGAGGAGAATCCTCAGGAAGATCCTAGGCCCGGTAAAGGAAGATGGGGAATTCGGAAGGCGATATAATTCAGAGCTCTACGAACATATTGAGAGGCTCTCTGGCTGTGCAAGGAAAACAAGGATAGCTTTCTATGGCCACGTTGCAAGATTGCCTCCAAACCGACTAACCAACCATCTGTTCGTACTACTTTGTTAAGAGAAACGGAGAAAGATATTGAAGAACTGGGAATAACAGATCTCCAAAACAGATTGTATGTGAGACGCACCCTGAAGGGTGAAGTCCGTGAATTTCAGGAAAATCCCCGAATGAAAGGTACCCCCTTGACAGAAGAGAGAAGAGATGCTTGACAAAGATCAAAGCCACCAAAAGTTGAACAATCGTGGTCCAAAGTCTATTCGAAACAAGAAGAAGAAGAAACGAGTCGTATATCGCGTAATGCAAATTTTGGACACTATAAGATTTGCCTAATATGCTTCAGAAACCATATGCTTAGGTGATCACTCTCAAACTACAGAAATCGAAAAGCATGAGACGAAACTTTCGCATCGGTCTGTGAGATCTCTAAGAGAAGAACAGCGGAACTCTATTCCTTCACTGACAGGTTTTCTGATGCCGCACGGAAGAGACGCCTGAATTTCTATGGGCATATGTATATAGAATGGACGACGACAGACTAACTAAAAGATTATTCAAAGCAATGAACTCAAAGAAGGTCAAAATAAAATGGCTAGAAGAAACTAAGGCAGACCTCCAAGAAATGAATATTACAGACCACATCATGGTAAACCGTGGATTATTTAGGACAAAAGTAGCCAAACAAAAATTTCTGGAGTAACATCAAAAGAGGTAAGAAGTCAACGGGTAAGAAGTGGTCAACCTAACGCAAGATACAACATAGTGCATTCAAAAAGAGATTTTGGAAGGAAAAGAAGGCGAAAATCATCAAACCAACTAACAAGTTCAAATGCGCTCTTTGAATGGGCCAAACGAAGAAAGTAACAACCATATAAAATAGCTGCATCACATGACAAGAACCTACAAGACATTTAGAGGTGGCCAAGAGTCAACTTGATCCATCTTCCCTAAAAAGAAAACTGGTAGGAAGTGGTCGACAGAACGCAAGATACAACATAGTGCATTCATTAGAGATGTCTAAGAGTCAACTAGATCCATCTTCCCTCATGCACACACCCCAGTCTTCTACCAACAATCTCTCATCGCTGCTCCACTTACATCCCGCACAGTTACTAGCTCCCCACATATCCCATACAGCTTAAAGCGAATGGCCATCCAGTACCTTTTCTTCTGACCATCACCTCTGCCGTGCTATCAATGATTGAGGTAGTACCGCGTTTTTAAGATACAATGAAAGTATTTTTGCACGCTCCCATATTAAAGAAAGAACCTTCTCCCCTCGATCATACACTGACGGCTCTGTAGCTTCACTTCGGCTAATCTTTCGTACATCAATTCTTTCGCCTTTCTTTCAATCCCAAACATTCTTTCAATCTCTTCTATGCCCAACCGCAACTACTATAATTACTACTTTCTCTCGCTCCCGCACTGTCACATAAAGTGACAAAAACGTGTTATAGATAACGGCAAACCGTGTAGAAAATATTTCCCTGTTACAAAAACGTGTTGTAGATACAGGCAAACCGAGTTGGAGAAATTATCGTGTTGCAAAAACGTGTTGGGGATATTACCGTGTTGCAAAAACGTGTTGTAGATAAAGGCAAGACGTGTAGAAAATATTTCCCTGTTACAAAAATGTGTTCTAAATACAGGCAAACCGAGTTGGAGAAATTATCGAGTTGCAAAAAACGTGTTTTAGATATTACCATCTTGAAAAAACGTATTGTAGATACAGGCAAACCGTACCGTAGATCTTATCGCGTTGCAATAGCGTGTTGGAGATATTACCGTGTTGTAGACATAGGCAAACCGTGTAGGACATATACACATATATTGGATCCTTACCACTCTCAGCACTTCTATCACAATCATTTCATTGCCCATACCATACACTTTCCTTTGAAACACGACTACCCTCCTAGCTGCCTGCGAAAACACTTTCAGCAAGTTTGTTTCTTGATATAAGCTGACGTAGTCCTATCTAGGCTGAGGACTATTATTAAGAACTGCAGCTGCATTCTTTCAAATCTCTCTTTCTCATACCACACTTCCTCCACGGCTTTTACACTACCATTTTGGTGGAAAAGTTATTGCTTAAGCACTTATTCCATAGCCCGTTAGAAGCCATCCAAGCCTTTTTTCAAATATACTCAGCATGGTCTTTTGCGAGATCATGATGCCCAAACATATACCCAAGGTATTTGAAGCTGCTAGCTTGCTTAGTTACGCTACTTCCTTATTTAAACCGATCGCTCCTATTACCTGCTCTCTTTTCAAATATAATCCATTTAGTCTTTTTCACATTTATTACCATTTTCACCCACTCGATCATTTCTGACTTCCGTTACAGCTGACCACGTCGTTTGCATAAGCCAAACTTAAAATTTTCTTGTTACCAATTACTATTAGTATAATGATTTTGCCTTCTTGCCTGATATCTAATCAGCACACTCTCTTAATCAGCGGTGTCAAGTTTAAATAAGATTGGACTCAACGGACATCTCAGCTTTAGACCCACTCTCACTTTAAAGCTTTTTGAAACGTCACTTCTTACTATCACTCAGCAACGTATATCCTGATATAGATCCTGATGTAGAGAGAGCTCTACACCGTGTCATAAACTGCTTTAAGATCTATACGTAGAGCGTAACGCTTCCCTTACTTCTAAATTTTAATGATACAATGGCTTCAAGTAGGCAGAGAAATATCATGAAATGCTAATAAAGTTTTATTTCACAAAATTTAATAACGAGTTGACCCACTTCGTTTATTAGAACACTGTCTTTTTCTGGGCTTGGATCGTATTTAATAGTATATGTTTCCGTATGGCAAGTAAGTTCAAGCAAGCTGTACATAAATCCTATATTTGGACCCTACATTTTATCATTTCACCCCGGAATCTAACGGAAGAAGCTGAATATTTGTAAAGACTTTTATTTTAGCATTACAAATGTTGCCTCAAAAGTCACATATTACAAAATGTGAGCGTCCTTAGATATTCAAGTCGCAAAAATCAGTTGTTTGAGAATATCTCGTTTTTCCTGCTTCCTACCGAATTTGCATTTATTATAAAAGATGTAGAGAATAAATTGCTCTACAAATTTCATCTGAGGCCTTTTTTTACACGTCGAACTGTTTCTGAGATAGAGGACGCAGTGGAGCGCTCAGATATACGTAACTTAGGTACGTACGCAAGTAAAATCCGGAATCCCAAGGTATTATACCGTTTTTTACATTACATTGACCACAGGCTAAAGAACATTGCATCCCTAACTTATGGTTAACCACAACGCAAACCACAACCATTCTTGCAATTGCAGAATAATGAAGGGCAACACATAATTTTGAAAATTCGCATTTGAAAACCGTGTCCTAATTATGGAACCTTGAGGAGCCAATACAAAATTTTGAAAATTCGCGTTTCTTAATCGTGTCCTAATTATAGAGCCTTGAGGAACCAACACAAAATTTTGAAAATTCGCGTCTCAAAATCCTGTCATAATTATGGAGCCTTGAGGAACCAAGACCTAATTTTTTTAATTCGCGTTTGAAAGCCGTGTACTAATTATGGGACCTTGAGGTACAAACACAACATTTTTAAGTTTCGGGACTCATAATTGTGTCCTACTTATGGAGCCTTAAGGAATCAACACAAAATTCGCTGCACAAAATCGTGTCCTAATTATGGAGCCTTGCGGAACCACGACGTAATTTTAAAAATTCGCGTCGAGGAGTTCATCTGGTGTAGGTGGTAAAAGTGTTGTTACCAGCATTAGGGTTTCATTTTGCAATACCCAAGCCTATTCATGGGGTTGAACTAGAATAGCATTAAAATATATTTATAATGCTTTACTTCATTATTTAATTATTTGTATGTCAAAGATAAGTAATATTTGATGACTATTTGATTTAAAAGAAATATAAATATTAGTATAAGGTATTAAGTTATCATTTAAGTAATATTTAATAAGTAATTAAGTAAAAAAACGGTATAATACATTGGGATTCAGGATTTACCTTGCGCAAAGGTACTGCTCATCACCCCTCCACACTCTGTTCCCTCTATCTCAAAAACAGATCGACGTATAAAAAAGGTTTCAGATACAATTTGTAGAGAATTTTACTACAACTATTCAAAATAAATGCAAATACGATAGGAGGCAGAGAAAACGAGATATTCTCAAAATGCTCAAACTGATTTTTGCGACTTTTGACCTTGAATGTCTAAAGACGCTCACACTTTTAAGACAACATTTGTAATGCTAAAATAAAGGTCTATACAAAAATTCAGCTTCTTCCGTTAGATTCCGAGATTGACCCCTTTTTTGACTAATTTGACTGGGCTACTATTGCTATATTGAAAAGTATTTAGAACTACCTGGCTAGTCAAAACTTTGATAAGCTTAATATTTAACCAAAATTAATATTTATAATAATTCGATAAGCTTAATATTTTAACAGTTTTACTATTTCTTTGGCATAAGATTACAAGAGGTTTTACATATCAACATAAGACAACGAAAAAAATACAAGTAAAATATTCCAAGCATACTTTGATTGATTTACATATATATTGGGCGAACATTGTTATTGTTCTCCAGTATATCTATTTAAAAAATACTTGTTGGACTAATTTTAGTCTTTTTATTCTGCTGGACAACAAAATATTCACTGTATTCAATCTTAATATTGTAAATAAGAAATATCCATCTATATATAATTTTATGTGCATACTTCAGAATTACAAATATCTTCGATAGAACTGCATTGCTACCCAAAATTACAATACCAAATTTGGGAGGTCGGGAATTTGAATAATACGCAATTTAAATTCAATTGGGGATGTACATATTGTTTTTACAACACTTAAAATATAATACAGATTTCATAGTTTTTTAAATCGAAATATACATTGAAAATAAATTATATTATAATAAATCGATTTTAAACTCTTACAATGGGACTTACGCCTCTTTCAAAATAAACTTTTTCATCACTTCATCAAACCAGCAAATTTTCGTGTTACTAAATCTTAATGATTTTAAATATATTAGTAATAAGTTACTTCAGAATAAAAAGATCAAGTAAAAATCAAAGTATTAAGGTAGCTAACTCGATATTTTTGAAAAATGGACTTAGGCCACTTTCAAAATGAACGGCTCATATAACGAATATGGGTATTACAAAACAAATTATATTTGTAAAATATCGTCTATCGTGTATTTAAAAGGTGAAAACAAACTACATATTATGTAAATTATATTTTGGAAATGAAAACCAGAAACCTGAAGGAAATAGGAAAAATATTTATCGAAAATCTTAAATATACAAGCAATAGATAGTAGATATCGCATTAAATATAACATGTCACAGGTTAGATAGGTGTTTCCCAACAGCAATTCGAAAATGGACTCGACACGAGTTTAACCTTCTTGCCCCGGGCTACTTAAATGCAATGCTAGATTTCGGTGCCAAAATTGAAAGAAAAAAAATTTCTAATTAATTCGTTAATTATTCGTTAACTAATATAAATTCGTTTGACGAGACCAAAATATCAATTGGGTTTTTGGCGTCGTCAAGTTAACCTCCCTGCGGCAGACGGCAGCCTCCGCGGGGACCCCTGGACGCCTTAAAGGCTCCTTCATACCGGCGCGGAGCATATGCGTCGCGAAATTGCCGTAGCAAGAAATTCGCTAGCGGCGCGGCAGCGAAATCGCAATGTCCACATCAAAAAGCGATTTTTACGTCAATAATTGTCATGATTTCCACAGAGGAAGAAGCTATGCTATTATAATTTTGAATTTCTAAAACACGTAAAACTCATTTCAGAATGAAATATGGGTTCATAAATTCAATGTGATTGCAGAGATCACTCACTATTTAAAAACACAGCGGCAGCGAAACTAACCGCGCATGCATTGCCCTTCTAGTGAAACGCTGCACACCGCGACTATGGCGGAAATCGCTCTTATTGATCTGAACATGTACATTAGCCGCCGTGTCAATCGGTCCGCCGCGATATCGCACCGATGGCGGCAGCAAAACATCAAATTCAAATTCAGTTTATTAATCTATAGATGTAAGAATTATACATATTAGACAGGTCAAAGTTAGAATACATAGAAAGAAATAGAGTATAAGGATACATAAGCACATAAAATTAAAAATTAAAAAAATAAATATTATCATCTGAAAGCTCCCATCCTTGCCTCGTCCATGATAAAGATATCCAGGGGAGGAAGGCCTAGGATCACCTCCAGAGTCGCAGTTGGGGCGGTTTTCATCGTTCCCGTAATTGCTAAACAGGCCAGACTTTGAACATAGGAGAGTTCTTTGATGGCCTGTTTTTGCTTCACTTTGGTCCACCATACTGTGGAGCCATATGTCAAAATGGGTCTAACTACCATAGTGTATAGCCAGTATATCATGCTTGGTTTCATTACCTTGTGTCCTTTTGGTCATCATAAGTGCCATTTTACACTTGTTGGTAGCTTTCTTTAGGTGTTGATTCCAAGTCAGTTTGGCATCCAGGATTACACCTAGATACTTGACTTCATCACTCACCTTTAGATGCTCGTTATAGAAAATTGGGGGCTTTAGCCCATCCGTTTTTCTCATTCTCATTGGAAAATAATCAAGCAAATAACCAGAATAAAGCCGTCGACAAAAGAGTACCAAGTAAACACAGATTTAACACCTTTTAAAGTAGACACAAAATTCTATAAACGTTTTACTGATAGTGTCGATGATTTGATTAAAAACTTATCGCATACTCCTTACCAGGACAGCATAATCCATATGAATAGATCAATGTTTCTAAACCCACTAACAGAAAACGAATTAATATAACATAGTGACAGATCTTAAAAACTAAAAGAGTTCTGGATACGATGGTATTCCTATAAACATAATAAAATAAACTTTTTGGCTAATATCTGATCCACTGATTTTTATCATAAAAAACTCATTATTATTTTTTAAAAATGGAGACAGAAATAAGCTAGAGAACTACAGACCAATCAGCATCCTTTCATCTTTTGCGAAAATCTTTGAGAAAATGTCTAGTCTTAGAATGGATTGTTTCTTACGAAAATATGGAATCCTGTGTCACCTCTCAACATGGATTTGAAGGGTACAGGGAAAAAACCACGCATGTCCACCTAGATTCGTTTTGAGAAAAACCAAATTTAAACTTACATTGTTTCCCCTGGATATCTATTTTAAAATGTCAATTTTATATGGACTAAGGTGCTTTTTCCTCAATCTTATACAGTGGAACGTAGAGTACACTTCTAATACTAACATATGGCAGCACCAGTTTAATATTGACAAAAAATGGACTTCCGTAGTTTTTCCCCTGTGACCTTTATTTGTTAAAGGCAGAAGTATTGATACGGCATGTCTAATTACATCGATAAAATCTATAAACTAATCGATAGCAAACATATTCCATATTGGTTGTATATGGACTTATGGAAAGGTTGCGAAACAGTTGATCATACATCATGACCAAACTTCAAAAGTTTGGCATAAGAGGAATCCCACTAGAATGGATTAAATCATATTTAAACAAGCGCACATAACGTACGAAGATAACAACAGCAAATACCACAGTGACTTCTAATATGAGAATGGTGAAAATGGGTGTACCACAAGGGAGTATTCTTGGACCTACACTCTTCCTTATTTACATAAATGATCTGCCGAGCATAAGTTACCAGTTACCAGACGATACCAGTCTTCTGCTAGATAATGATTGCGTCGCGGATATTCAAGCTAATTCCTCTGCAGCCATTACTTCAATTAAAAAATGGTTTCAAATTAATCGCCTGATCATGAATGAACAAAAAATCAATATTATTATTTTTAAAACTAACAGAAACATGAAAGTATACCCTTGTAATATTAATATAGATGGTGAGAACCTAGATGTAAAGCATTCTGTTAAGCTTCTAGAAATACAAGTTGATAGCACCTTAGATTGGTCTCTCCATATTGCCCCTGTGTTAAATAACTGAATAGAGCTACATATGCACTCATATGAAGTCTTAAGGACGGTTTACTTCGCAAACTTTCATTCTCACCTCAGTTTCGGAATTATTTTCTGTTATGATTTATTTAATATTCTGTTATTTAAAGCACAGAAACAAGCAACCAGAATCCTTTATAAATTAGATCTCAGGGAATCTTGCAGAGGAATATTCCAAAATGCTAAAATATTAACAGTAACTGGTTTCTATATTTATGAGTTGCTTGTTTTTATGTTCAAAAATAAAAATAGGTTTAGTATTTATGTTGCATCTCAAAACACTAGACAAAAATATGTATGGGCACACGTTATCAATGACTGAGAGAAGCCCTATTTATTCTGGTATAAAGCCAATAACGCTCTAACTCCAGAAATTAAATCAAAGATTTAAAAAAAATCAAACAACCATTTTTGATTTCATTAATAATATTGAACCATATAACTTGGACGAATTTTTTTCTAGGCCTATAAATTAATAGATGCCTAGTATAGGATACTGTTTTACTTTTACTATCTCTTTTAGGGTTTGAATTGCATATTGTTCCTTATTATTTCATTTTGGTTTCTTATACTTTGTTACCTTAGTATATAGTTTACCTAATGAAATATATATTTTGTATTTTTATTGACTGTTTTAACGCTAAGTTTGCGTACAAGCGCTATCACGTCAATCGGCATTACTGGCAGATAATCTAACGAAGCGCTATGGCGCTGTATGGCACAATCCTATATACGTTTTTAAAAACCCATTAAAACTGTTAAAGACAGCAGTGCATAAAGAGCAATTAGTATCACCCTATCGACATTCTATTCAAATCATGTCATTTTATTTGCTGAACATTCAGATTGCTGAACTCAATCTACCATATAGTTACCATAAATTCTTACAAATCTAAAAGAGACTTCTTCTAATCTCTTTAACCAATAATTTACCACCCTCGACATTTCGACATGTGAGGAGTACATGTCGGCACTGACTTGAAATTTAGTTGGTAATTAAAATCGCTCACTGATAATATTTTTATATAATAATAAATAAAAGACAGTAGGTGTAAGTTTCACAAATTAGTTTTTAAACTTATTATTTATTATTATTATTATGTTTCACCTAGTTCCTGAATCTTTCAATTTTAATATTTTTATAATTATAATACCTTATATGATATGTAGAGATTACATTGTGTTTTGCAAAATGATGCGAATTGGGAAAAAAGGAAATGGAGCGGGCGGTTTGAAGCAAAGTTTGGAATCAAAAACAAAACGGTATAACTTATGCGTTATGACCGTAGCCCATAAATCTCCGAGGTTTAATAGTCCCATAAATCGACCGCTAGATGCCGTTATGGAAGCTGTCCACCAACCACACTGCCGCTTCACGAAACCGGAATTTGTGCAATGGAAATAAATATAAAAGCCCCTTTTTATCGCGGCCTTTCTCACATCACATCTCGGACACTTAAAACCCATACCGAACATCTATCATTTTTATATATAAAGAAAGATTTTCATTTCAACCAAATATTTAATTGTACATAGTGTATGTACTAACTTTTCTTATAAATATTCCCAAAGATATTAAATGTAAACGTTGTAAATATTTTGTAGTATCTATTTTATAACCTAATTTAGTTAGGGCGTTAATGGTAAAGTGCATATTCGCTGTATATATTTAAATCGTCCCACTCTCGTTCCTGTAAAGTCCCCCGGGAACATGCATTTCAGGGTGCTGACCTGATTACATATGGCCTGTATTGCACATGGTCCAGGCTAGGCCAGGCACAGCTCCGATCCATACTCAAATAAAACAAACACAATCACGCTGACTTGTTTAAAAATTAAAATTTGCTTTGAAGTTTTCATTCTAATTACTCGCTTTGAACGTTTTGTTGCGGGCGAACGGATACGTAGGTAACCAGAGAATAGTATTAATTTCAATACTTCAGTGTCGGAAAAATTTATACGAAAAAAAGTTCAATTTTAATTGATTTAGCTACATTTGAATCGGATTTTAATATCAATTGATTTAGCCACATTTGAATCCGACAAATTTAAATATTTCTTAATCATATTAATTATCATTTGGAGAGATGCAAGAAGCGCAAAGTTTCCAGTTTCAATTTTCTTTTTCTATTTCGCAGTCGATATCTCGAAAACGGTTGCAGATAATTAAAAACGGATTACGGCATCGTTTTCAGGAAATCATTTTTCTACGAAGACACTTGGTTTTTGCGCGGCAAATTATACGCTTACACACAAAACATCGAAGATCTCAAGCGTCAGAATTTCTTAAAATTTCGATCTATTTTATCATCTTTTTAATTATATTAGACCATATCTCGTGAACGGAAACAGGTTGCAAAATTTAATTAGCAGGAAAAATGCTTGCAGGAGCGTTTTTACATTTTGCTATAACTGTAGGTATATATAAAGAATATTGAGGTGAAACCAAACTAATTATAGACACAATCATGCCAACTATTAAAGCGGAACATAGCTTGAACATATACATATATTCAACCTTTTCGCAGCTCTATAATATTATTGAGTCTTTTTAAGGCTACAAAACAAATCTCATGTTGAAACACAACTACAGACAACAGACGTGGAAAGAGATTCAAAAGAGCAAAGCTGTACTGATGAGAGAGAAAGATTTCAAAACGCGTCTGCAGATGGCTATTCACTTGGGTTAAATAGCAAGTTGTGATATTAAAAGCAATGTTATTTATCTGGTTGTTGTTTAGTGCGACGAAAGTGGACAGAGGACTAGTGAATAGAATACAAATTTCTGTTTTGTTTCAACATGAGATTTGTTTTGTAGTCTTCAAAAGACTCAATAATGTTATAGAGTTTCGGAAAGGTTGAATATATTTATATATTCAAGCTCTATTCCGATTTAATTAGTTGGAATATATAAAGGTTTTAGCTAGATTAATTTGCTTGCATTTTCTGTTTTTTTTATAAGTTCCACAAAACTACATTTGCGAAATTTGTTTTGGTGTACTGAAACTATTCGACAAAAGAAACAAATCGAACAAATTAAAAAATTTCGAAATTTAACAGTCCATTCTGTAAATCCCACGTTATTTTATAATATGGTAATGGTCGCTGTTAAAAAGTAAATGCTAACGTGGGTCTTAAGAACAATAGGATTAAATGGCATTCTATAAGCCACTACGCGAAGTCTATAGTTAATAAAATTTGACAATCTGAAAAATTACCCGAAAATTAACCCGAAACGTACGTTAAAACCTAATTTTAAAACTGATTTTTTTGCCAAAACAAAATTGAATGCCTCTCTAAGAACCCTCTCCAAGTCTTTCACCATTCCGGTTGGTGCGTCCATGGGCTGGGTAATTTCCTACGATGTTTTTGAATTTCCTTTCATTGTCGATTTAGGTATTGAAGTCCCCCAGTAAAATGATCGTGTAGCTGCCTAAAATTTTTGAGATGATATCTTTCATCTCTTCCCAGCATTTATCAGTTCCATCTGGGTCTTTCTTGTTTGAAAGGTTGATTGGTGATGTACGTTCACAATTATTTGGACCTTGTTCGTACTTCTAAAGCATAGAGTCGGATAGTTCTAAAGCATAGAGTCGAAAAGCTAAGCATAGAGTCGGATATTAGGAGAACCGAAGTCTATGATGAAACTAGAATCTTTCTACAATAAATCCCGTACCGAGATGTGGTACATTTTTCATCACGCGTTTTCCAGATTAGCGTTCGAAGATCTTAAAACCCTGTGATGCAAAGGCCTGTTCGTCTGTAAACCTTGTTTCTTGAATTGCGGCGACTATTATTTAATGGTGGTAGAGGACTCTGTGAGATGTTTGAGTTTAACAACCTTCAAGAGCGTGTTATGATTGAAAGTTGCACAGAAGTTTTGGCATTTCTGACTTATATCTCTTTATATGTTGTTGCAGGCTCCCCAGAATCCGAAAGTCCGTTTGAGTCGCTCACGGTAATTGTGAATTGATTACCGCCTAGGATAGTAGTTTTTGCTGATTTTTCCTTCACGTTTTACAGTTGCAAAATTGCATGTAGAAAGTCATGGGAAAATTAAAGTTTTTCCTTGAATTTAGACCAAACCAAAGAAAGTGAAATTTTTGCTAGATTTTCAGAAATATCGTTATATGGATTATGGACCATACCTTGAGAAACTGAAAAGTTGAGAACTGAAAAAGAAATGATGCTTAGATTTTGGACGATGATGGGGAGAAATTGAGGAAAATTCTTAATTCATTTTTTTTATAACTACATCTAGGATCTTGGAACGAGCCTTGTGGAACTACAGACTTTACTGAAAAATCTCGCTTTTTCCCAGGCATTTTGCAAGGCAAATCGCGAAACCAGGGAACTGCTGACGGCAGGCTTTGATATTTGGATCCTGACCAAAGGAACAGAAAATTCCTCGAAAAGACCCTCGAATTTTTTTTTAATTTGTGTGATTTTTAAGAATTAATTTGGAAAATTGTCTTGGAAAAGAGTAGCTCCTAGCAGTATTTTGAACCGGCAATTTGCAATTTTTACGATTTTTTGTATCGGAATTAATTAAAATTAATTAATTTACGTAAATTGAAATATTTAATAAAATAATTTTTCACATGTGAATAACTAAGCTCCTAAGCAAGAAAAGGCAAAAGCGAGCTCAAGAAAATGAATACAGGTTTTAGCAAGATTGACTTTCTTCCATTTTGAACAAAAAAATGTGGGTTTTCGATATTTTATAATTTCCTAAAAAACTACAAATTAGCGAAATCTGTTTTGGTACACTCAAACTATTCGACGAACAAATCGAAAAACTTAAAAATTTGGAAATTTTGGCGATTGTCGAATCATTAGCCGATATCTCGAAAACAGTTGCAGATAATTAAAAACGGATTACTAAAACGGATATTTTACTCTAAAGGCTAGTAACGTACAATCGGGACTATTCTGCAACTCTCACCTCAATTTGTAATAAGTTAATGGTCGCTGTTGAAAAGTAAATGTTGACGGAGGTCTTAAGGACAATAGGATTAAATGGTATTCTGTGAGCCACTACGCGAAGTCTATACTTTAAAAATAAAATTATGTTAAAATGTTGTCCTGTTGCCATGTTTTTTCTGCATATGGCGCGAAAATTAACCCGAAACGGATGTCAATAGTCTATTTTGTAACTAAGGCAAAAGGTTGTAAATTTTTCGCGAGAGCGAAATTGGGCGCACGAACGAAGTGAGTGCGCACATTCGCTGGAGGGATAAATAGACAATTTCGCCCGTGTTACAAACAATATTTTTTATTATTTTAGTTTTTTTATTATTTTAGTTTGGGATCCACGGGCCACCAAAAAAAATTAATAAAAATGTAGAATTTTTTCCATTTGCCTCCGGTGGTTTGGATTCCTCATAGGAACTCCCCTCAATCTCCGGTATCAACATAGAATTTACACTCATTTGAAAACGTTTTATTTAATTTTTATTATTTTGTAATGAAAAAAATTCTGAGATTTCAAGTTACTTTTTTAATATCGTGGATTGTGTTAATTTTATTTTTATTTATTTGTCTATTTTAATGTAACCTAGCGATATTGAATCTTTTCGCACATTATGTGGAAATACAGCGAGACGTGACATTTCCCGTATTAAATAGTGTATGGCAGGAAGTACTTTTCACGCATGAGTTATAAAAAACTAATTTTAAAAATGATTTAACGTCAAAATTTAATGTCAAAAAAGCTGTTATTTGTTGTGGTTTTAAACTATTTTTATACACTTAACAGTCCGTTGTCGTATTAATACTTTTTTTTAAATTCAAAATTTGGTAGCCGACGACGAATTAATACAAGTAGCCGAAAGAAGGTCCGATAATGCACTCTCTGCGCGCTAGCGGTATCCTGGTGTTACATCATTCCAAATGTGGCCTCACCCCATTGGTTCACCCTCTATCGGGTTTGCACACAACCCTTAGGTATAAAAACCCGTACATCCAAGAAAATATGTCAAAATCAAAGTGTCCAATTTCCTGTCTCTCCCCTTTACGCCCGTAGCGGGTGTCCCACAAGGTTCCTCCCTTTACCTTTATGGCCAACCCCTGATACCCCAACCATCAATAACGTATTTTGGCACGATCTTCACTCAGTCCCTAAGCCCAGTAATCAACATTAGACATTGTCTCCATAAAATAAAGTCCAGGTTAAATCTTTTCTTCTGCCTCCGCACCCGAGTAGAGGGTTGTTCAACAAACACCCTACTCTACACGTACAAAACCTTTGTCCGCCCAGTCCTCGACTATCAAATGACAGCCTAGGCCCTCTGCAATAGAAATTATATCGAACCCCTCCTCAGTTTTGAAAGAAACTTCCTTCGACGGATATACCGCCTTGTTTGAGAATTAGCACTTTTAGAGGACTGTATTGTTTTAAGGATTCAGAACAAGATGGTATTCAAATAATTAAAGTCTATAACGACATTTCATGACGGCACAAAACTTAACTTTAATTGTACATATAATGAGCATTACAATAAGAGAAAATCATAGCACATTCTAATGTGAACATAAATTATAGCGATAAAATAATTGAGCGTTGAGACTAACGAGTGACCGGTGGATTCTATTAATCGCACCGGTCGTACCGAAACATGGACGCATGAAGAAGTTTAGCGACGGGTTGTAGGGCCGCCACCATTGCGTCGGGTTGTAGGGCCGACGCCATTCTTCATGCGACCACGTGGTGAGAATTCCGTTCTCCGGTCACGAGTCATACAAGATCTCGTGATCCAAGAGAAGGGCCGAAGAGTTATGGCATTTGAGGTTTGCTGCGGGTTGTAAGGCAGCAGCCGAATGAAAACTGTTAAAAACTTACATATATGCGTTCGAAGCAGCACCGAACTTTTCTGGTCTTTACCTTACGACGGTTGGAACAAGAGAGCGAGACCGGATCTGCCGCAGACCCGGGTTGAGGCGTACATGCGCGCTAGGGGTGTTTTTTTGCTAAGGCGCTTAATTTGCTGATCTAGAGATGCCGCCACTCAATTTCCAACACCGCCTAAATTACGTAATTAATTAAGTTCCCAACTATATTGCTCAAAGAGCTAATAAATTTCAACCTCGCCTCGCGCATCATTTCCGACATCTTCAACTCCCCCCTATTGAAATACACAAACGAAAGCCAAAAAACAAACTCCCCTATCTAGTGCTTCTGTGCCGACTGAAAGATGACCTTGCCCCAAACCTAGAACTAATTCTAAACGCAGTCCCTGATATGTTTAAATAACCCAAACACAAGAACCCACCAAGACCCTAGACGAAAAGAACCGCCACAACCACAATCCCACCAACTTACAACCCTATGTTGTTGCCGCCCTCGTCCCGACCAACACTGCTCGCTCTACTTCTGACGTTTTCTTGCGCCGCCTTGGTGGTGTTGACTGACTTGTCGCCCGACTGCTGGTTATCCGATGTTTCCCACCCATAAAAAGAAATCTATCCACCTCCTTGGCTGAACAGGAAATTCCATTCCCTACAACGTCCCCTCTTCCCCGGCGGGGGCACTTATTAAAAATATGTAAGAAAATAAGCGCAACAACATAGGTAATAACTGATCATTCTTTTCACAGGAAAGCCCAAGCCCTACATCCCCGAACCCAGCGGAGCACCCAGGTACAAAACAGGCCGGAACAACAAGAACAAAATCGATAGATACAGCAACCACCACGAGGACAAACCAGGATGCACCACGAGGACGAACCAGGAACCACCACGAGGACGAAGGACGAACCAGGAATCACCACAAGGGCAAACCAGGAAGCAACACCAGGACGAACCAGGAACCAAAACCAGGACGAACCAGGAACCAACACCAGGACGAACCAGGAACCAACAGACAAAAAAAAAATCAAAGAAACCGGTCATGAGAGGAACAACAAACAGACAAACAAACAAACAAACAGACAAACAAACAAACGGACAAACAAACAAAACAAAGGAAAAAAAACACACGACGAAATAATAAACACTTTGGCAGAACAACTGGACGCAAGCTCAAAAACCGCAGAAAAGAAAAGGACACATGATAAGAAAATAAGTTCGTCTAGGCGCTTGCTTGCAGTAACACCTAGACCAGAACTCGACTACCCGGGCTTTACCTAGTAGACCCTGGTAGATTCTCGCCTTGCGGAAGTACCTACTCGTGACTTATAAGTAGTTAGAAGTAGTTATAAGCAATAAATAAGTGTTTGTAAATACGCCAGCTTTCGTTTGTGCATCTTTTCAAACCCGCACCACTACGTAACCAACGTCACAACTGGTGCCCAACGTGGGGCACGAAAAACCGACGTTACACACCTTAATTTATAATCAAAGTATGGAAACCATTGAAGTACTAATACGTTATTTTCTATTTAAAACATTTCCCGGAAGAAGGCCGGCTGTTTTCAGTTTCCTCTTTCAGGTTTCTTTCCCGGAAGAAAGCCGACTGGAGGACTTTCGGCAATTTTCAGTTTCCTACAGTCCCAGACATACAAGACAAGACACATCATACAAGAGAGGTCAAGACATTAAAGACTGGAACAACCTGGTCTGAAGAAAAGAAGAAAGCGCACAGTGTATGCCTGGTAAATTTTATTTGTTCAAGAATCTAAATCAAAATAATAACAAAATTGTACATGAGCGGTATCTCCAATCTTACAGCTGTTTAATTTCGGCACGTGCTGCATTTTATGTGAAATTATGAATTATGATTATTTTTTGCTTCAGTCAGTTCACTAATACACCTACTTATTGCAGCTTGACTGAATCCCAACACATGGTTTTAAATAAAATTTTCCCGGTGACTGCCGCAAACCAAACCGATAATTACCACAAAAATTGAGGGCGGTCAAAATCTGAATTAAAAATATGTTGCCCATCAGGGTAACAAAACCAAAAAGTGAATATATATAATATATATAATAATCAAATTTTATCTTCAACATAATAGCTACTCCATTTAATCTTACATTTTCTCACATAACTGGTTATAGTTTATCAATTACATATAGCAAACAATCCCATGTCAAACGAAACTACTTTAAAAATTCTGCATCTGGCAATATTCATTGCATTGCATCTATTAATTTTCTTTGATACATTCTTGAGTTATCTCTAGAATGTGTGAACCAATTAATTTATATAATTTTTCATTTATAATTTATTTAAATTAAATCCTTCATTTGCAATCTTTATGATTTTGAAGTAAAAATACATTCAAGAAGCTATTTTTTCAAAACTAATTCGGTGTTCACAACTCAACAGCACATATCCTAAATCCTTGCCGTTAAAATGCAGAATACAATTTAAAAATTAGTGGCGTTAAAAAATATTAAGGGCGACCTTGTCGATTAACTCTTAATGTTTCTCTTCCAGTCCGCCTTTATGTTCTAACAAAAATTAATTTTACGAAAGCAGTAACAAAATACCAAAACGCATAATTTAAAATTTTCTTAATCATAGAAAATCAACATTATACAAATTGTATGTTTGTGTAAGTTTCTTTCTAAATCCTCGCGTAAAAAAAACAACCAGGTTGTACACGGATTATATTGTACAAGTTCTTGTTCCGTCTGTCCGTTTTGCATCCCCTTTCGTATCGTCATTCTATCCTGGTAGAGGGGAATACGTCAGTTCGCTTCGACTACTGTAGTGGTGGGGCTACAATTCATTTGTCAGACAAGCTAACCCCCTGTTTTCCCTAATCTTGCTAATTAGTGAGGCAGCAAATTGCGAATAGTTTCGGAATTCCTTTCACTCGTATTTACTCTACGCGTTTATGCCTAATTCTATATAATGTTTAGGTCATATATTTACTTCACGTATTATATATTATCGCACTGTTCAATAATTTTATTTAATTAAGATTCATTTCATTAATCAATGGTTTTAATTAATGAGAAATTTAATTAAAATGTCCTAGAGATTTGTATATCATAAATATCGCTTGCGATCTGAGAAATGCTGCTCGAAACCACTTTTTAAGTTTCAATACCTTGGAGTTAACAAAAAAAGTGGAATATCCTTTCTAACTAATGAAATGTCGCTTTCAATTAAATTTCTTAATTCTTCATTATTAATGGTGGTAGCAGGTCAACCAAGTGGTTAATTTTCAAGGTCCCTGCCACTTGTTTTAAAGTTCCTAGACGAATTCCAGTTCTAAAGTTCTTTCACTGACCACACTGCTACAAATATCACATAAATATTGCAAAATTGCTTCTGCCGTGTTATACATAACTTATAGAAGAAAATCACATGATTTTGCTTCCTTTCCAATACTTCGGGATTAAGTTTATTTCATCACAACTTCGTTCTCTTAACACTGTGTACAAAAATTTACCACAGCAAAACATCGAATATTTGAACTAAGTGAGAAATATAGTTCTTATCAAATAAAAACAATTTGTTCAAGTAAAAACATAATAATAACATGCGAAATATGACAAAATGATTTCTATATTCAATTGAAGTTCAATAAGCATGTGGTAGAAGGTTCATCATTAAAAATTAGCTGTCGCTTTTTATAGATTTTTCTACGCTACGCTTTATACTAATAAGGCGTGTTGTCTTTTCGGCGTTTAATTGCATTGATATTATTTTGGACCTCCACCATATCATTTTATTAGACAATAAAAAACTAGATTACTTAATGAAGGAACGAAGTGGAATCTGAAAACAAATTTAACTCCATTTAATATTGTATCTACTCACATACCAAAATGAACACCTTAATAAATACATTATTGTATGTGAAGGATGCCATTATTATAATCGTGTGTAAAAGTATCCAAATCGTGCGTAGAAGTGCAATGTAAGTCAAATGGGGTTTCATTACTAAACGATTTCTGTTTGATACTATGGCAACAACTCGCGCCACTAAACAAAAAACATACCACGTCTATGTTTTTAGTTTAGTGTTGTTGCCATTATAACAATAAACATAAGTTGTTTATTAAACAGAAAATTAAATATTAAAATTGAATTAATTTTTCTTATTTTGACTCAAGAAGTCTCGACTTCTCAGTTTGGATTTTCTGGCTCTAATATAACTTAACCTAACCCCAACATAATCTAGATTAAATCTAGGGTAACCTAGATATCATCGACAAGCACCAAAGATTCTTCCCGTCACTGTGCATTTTTACTAGTTAGCAATATTTTCCACGGAGGCGCTGAACTTTCTAACCTTATCGTGTCAGTGATTTGAAGTAAGTTGTCATTTTTTAATATATTATGGGTAAGAAATAATAACTTTTTTGCAGATTCAACAGTATCTTAACATGCTTCGTAGATAAAATAATGTATGACACACGTGTGTGAAAGACTTTTGTGCACTCATTGCGATTAAACGCCTTCAGCTCGTGCTCTAAACTTCGCAACTCATGCACAACATCCCTTCTTCACACACATGTATCATACACTACTATTAGTTGCTCCTTTCATATTTTCCATGATTTTTCCTTGTAATTTTAGGTTGATTTGCCAAGCCCATTGTAGTAACACAATCCAAAAATATTGGCTTTATTACAAAAATGTATCCAACGAATTTAAAAGTTATTGTATAGGTTAAACATTTTTATAAATTGACTTGTTAAAATATTATAAGAATTATTTGCTGCAATATGTATTAGAAAACACGTACTGCATTACAAAAATATATTCCAGTTTATTATAAGTTCAATGATAAGTTTCTTCAAACTTATCTTTATTGCCATCGTGTACCAATAGCCGAGTCGATAGAAACTTGGAAATTTGAAATGTTTTTGAAATCTATCGAGCAATAAAGATTAAAGCTTCAAATTTGCACTGAATAGATATAAAATTATACTTTAAATGGCACTTTAGAATTATAATGTTATCATATACAGTATAATCTTGATAATCCGGCGGTTAATTAATGCGGCACGTTCAGTAATCCGCTCTGGAGAAACACGTGTATTTTCTTTCCGATGTCCCGGATATAAACCTCGCGCACAGCTGAAATGAAGTCAAAAGGGACTCCCTTAAACTCCGAAAACTTGATTCACGATTCTGACCAAGTTAACTCTACTCTACAATTGTCTTCGGAATTTTTACAAGAGCTTTCCAACAAATGTAAAGTGGATGTTACGCTGACAAACAATGACATAGCTTGGCCTCATGGCACAAGCGAGGAAAATTTTCATTTATTTTCTGACGAAGAAATCCTCAGCCTAATATGTTCCACGGATGACGATGAAGCTAACGATGATTTGAATGTTGAACTCGGCGAACTGTTGCAAGCGGTGACGCAAACGTTTAACGTACTCAATGTTTGTGCGAAATGGACAGAAGAAAACGCCACGGAAAGTGATGATGTGTTAGTGCGGAAAAGGTTGCCCGAGTGCGTTTCATGATAAAACGTTTAAGGCAAAGAAACAAAAAGCAAAATTATTTTGTACAATATTTGTTCAGATATTTTTATTTAATACTATCTGTTCTTAGTTCGTACATATTTTTGGCATGTATACGTTTACCTATACTATTATTATAGCATAGTAGTATATTTACCTAGGTACATATTTTATTCTTTCTGAAATACAATTGTACATAAAATAAGTAAAATTGTTCTTGTGTTGTTTTAATCTTGTGAATTCGGATATTTTTGATAATCCGGCGGGTGTCTGATCCCATATGTGGCGCATTATCAGGATTATACTGTACTTCTAGAATCGGTAGATATGGCAGCTGTATTACTTATTATCTGCGGCTTTTTGAGAAGCAAAAAGAAAATTAATCCTCCGTTTTGGCCAGCGATATTATAGCGCAAGAATTTGCCAAACATAGTAAAAAAAATTTAAAAATTTCATGTTGTAATTGTAGCACTTGTCGACATAGTGTGCATAGATAAAAAGTATTTATTCAATGATAGTTGGTCGAAAGTGACCATCTCTCGTGGAATAGAAAATATTGATGAGGATGTTTTACAAGATGTGAACAATTAAAAGAAATTTCAAAATCGTTTACTGTTTTTTCCATTGCTTTAGACCAGTGTTTCCCAAAGTGTGGTACCCTTGGGGTACGCGAATGGTTTGAAAGGGGTACGAAAGGAAGCTCCAAAATATTAATTTTTTATGTGTGCCAAAGTGTATATAAGATGAAAATAGTATATTGCGCAACTAGAGCGGTAAGGTGTCAATTGCCCACGAGAGCAAGATTGGGCTCACGAACGAAGTGAGAGCTCTCGTTTTCCGCAATTGACAATACCGCACGAATTGCAAATAATATTTTTTATTACTCATGTGAGGGGACGTATCTTACAAGATAGTGGCCATGAAAAAAAAATCGAAGCAAAAATTAAGAATTTGATTTTTCAGTTGTTCTCGGTGAATTCGTCATACGAACTCTACTCGGTCTCTGGCATCACCATAGAATTTGCACTCATTTTAAAACGTTTTCTTTATTATTATTTTTTTAATTTTTATTTTGCAATGAAAAAAAATGTCACTTTCGCGTTACTTTTTTAATATTAAGGTTTTGCTTGTGTTTATTTTATTTATTTAAATGTTTTTATGTAACTTATCGATTTTTATTGAATATTAGCGTGCGCGAAGCATAATTTGAATTTGAATTGACGAACGGCCATTTGTCGCACCCAAAAAAAGGCGCCAAAATAGTACTTATCCCACATGAGTAATAAAAATAAAAATATTTAAATAACACCAAAAATAGTGCATCAAACGTTATTTTTTATAAAGTGTTTGAAATTTAAAAATAATTCGACTTTATCATCTTTGATAATTAATTAATACAATACAACCAATAGACTATTTTACTAACTGCTCACGATAAAATGATTGCAGAATCTTTTTATGTATCTAAAGACAAGCATAAACTGTCTTAAAGTGAACTCATAAAGAATAACATTTTTCCTAAGATTTGTAATAATTTTGATGCGATTTTACCTTAGAAAGTCATGTTTAATTCCTTGGATGCGGATCAATAAAACAGTGGCGAAATAAAAAAATTATTTCGCTAGTGAAATAAAAGTATCCATAGCAACGCATCGAAATAATTCACTTGTGCGCTCCGAAAACACAATCCTAAATATTGATTTCGCGGATGTTTTTTTTGATCCCCAATTACAAAACTTATTACACATTTTTTGTCAGAATTTACAAAACATGTGTTCGTCCCATTCTAACATACGC
This sequence comes from Phosphuga atrata, assembly GCA_944588485.1. Lineage (NCBI taxonomy): Eukaryota > Metazoa > Arthropoda > Insecta > Coleoptera > Silphidae > Phosphuga > Phosphuga atrata. The sequence goes on along the minus strand of OX155896.1, from coordinate 64,461,412 downwards.
GGCCGAAACGAGGGCAGAAACCCAACTGAACAACAAATGCGCACCACCAAAATAAAGACACTACGTGCAATATCAGGCGTGACTCTTTTTCATCGAAAAAGAAGTAAAGAAATCAGGGAAAATCTGAACGTACAGGACGTGGTGCGATGGACCAGAGCCAAACGAAGAGAGTGGGACAGACGCGTCGACCGGATGGGCCCAGAACGACTGGCAAAATGGGCCAAAGTAGCAAAACCCAACACCAAACGACCCATGGGAAGACCACCGAAGCGATGGAACGAGTCATGGAGCTCAAGGTAGCAAGAGACGAGAGATACGTAAAGAAACAGGACAATGTCCTAAAAAGAAGTAGGAGAAGGAGGACATTTTTTGTATAAATGTCTTCATTTCCGCGGGAGTAATCTTTCCGCAATTGCGTCACCATTTTACAATTCTTAGGATGTATCCATTTATGGTTAATAAAACACAAATTAATTAAACACTAAACAACATTTTGACGTACGAATAAACAATTTTATCGTTGTCATGACAACACTACAATAATGGGCTTTGGGCGAATTCGATGCTACTCTTAAAAAAAAATGAAACTTTTCTTTGAATTTAACTTGTTAAATGAAAAACAAAATTAATAAAGTTTTTATGTACTAGTGAATAAAATTATGCTTTAACTCGCGAATTTAAATCTCATTAAACCTTAATTTTATCTGCTTGTATAATAAATAAATATATTTTTATCTTTGAAATCCCAATCTGGAGACTGTATATTACGTAAAGACAAGTACAGTTGTTGTTTATAATAACATATCTCAAAAATTTTCTACTAAGGGATACGAAGTGTAAAAAAATATTTGAAAGGGGTACACGTGGATAGAAAGTTTGGGAAACACTGCTTTAGACGAAAGTGTCCGATATATGCGATTTGACACAACTCTTAATATTTCTTGGTGGAGTTACTGAAAGTTTTATGATTTTTGAAGAGTTATTGTCAAAGAAGAGCTTAAAAGACCATACAAGGGGATGTGATATACTTTCCGCGGTGGAACATGCTTCTGATTCGAACAATATTAATTGGAAAAATTTGGTAGTAACTACAGATGGTGCTCCATTTATGGTGGGCCACAAACAACGGTTAATGAATTTTTTTTTAAGTTGCAGGATCCCCATATACCTATACCGATAAATTACATCATTATCATTGTAGTATTCACCAGGAAAATCTTATAGCTCAGATGTTGAAAATGATTAATGTAATGAATGGGGTTTTTAAGACAGTTAATTTTATCAAAAAACGTGCTCTCAATCACCGCCAATTTAAAACTCACTTCGAAGAGTCTGAATCTTCATTTGGAGACGTTATATACTTTTCATCAGTAAGATGGCTTTCAAGAGGACGAATATTAAAAAGGTTATTTGCTATAAGAAAAGAAATTATAGTTTTTAACTGGAACAAATCGTGATGTTGCTCGATTAAAAAATATTAACTGGTGATGCGACCTGATATTTTTAGTAAACGTAATTAGTGTTACGAATGACTTCAAATTGAAATTACAAGGTAATGGTAAGCTTAAAACCAAAACTAAAATCCGATTCAGATTAAACCTCTTTAGAGAGAGAGATATATTTATTGTGTACTTTATACTTAGATATGTAAAGTTCGCGGAAAGAAAATTCCATTTATTACATATAGAACAGTTACTAATATGGGACAGTGAGATAATGGGTGCGAGTAGGACGTACTCTTAGTAAGTGTCGCCAATTACGAGTATTTTCAGTGGAAATCAAGGTGGAAAGTAGTTTTGAAGGAAAGAGGATTATTGGACAGCAAGTTACAGACAAAGTCGCGTGAGTAAAGAGAACCGAGTAATGAATAAATTGCAAAGCAAGCTGATAAGGAACATAACCTCCGAGAAGCTGATTCGGGTGATTTTTCTTTACGCAGCGCGCTCAAGGTAGGCAACCAAAGTAACTCACGAGCAAATTCTGCGGCGGGAGGCCTAGCAGATGGAAATAAATGCCGAAGGAAAGTAACATAAAGAAAAGCAATAGACCAAGGTCGGATAGCTTAGGACAAATCACAAACCAAAAAGATAATCAAGAAGGAGAAATCGATACAGACATAGCCGAAGCTATCAGAGATAGTAAAAAAACGGTAAGAACAACGACACCAACTAGCTCAACAATTAATTCAAAAGAAAAAAACAAAGTAAAAATAGAACACAATAATATGGAAAAGATTATTGAGGAGGAGCTCAGAGCTCTAAGAATCGATATGAATAAAGGTTTCGAGGAAAATAAAGACGAAATAAAGAAACTAAAAGACGAAATGCATAAGAAAGAGGAGGAATGGAAGATGGAAAAGAAAGAGCTAAACTTAAAAATTGAAAAATTGGAGTACACTGTGGAAACCCAGGAAAAACAGAGAAGAAAGCTCAATATAATAATAATAGGCTTACAAACAAAGGAAGGCCAAACAAAAACTGACGTGGAAGAATTTATTAGAGATAAAGTAGGTGTAGAAGCTACGATAACGGAAGCCTTTGTATTAGGTCGTAAACCGGAAAGAAAAATAATACACGCTACAATAAAAAATTGGGAGCAAAAACTGAAGATTATGGCGAACAAAAAGAATCTAAAGGGAGAAAATATCTTCATCGAAAACGATTTAATAATAGCAGAGAGAGAAACCCAGAAGAAATTAAGGGACATTGCAAGAGAAGAAAGAGAAAAAGGAAATACCGCAACAGTAGGGTATAAGAAGATTATAGTAAATGGTAAGGTACTTGAATGGGAAGATATTAGAAAAAAAAACTAGTAACAGGAACCGGAAGGGATAACAGGATGACGACACTTGCAAGGGACACGGAAATGAGAAATAGTAGAATTAAGGGACTTAATATATTAGCGTGGAACCTGGCAGGGTTGAAGAAGAAAGTAAAGGTAGAGGATAGAAAAGCGTTTACGCAATATATTCTGAAGTTCCATATCATAGGACTGACGGAAACGTGGATAGAGGACAAAGACTGGGAAGAAATAAGAAACCTACTACCAATGGAATATGTATGGAAATGCCAATTTGCCAAGAGAGATTCAAACAGAGGAAGAGCAAAAGGTGGGATCGTTACCGATGTGAAGGCTGTAAAAGAGATTGAATATAAAACAGAGCCAGATAATGTGGAAGGTATCCAAGAAAGAATAATACAGGTGGGTGGTAATAACTGGAGAGTAGTGATAATATATAACAATAATAACATGGAGGAGATTCTAAAGCATATTGAGAAACGGATGTCAAGAGATCTAGGGGAGAAAATACTGATTATTGGAGACTGGAATGCGCGGATCGGAGAACAACAAGCGGGCTACCTAGATGCTGAAGGGGTGCAAATTCGTAGACGCTCAAGGGATAAGACGCATAATAAAGAGGGTAAAAGATGGATTGACTGGTGTGAAAGGCATAACTGGTACATGCTAAACGGGTGTACAAATGGTGATTGGAATGGGGAGTTAACGTATATGGGGGGTGCGGGTGGTTCGGTTATTGACTACGGGATCGCCAATGAAGCGGCAGTACGGAGTATTGACTCGTTTAAGATAGGAGAGAGACTCGACTCGGACCATCTACCATTAGAAATTAGGCTGATAGAAGAGGTAAAAAGGCACAGTGAAAGTAACCAGAAAATCGTCAAACAAGCAGTGTTATGGAATGAAGAGGCTGTCAGAAGATATAAAAAAAACCTGACGATTATAGAAGGAATGGAGGAAGTGGCGGAGTTTGGTCAACTGTCAGAAATGGTACGAAAGGCTTTAATTGTTAAAGTTTCGCACAACCAGAACTGTCATGGAAATGCATGGGTGGACAAAGAAACTAGAGTGATGAGGAAAAGAACCAGAGCAGAATTTAGGGCTTGGAAGGAAGAAAGAACAACACTGGAAAGATTTCAAAATCAGCTTAAAAATATGAGGGATTTGGAGAAGAGAAAGAGACAGGAATGGGAGAAGCTCCAGATGCGGAAAATCAACCAAACGAGCAGAGAGTCGGACATCTGGAAATACATTGCTGCAGGTAAAGAAAAGAGAGAAATCCCAAGGTCCATCGCGATAGAAAGTTGGAGGAACCACTTCAGAGATTTATTGGCAGACGAAATAACAGAGTACGGCGAGCGAAGGGATAGAAATTTTGGGGCGGTAGAAACCAACCGAGAGGATTTCCTAGAAGAAATTACAAAGGAAGAATTGGAAAGTGTTCTGGCGGCGCTTAAAAAAAGGAAAGCCCCAGGGCCAGATGCGGTACCAAACGAAGCGTGGTGCTTGGCTACACAAACAGTGAAGGAGAAACTGCTCGCCGAACTTAACAGTTTCTTCAAAGGCAGCAAACAAATTCCGGATAGTTGGCGAGAAGGAATTATTGTGCCAGTCCTTAAACATGGAAATAAGGAGGAATTGAGTAATTACAGAGGGATAACTCTTATGGATACCGCATACAAAATCTACGCTAAACTACTGGAGGGAAAATTGCTAGAAGAAGTGGAGGAGATGAAGCTGATTCCAGAAGTTCAAGACGGATTTAGAAAAGGTCGTGGTACTACAGAACATCTTTACACACTAAACTATATTGTTCAAAAAGAATTGAGGAAACCAAAGGGAAAATTGTACGCAGTATTTATCGACTTAAAAGCAGCCTATGACTATGTAGTGCGGGAGAAAGTGTGGGAGTTTATGAGTTCAAAAGGTATATCGCGTCAGTTGAGATAAAGTATCGAACGTCTGTATGAGGGAACATGGTGCAGAGTGAAAGTTGGTGAGGCTACATCTGAAAGGTTCGAGGTTGTGAAAGGTTTAAAACAAGGGTGTCCTCTAAGTCCATTACTATTCAACCTATATACGGCGGACCTAGAAAGGACGTTAAGTATGGGTCAGGCTGGGGGGGTAGTAATAGGGACCAGGAAAGTCTGGAGCCTAGCCTACGCGGACGACGTCGTTGTGCTAGCCGGTACGTATACGGAAATGAGTGAGGTATTAATACGACTGGAAAGGTTTTTTAAGAAGCGCGTGTTAAGGGTGAATGTAGAAAAAACTAAGTGGATGTTATTCCGGAAGAGAAAGGGAGCAAATAGAGAGAGTTTTAAATGGGAAAAAACGGAGATAGAACAGGTTAGGAGCTTCAAATATCTAGGTTTTGTGTTCCAGCAGAATGGTTCGTGCAGAGAGCATATTCGATTTATAGTTAAAAAAGCGTGGATAGCGGCTAATAGGTTCTGGGATGTGTGGAGAGTTTACTTTAGAGAGAATTATAGGGCGAAGATGGTGATTTGGAAGGCATGCGTGCGAAGTATCCTGATGTACGGGGCGGAAATATGGGGAGTAAAGGAGGAGGTGGACATAGAAAGGGTACAACTACAATATATTAAGAGGATCCTCCAGTTAGAGAGGTCTACCCCTTGGTATATTTTTCTCCAGGAGACAAACACCAACAAAGTCGCCAGTTATGCAGCAACGAGAGTGGCCAAGTTTGAAAGAAAAGTGGACGGTATGAATGAGGAAAGAATAGTGAAAGAAGTGCTGAATGTGTTAAGGAAAGAAAGGATAGAATGTAAGACTGAAACCAAGTGGGGATGCCAACGAAAGCTAATGTATGAAAGAGGTGGATGGAGTCACGTAGATATTGAGAGAATGATAAATGAAGGAATGCTAGTTGAAAAAATTTGGAAGAGAGACTAATAGAGGTAGAGCTGCAGGAGAGACAGAAACACATAGACGAAGGTACTTATAACAAAGACTACGGGAAGATCCAAGTTACAGGCAGATGCCCAGAATATCTCCTCAACCCCGAAGTTTCACAGACGACTATTGCGCGCTTTAGATGCGGAAGTGAAGAAAGGGGTAGGAGATATTGGATGGCTGCAAGTGATAGAACGTGCCGAGCATGTGGAGATGGTGAGGAGCTGTGGCAACATTGGGTGGCGAGTTGCAGAAAATGTGTATGGACTGAAGCGGAAAAGGTAGCAGTAAGAAGTTGGGAAAAAGTAATGGACGAAAGTGGGTCGGGTCTCAAATACATGAAGAAAATATTAAAATGCAAATACGCGGGTTCAATGAACTCAGAGTAGTTTGTGTTCTCTTTTCTTTTTGTATGTGTATATACGTATATATATATATATTCTTTTTTTAGAGACCTTAATATTGTTTTTGTTGGTTTTTGCTCTTTCTTTCTTTATTTTTGTCTTTGTGCTTTTTTTTCCTTTTTTTGAGATATAGGGATCTCGGTTTTGTTTTGAATGTAAATTTAGTCAATATACTATATAAGTTGTAATCACAAATTTGTAAAGTAAGATTTATGCCAATAAAGGATTAACTACTACTACTACTATAGAACAGTTTAAAATTGGGAACTTTTGTCATTTTGAAACATGTGAAATATTAGTAGAGGAAAATACCGAGGCATCAGTTATTCGGCAAAGCATTAAACAATGATACAGAGTTTGTTAGAAGAGTTTGATAAACGTTTCGATGATTTTAAGAGTCACGCGGACGACCACGTTTTATTTTATACAAACCGCGTGACATTTCGGAAGACATACACAATAGGTTAGTTGACTAAATTTTAAAAATTGTTTAATACTGTACTTTAAAACCTACTTAATACAAAATATATTATTTAAAAATATTTTATTATCAACATTATCAACATAGAACGTCGTGAAATCAGTGCAATAAAATAATTAACCTAATCGATTTATTTATTAATAATTTATCTGCTCCACTTCAGTACATCTTATACTACAAGACATACTACATTTTCTCGATTCATAACTATTTTTTAAATAACGATACATATTTAAATAAAGTACATATAATAGTGACGTAATCTACTTAGTTTTATTTACGAGGTTTAAAATTAATATCTGCTCTAAATATCACAATTTCACTCTGTATTTCAAAGCTCGTTAATGGAAATTCTCTTTAATTAAGGAACAATGTGCCGGGATAATTAATATTTTTAGTTGAGAGTTCAGCTATATAAATTATCGCTATATTTTTATGGCAATATTCAAATTAGAAAACACTTAATTATTGCGATTTTTTCATGGAATTGAACGTACTAGTTTTTTTTCTGGGGCAATTCGTAAGAAAATACAGAGACAAGGTGGAATCCACCGTAATGCTCTTCCGGCCTGGAAATCGGGCGATAAGAAATTGAGCCATTAGTGATTAAGGTCGATTGCATTTTGGAAACAGCTTTGTCTTACGTGGACGTAGAATAAATATCGAAGTTTTATCTACAAATGAATCAGACTTGAAAAACCAGAATTAACTTTGTTTAGTAATTAAATATAAATATGGCGAATTAGTTAAAATTGATAATTTAAATTGTCAAAATTAATTACTGTTTAATATAAAATCAATAACTATTTTGATAGCAAGATAGTGTTATGCATTGTATAGATATGGTACCCAAAACTTATGACATACGAATAAAATGCGCGTTAACGTGTCCATATACATGTGATCTTATCACATATCCATGTCGTCTTAGAGACGTCTATGTATGTCAAGAGGTTAAGGAGAAAATTACCCAGCGTCTCTTTAACCCATTCCTTTCCCGCAGTCCTATTTTTAGAACCCTCTATTTGATTTTTTTCAAATGTCATTTTTTCCATTATTTTACTCCTAATCACATTCTACAGTGCCTCAAATGCAACCCAGATTGACTATGTCCTTGTCAGAAGCCAGAATCTTCAAGATGTGTTAGATACGGAAGTTATTCCATATGAAACTGTTGCCACACAACATCGACCAGTAATCTGTAAACTGCGGATAAATCCTCCAAGAAGCGGAAACTTAGTCAGGAATTGACCAAAAAGAATCAAATGGTGGCGATTCAAGGAGAATGAGGCCAATGTTCTTGCAAAAATTACAGTACCTCCAGTCACCACAGCTGAAGAGAGCTGGCCTTAATTGAAAGATGCTACTCTTGAAGCTAAACGTTCAGTGCTCGGATCAACGAAATGCATCTCGACAAAGAATAGATAAATCCGCGTGGCTTTGCAATGATGCCGTTAAAGAGGCAGTACGCATGAAGAAACACTCGAAGATAAAACACAATTTCATTGGAATGCCTATAAAGCTGCTTGTAGTGAGGCGAAGAAGGTAGTTGCTGCAACAAAAGCAGATCGGTACGCTGACCTCTACGCAAAACTTGACACTCGTGAAAGCGAACGTGACATCTACCGTCTGGTCAAATCAAGGCACCGCAAAACGGAAGACATACAACGCTTTTATGGCATCAATAACGAAACAGGTGAACTGCTGGGAACTGGCAAGAGAACGCTGGCGGAGCAACTTCGAGAAAATGTCGACCGAGGAATTTCCCCATCCACCAATTCCACCTCTCCTCTTGAAGGACCAATAAAGCAAGTCGAGATCGCCGAAATGGTTGCGATCAAAGTTGAGGCTGTTATGGGAAAAACCAAAGGCCCTGATGAAATTCCAGTAAAGTTTTGGCGCTCTCAACGATAGGATGCAGCAAGATGGTTAACGCAGTTCTTCAACCAGTTCATCAAAGAAGGTCGGATACCAACAGACTGGCAGCCGAGCGTCACTGTCCCAATCTTCAAGAAGAAAGGGAGCCGTGTTGAGTGTTCAAACTATCGCCCAATGAGACTTCTGAGCCACGCGATGAAGATCTTCGAACGCATTCTCGACAGAAGGGTTCGCAAGATAGCAAAATTCACAGAGAACCTAGCTGGGTTTCTGAAAAACTGCGATACAACGGATGCAATCTACGCAGCAAGTTTCCTAGTCGAGAAGCATCGTGAAAACAATAAGCCACTGCAGCTCGCTTTTCTAGACCTGGAGAAGGCCGTCGATCGGGTGCCTCGTAATGTAATCTGGTTGGCCCTCCGAGAGCACGGAATTCCAGAATATCTTGTTAACTGGGTGCAGCTTCTCTACAAAGAACCGACTAGTTATGTTTAAGCAGCTGCAGGAGCAACCAATGGTTTGAACACTACGGTAGAGGCCCTCTAGGACCCTGCCTTGTCGCCTCTGCTGTTCATTCTTGTAATGGATACTGTCACATCAGACCTGCACAAGCCAAACCCATGGACGCTCTGTATACTGATGATGTCATGTTAGATGCAAACAGCAAACTTGAACTCCAGCACCAAACACAAACGTGGAGTGATCGATTAGATGAATATGGCATGTGACTCAATAAAAGGAAAAGGAATTAGATTCCCAAGAAGTTGGGACCATCAGCATTGATGGAGAAGATCTCCCTCGTGTAAGAAAATTCAAATATCTTGGATCTACTGTCTCTGACAATGGAAGAATCATTGACGAGGTCAACGCAAGGACGCAGTCATCTTGGTTGAAATGGCGTGCGACGACAGGTGTCACCTGCGACCGCCGGATGAAAGACCACCTTAAATCCAAGATCTACAGCACTGTTATCCGTCCAGTCGCACTCTATGGTACCGAATGTTGGCCCACTACAAAAGAGGTGGAACGTCGGCTAAGCGTCATGGAGACAAGGGTGCTAAGGTGGACAGGCGGCGTCACTAGAATGGATCCTGTTACCAATGTTGATATACGGAAAAAGTTTCGGAGTGGCGCCGATCCATCAGAAAATTCGGGCAGGCCATTTAGGCTGGTTTGGCCATGTGCTGCGTGCAGAAGAAGGCACAATAGCTAAGTCAGCATATATCCTGGAAGAAACGGGAAAGAGGCCCAAGGGACGACCAAGGCAGAGGTGATCGAAGACCAAGTCAGAGGTGGTTGATAGATCCATAATGATCTGAAGACTGAATATCTACACCCAGATATGGCTCAAGACCGAAAGAAATGGAGACAACGAATACTTACAACGGACCCTGCCATCAGGTGGGACAAACGCTAGGAAGAAGAAGAAGATGCCATTTTTTCGATTGTTTCTATTAAAATTTGTATTACTACACCATTTTTGTACCAAAATATATTTCTTAGGCAGTAAAACATATTTACATAATTTTAATAGATATTTCTTAAACTGATTTTTTTGTCAAGTTGATTCTTAAGTTGATTCGTTGATTTCTTAAGTTGATTCCATTTGATTCTTTTCTTGTGTTACGAACACTATTATTTTTAATTTAATTTATCGTATAAGAAAGAAAGTACTTTAAAGTTAACGATTCTAAGACCTATACTAAATACATAATAAATAAAAAAAGAAGAAACTATGTTTTGGAGACAAGTTATGTATCTTCAAAATGAGCCGTACTATATATAGGGTACGACACTGGTAACACGTCTATACTATTTGAAGCGAAAGCGTGTCTATCCTGTGCACAGAGCACGTTCAAACCTGTCAATTGTTTGTTTCTTTCTGCTCTTGTCTTTACATTACTTGATACATTTACAGTTGTATAAGTTTACATACATTTACACATGTGGTCTATTTTGATAACATTTTCAGTAGTATGCAACTGATGATTGATTTGAAATCTCAAGTTCAGAGCTACGGGCACAGTAAGAGACAATAGCACAAAGAAATGTTTTATCGCGACAAGACAAGAAATGGAAAAAAGAGAGCGATGTGCGAGGTTTTTTTTAGATCATCGTTTTGATAAAAATAATTAAATATTATACATGAAATGGCGTGACAACAATGTACTATGCCTTTTGACTAATTTCGATACTGTTGAACCTTAGGTGAAAACTAATAGATATTCTAAAGGAGAAAAGGCCAAATTGGCCGAGAATTAGCCAAGACCTATTTATAATTATAATGAAAACTATTCTCATTGACTCTAGTCATTTGAGTTTTGGATATTTTCCTAGTGAGTGCATATATTATATACAATCAGGTAAATAAAGATGAAACCAACCATCTGCAAGATTTTAGACGAAGAGTTTGTTTTGCTTGGGTGAAGAAATCGAGGGGCAGGGAAAGTGAAGGTACTCCAGGGTAGGATATACAACTTATCAGGTTTGATAATTTAGGTCATTATAAAGGTAAAGTTAAAGGTATATACTTAACAAGGTGTATACTAAAGGAGCAATACCAGAACGATGGCTGACATCAACATTCATTACTCTCCCAAAGACATAAGGCTAAATACTGCAGCGACTATCGCAATATAAGTTTAATGAGCCATCTCCTCAAAAACCAAATAAGGCGAAAGCGAGACAAATAAAGACGAATGTAGATGCACAATCTGATTGACTGATCTGACTCTCTTATTGTGAAGAGATGTTTCAATTGTGGTGAGAAAAATCACATGAGCGTAAATTGCCCGGACAAAATTTTAGGACACATAGCTTCAAAATGTCCCGAAAAACTAACGAGCAATAACAAAACACGCGGTGATTGCATTACAAGTAGTGACAAAAAGACTTAAAAAATTAATAAAATAATCAATATTTTGGGACAAAATGTAAAAAGAGTTTTAGATTCTGGGAGCGACTGACCTGGAACCAAACATACAATGTCGATCTTATTAGGTGTATAAGATTGACATTGAATGTTCGGTTGGGCACACCTCGATTAGACGAAACGAAGATTCCTTTCGTGGGAGATGGTTCATCAACGAAATATGATTTAGGACGTTTCACTACAGGGGTAACAATTGACGATTTGCAATTTCGATTAAGTTTTGATGTTATTCCTGACAACAATATTCCTCACGATTTAATAATTGGAAAAGAAATATTAGATTATACTGCAATTACGTTTAAAAGAAAAAATGCTGTTCTATCGAAGTTTGAAGACAAGACTATAGAAATGGAAGAAGATTCGTTGGAGGTTGTATGTCGAAAGGTTCTTTCAATAGATGTAGAGCAACAAGAAGTTTCAGACAATTTGGTTAGTGTCGAACCGCCGAAAATGCCATATTTGCTAAAGCTATTAATGCTATACGCCCAATAGAAATGAAGAAAATCAGTTTAAACCATGTTAAGTTTTACTCTGGCGAGAAAGCGAATAAGAAAGAAGAGGAAACCAAAATGGAAGAAGTGGTTTCTGAACATCAAGAAAGAGTCCCAGAGGTATAAATTTCAGTTGCTGAAGTAGAATCTGCAAAGCCCGTACGATTATTAGTTAAAGAGTGTTTAGGCTGCAAACTAGAAACTTGCAATCGCAGCAGATCAAGAACTTTAAATCCCTTAGCTAAACGTTCTAAAGAAATTAAGAATGAACGTAAAGTCAAGAAGAAGAAGTCATGAACGTAAAGACATAGAAGATAGAATTAGACATAGAAGATAAATCGTGACAGAAATCAAGAGAGCAGAGAGAACAAAGAAAGATATAGTAAGAATTATAGAAAACCAGACAGACGTCATAGAGAAACACTGAAAAAAGTACACTCTAAAAATTACAGTTTAAATAGTAGCAGTGGCTTTACGAATACAAATTTGCAAAGATTGCAGTCGCATACTGTAAATTTTAAAACTTATTTACTAATAATACCGGAAACTGTAATTTAAAAAAATCAATTGTTAATTTTTACAGTTTCAAATTCGTAAAGCCAGTACTACTATTGAAACTGTAATTTTTAGAGTGTACTTTTCTGCGTGTAGAGATAAAAATAGAACAAGCGTACACCACGGAAGAAGGAAACGATCCAGGTTAAGGGCAAGGTAAGAAAAAGAGAAGGTAAGAACTACAAGTGAGAATAGGAGGCACAAGAAAAGGGACAAAAACCATCATATGAAAGAGAAGCTAAGAAAAGAAAAGGAAAAGGTTAAAGATATTTCAAGACCGCAAGTAAAACCTGTTGAGGTTGCAAAAGGTAAAGTTTTAATTATAGATGAAACTAGTTTTGTTCCTGATTATGATTTATTCAGCGAGTGACGAAGAAAAGAAGAAGAAACGAATAATTTCTATAGATGTAAATAAGAAGAAAGTGAAATTGGAAGAGAAAGACAAGGCAGTAAATCTGATTCCTCCAACTCGAGTTCTGAAGAAGAAAGGAAGCGCCATAAGGAACACAGGAAGAAAAGGGAGAATGAAAACTAGAAGTTATTTTGTGGGTGACACGGTTGAAATTCTTTTATGAATGCAACGTGGACCAGGATGGGGATTCGACACCCAGTACCTAGGCCCGTACCGAGTCGCGACTGTTTTGCGAAATAACAGGTATAAGGTAGAGAGGTTTGGAGATCATGATGGACCAAAGTATACTAGCTCGTATAGTGACAATATGAAATCTTGGCCGAAACCTGAATTGGGTGTAGATGATGACAAAGTGTATCACTTGATACCAAGTCGGAGCAGGATGGCAGAATGTAGGAGTCAATAATTCGATGTAAAAAGGGTTGCAGTAATAGTAGTAGATTTTCAAGGTGGCAGCGCGGCGTGTAGAAGATTTCGTGTTGTTTGTTGGTTAATATTTTTGTTAAATTTCCTATTTCTTTACATTTTTGTTAATAAACCATAATTCTTCTTATTCTTAATGGCACTACAACCGATTGCCGGTCTGGGCCTCCTACAGCATGTTTCTCCAAGCGGACCTATCACTCGCCAACGTTCTCCAGTCCCGTACTTGAAGTTTTTGTAGGTCAGTTGTTACCGCATCCTTCCATCTCCCTCTTGGCCTTCCGGCCCTTCTCCTTCCCTCTGGTTGGCCATTGAACAACTTTTTCGGAACCCTATGATCACCCATTCTCTGCATGTGTCCGAGCCATCTCAATCTTGCCACCTTGATGAAACTCACAATATCTGGTCGATTGTAGAGCTGATATAGTACGTGATTATATCTTCGGCGCCAGATTCCTCGTTCTTGGGTCGCTCCAAATATTGCACGTAGCATTCTTCTCTCAAATACACTTAAAGCCTGTTCTTCGCTCTGTGTTAAGCTCCATGCTTCTGCACCATAGGTTACCACCGATCTTATCAGTGACCTGTACAGTGTGCACTTATGCTTGGGGTGGTTTGTTTTGGACCTAAAAAGTTTAATTAGCCCATAATAGCACCTGTTACCAAGAGTTATCGGCCTTCTAATCTCCTCGCCCATCCGGTTTACGCTGTTCAGTTGCGAGCCCAAGTACACAAATGTATTTACTGTGTCAAAGTGCTTTCCGTCTAGTTCTAGCGTTGGTCCTACCTTCCGACGAGTTTCGTTAGCCAATATGTATTTCGTTTTGTTTACGTTGACAGTGAGTCCTAGGTTATTTGCTTCCTTCTCCAGCAGCGAGTAAGTAGTTTTGGTCGCCTGTTCGCTTCTACAAATTATATCAATGTCGTCTGCGTAAGCCAATAGTTGTGTTGACTTAAAGTACACAGTGCCGTTAGTATCCACTCCACTACTCCTAACGGCCTTTTCTAGTACGATGTTAAACAGTAAAGTTGCCAGTGGGTCTCCCTGTCGTAGTCCTTCCTCTGTTATAAAAGTCTCAGACAACTTGTTTCATATTCTTATTAGAGACGATACTTCAGACAGTGTTACTCTGGTTAGGGCTGTCAGTTTTTCAGGGAATCCGAAACTTGTCATTATCCCCCACAGTTTGTGTCTTATAACGCTGTCGTATGCTGCTCTGAAGTCCACGAATAGATGGTGTGTCGTGATATTGAACTCATTACATTTCTCCAGGATCTGCCTAATGCCAAACAGTTGGTCTGTGGTTGACCTGTTTGTGCGGAAACTGCACTGGTATTCACCGATATTCTCTTCTGCGTATGGTAGTAAGCGACGGTACAACACATTAGCGAAGACCTTGTATGCAATGTTTAGCAGCGATTAACCATAATAATTATCTATTTTCCACTGTACAAACCTACAGTAGCATGCGCAGACAGCCTAGAAGACCTGCAAAAGCTGATGAATAGAATATCAGAAGTCAGTCAAAGGTTCTAAAGGTAAAACAGGTTCAAAGGTTCTCACGCTCAATGTCAAAGAAACGAAGTACATGATTCAAAAACAATCATGTCGGACAGTTTCGAGTTAACAACGAACTGATTGAGAGAGTCCAAAAAGAAACGCATCTGGGGACAATATTAAATGAAAACTGGGACCACTCATTTGAAATCAAATGTCGCATAGAAAAGCACATCGGTTAAGCACACACAAGTTAGATTAGCTATATGAGATGCTACATCTGTACAGTATTTCAATATGGAGTGGAGTCCTGGACTCTGACAGAGGCTACCGAACGGAGACTCGGGGCATTTGAGACGGTTCACGTCACCAACCAGCAGGTCCTAGAGAGAATAGGAAACTATCGAGAAGTCTTACTAACAATAAAGACAAGGAAGCTGGAATCCCTTGGCCATATAATGAGGTACAGTCAGCGGTACAGTCTATTGCAACTTATAATACAAGGAAGAGTAGATGGAATAAGAGGGCCAGGAAGAAGGAGAATATCGTGGCTAAAAAACCTTCAAACCTGGTTCAACAATAAAACAAATCGCTACAGGGCTGCAACATATAAAGTCCTAATTTCCATGATGATCTCCAACATTCGAAGCGGATAGGCACCAGATGAAGAAAATATGGTAAAGAGGGACAAACAGAGGCGTTGCCAAGAGAAAGGTTGTAAAAAATACCTCTAACATTTTGTGAAGAATGCGAAAAAACACTATGCAGTGACTCTTTCATACTTTACCGTACGAAATAAACTTATATAATTTCCATCTAAAAATGTTTATGTTGGTAGTTTTAAAATAAATCGTTTTTCTTATTAAAAAAAAACCTTATTGTCATATTAATAGGACAGGATGATTCAGCAACTAGGAATTTCTTTTTTAATTTTATTTCATATTACTTTTCTAACCTAACCTAACCTAACCTAGGTTAAACCAACAGTCCTTGCGACATTATCTTATTGTGTCTTGATTTATCTGCCGTTCCGCGGTATGCAACCTCATATAACCTAGGTTAAACTAACAGTCCTTGCGACATTATCTGATTGTGTCTTGATTTATCTGCCGCACCGCGGTATGCAACCCCATCTAACCTAGGTTAAACCATCAGTCCTTGACACATTATCTTATTATGGATCGTAAGTTCGCGCGTATGTAGTCTCGATTTTATCTGACGCTTCGCAGTGTGCAATCCAATATAACCTAGGTTAAACAAAAATTTGTGATTTCCGTCTTTTTATTTTACTCCAATCTAAGTAAATATAAAGAAAGTTTTGTTATATGGGATTTTATTTTGAATCGGCTGCTCCGGGGTATGCAACCCAATCTAAACTTGGTTAAACCATCAGTCCTTGTCGCGTTATCTTATTTTGGATCGTGATTTATCCGCCGCTTCGCAGTGAGCCATCCAATAAAACATACGTTAAACAAAAATTTGAGATTTCTGTCTTTTATTTTACTCCAATCTAACATTAAGTAAATTTAAAGTAAGTGTCGTTGTATAGGATTTCATTTTGTAGAAAATAGTTATTTCATCAAAAAAATCCCATTACAAATTAAAAACATATTTATTTGGTATATATTCTTTAATAAAGTTTTAATGTGTAAAATAATTTAAGCTTCGTAATTTTTTTGTTAATTGAATGTTCTCTCTAAAGATTTCTTTACAAGCTTCCTTGAAAGCTTATTTTAATTAAAATCGATCCCCTAACCCTCGAAGCATAAATTTACACCAACCTCAATAATTATATTCCCATTTCGTCTTACTTTTGGAACAGTATCCAACCCGGTCTCATCCTCCGTTAGTTCCCTTCAATTTTTCTCTGGAATAAATTGATCTAGTATTGATCTTATTTAAATTTCCTAGGAAGAAAGTTTGGTAATCAATATGCAATTTTCTCAAGGCGATAATTAAAGCGGAAGTGTAACAAAATATCAGCGATAATGAAGTGGATACTATACAGGGTGACAGAGATAAATTAAAATGCGACCAAGCGAGGCACTGATTTACAACGATTGTAAACAAGCTCTCACATCAATTTAATTATTAAAGCAGCCACTGTATACTCTTTTTATGAAATGTAATTAATGCATTTTTTTTAATTAAGCATATTTTATGACTAGAGTTTTCATACGGAATTTTTTGTGATAATATTTCCAATTAATATTCTGCTAGGTTGAAATTCCCTCGTTATATGTAATGCTTTTAATAAAAATTTCGCCAAAATAGGTAAAGTCTTATGAAAATCCAGTTCATTAAATATCCTCCAAACAAATAGCTCTAATGAGATTCTAAAGCAATCAAAAGTGACTAAACGAAAATATTTTATCAAATTACATTTTAAAAGTAATTCTTTTAAAAGAGTATAAAAAGTAATTCTTTGTTTACGATAAAAACTCATTCTTTGGATTGTCTAGCCACATATAATCGTGGTCGAACCACCCTTTTGGTAATTTTTGTCAGTCAGTTAAACTTTTGCATTAAAACTTTTGCATTTTTTTAAATCTGGATCTCTCTCGATCTCCGATCTCTATTTTCGCCCCAAGAGGTTCTCAGTAACTGATTCACAAAAATTGCCTGCAATAGCACTCGTACTACAACGAGTTCACAATCGAGTGATTTGAATTTTCTCAATCGAGTGATTTTGATTTTTCTGCAACAAAACATAAAAGTTACGATCGAAATTTGATTGCCTTGTTCAATTGAATGGTTATATACTAGTTACTAGAAAATTCCAATTCAATTAATTCTATTTTTCAATTAGATTAGGAATAAATTACGTAATAAAGTAGTAGAGATTAGTCGGCCTCGTAGAGTAGTCGGCCTCGTAGATTAGTCGGCTTCGTAGAGTAGTCGGCCTCGTAGAGTAGTCGGCCTAGTAAAATCTACAGAGTTAGAGCGTTACCTACAAATGTGGAGGTCCCGGATTCGATCCCGTAGACGAGTGTCTGCAGCATTTGTAGCAGAAGACAAATATATAATTAATTTAAATAATAACTAGGTTTCTGGGCCTATGAAATTAAAAATGTAAAAGGCAAAATAGAATAGGCCAATTGGCCGCAGAAAAAAAACGTATGCGGTCAGGGGACACCACTCAGGAACGAAGTTCCTCGCGCATAAGGATCGAACAACTTTACTTTTTGAATTATTATTAAAATAATGAAAGTGCACCTCTGCTCAACCAAGTGTCCAGTCCGGCGTCGCTTTCCCTATCCTCAACTTCGACGCTGAGTCCTTTGTCCTCAATAGGCAGTCCAGCTCCGTCTCAACCTCCAGCCCCTGCACCGGTAACCTTAACCCCTCGCCTGATCCCATCCCCGGTAAGGACGGATGCCCCCGGCAAAGACAAAAAAACCGCAAGAAATCCAAATCGAAATCAATCCCCAAAACAAGAGTAAACAAATTCCAAAAGTACAAAGGCCCCTCCGCGCTCAAAAGAGTTCCTCCCCCAACAACCCCACCCCCGGAAAAAGCTCCTAGGCCCTCCTCCCCAAGCAACAAACCCTCCTCCTCCAATTCCAGCTCCAGCTCCAACTCCAACACAAATAACTCCCACAACTCCCCCAACACACCAACGTCGGTTTTCCCAGCTTAGTCGAGGATCAAGAATACATGGAGATGGACCCGCAAAGTCCCCAAATTCTCCAATGCGATTTGAAAACGCAAGAGGAATTAGTTCGGGATCAGCAGAGGAAGATTAAGGAGTTGCAGAGGGAGTTAACGCTATCCAAGATGAAGCTGCATGCTACCACCAGGCCTGAGCCCAAAGCGCAGTGTTTGGCGCTGAAGAAGCATCTCCAACCTAAGCAGCAACAGCAGCCGCTGGTCATAGAGATGCAGCAGATGTTGCAGAGCGAGTAACAGGCGAAGATCCAGCAGCAACAACACTTGGCGTTTCAGGATCAGAAGAATTTAAAAGGGAACTTGGTGTTGAATCGGAACGACGCCACGTTGGTTTTGAACCATTTGGTGCAAGGGAGGAACAAGCTGAAGAATAATGCGCGAACGAATTCCTTGTTGAACTTTTTTAACTCGATAGTGGTCGAAGCGGCGGAAGAAAAACCCTCGCCGCCGATTTAGGAAGAATTTATTAAAAAGGAGAAGAGTATAAAGAGTCAAACCGTTGACGACGTGCTTGAGATTTTAATAAAGAACGGGGAACTGCCCCCAAGTGTGGCTCAAGATCCTTTAACTCCAAACTCTGTTAAAGCATAACCGCCTTACACAATCAATGAAACGCTAGAATCGGCTTTTGGATTAGACTCCGCGGATCTGTTAAACACTTTGGATACGCTTGAGAATTTGAAATGCGGCCCGAAACAAAAGCGTCAATTTGATAAATGAATGAAAAAAATTGTCGGTTTTGTTTTGGGCTGCTTTGGAACTTGTCTTGCGGCCCGCGGCCCAAACCAAAACCGACAATTTTTTTCATTCATTTATTTCAGTCACCAAATTGTGAGTAAAAGTTTGCAAATTTCGCCACGCAAGCAGTTAGCCTGTAGATTTAGACTAAAATCCACCAATTATTTTACCAACCAATATTTACCACCAATTATATTACATCAAAACTTGCGGTCGCAAAAAATGCGTGCGAAAATAATCTAGTCTGTCATAAATGACAGATATGTAATATGTGTAATTGACTATTTGATTTAGATCAGGAGTGTCCAGCTTGGGCAACAAGACCAGTTGCTATGAAAAACAAGACATCAAAAATAGACCTTTTAATAGTTGAAAATTTTTTGTGCGCCTGTGTCAATTTTCGTACTGTTTTTCTGGCACTTTTTGACGTATAAACTCTAAAAATAACAAAATGTGCCCGAAACTTTCATATTCCCACCTTTTAAACATGGCGGACGCTCATGCGCTTAACTAACCGTAAACAGGTAAATTACCTAGTCTGTCATAAATGACACATGACATATGAAGTTGAGTTACTTTGAGTTTTTCTTGTTTAGTTTTAAGGTTATAAACCGACCACGCTCGTCTGTCACTTTGCGAAAGAAACAAAGAGAGCACGCATAGAAATATACACTGAGAGAAAGAGAAAGAAAGAGAGAGAGCGCGGTATAGAAATATACACTGAGAGAAAGAGATAGGCGTATAACGTAACGTAACGTTTTCTGCCAAATCACTCCTACTCGAGACCTCCATAATAGAACTTCGTTCCAAAAATGTAAGAATTATAGGGGAATATCCCTACTAAGCACTACATATAAAGTCTTCACAACCATCCTCTGAAACAAACTAGAACCACTAGCTGAAAACATCGTTGGCGAATACCAAGCGGGTTTTAGACCAGTAAGATCGACCATAGACCAATTATGCGCAGTAAAACAAATTCTAGGGCAATGCTGGGAATATGACATTTATATGTTCCAAATCTACATGGACTTCATACAGGCATACGACAGGCATAGACAGAGAAAAGCTCTACAGCATCATGCTAGACTTTACCATACCACGAAAATTAGTAAGGCTAACAAGACTAACAATGGAGAACTCTGAAATCCGGGTGAAGACACAAGGAAACCTAACAGACCCATTTCAAATAAACCAAGGCCTCAAGCAGGGAGATGACCAATGCTCTTTAATCTAGCGTTAGAATACGCAGTAAGGAAAACCACGGTAGACACCAACGCATCGCTGCTACACAAATCCACCCAACTAGCAGGATATGCAGATGACATAAACATACTTGGAAGAAACCTAACATCAATGAAAGAAACCTAGATACAACTAGAAGGCGCAGCTGAAGAAGTGAGCCTAAAAGTGAATGAAGATAAGACAAAAGTATTAATACAGACCCGAAGCAATAGGAGGAGAGGCCAGAAGATGACAACAGGCAACCAAAACTTTGAGGTGGTCAATGACTTTGCCTACCTACGCTGTAACATATCCAGCAAACGGGACGAGATAAAGGAAATCCAACGAAGGATCAGTAATGCCAATAAAGTATACTACCACATCTCGGCCATAATCAGATCATAGAATGTCCACAGGAAAACAAAACTGAAACTTTATAAAACAATAACACGCCCAGTGTGTTATGCTATCGAAGCGAGACCTGGATGCTCTCACAAAGAGCGGAAACCATGGTGAATGCATTCGAAAGAAAGATCCAAGTCCAAGGAACCGGTCCAAGAAAACGAACAGTGGAGAATAAGATACAACCACGAGATCTACCAGCTCTTCGCAAAAGCAGACCTAGCAACAACAATAAAATTACAAAGACTTAAATGGGCCGGGCATTTACAAAGGATGGAAGAGTCAAGAGTAGTCAAGAGAATTTTCAACCTAAAACCGGAAGGTAAAAGACCGAGGGCGAGATGGGCAGACAAAATCTAGAGGGACGCTCGATCCATGCTCGGAAACCAAAACTCCAAACTGGAGAAAGGCAGCGGAGGATAGGGATGGTTGGAGGTAGAAAATAGAGGAGGCCAAGACACGATTTGGGCTATAGCGCTATTGGATGATCAATTGGCCGCAGTGTTTGTAGGCTTGTTAATAACTCGCTATCCTATTGAAACAAATTTTAAAAAAAGTATAGATTAAGATTGTAGTGTTATCATCCCCGTTTTGATCTTGCAAACTCAAAAAATGTCTAAATACAGTAAGGTTAGGGTAAGGTAAGGGTAAGTTGGTAAAGTTCTGCGGGTCGGTAGAGGCCCCTACCTTTTTTTGTTTTTGTTTTTTTGTTTTTCGGGGGGGGGGGACGTAGCAAGCACCCCCGGGTTAACTTGGCAAGTGGTCCCCCTGAAACCCACACATCTTGGCACTGCTCTACGCATAACTTCAAGATGCCGGTTGTTTTTCAATATTGTCTATGATGTACCTTACTTCCCCTATCCAGTCATGCTGATTAGGGGTTCAGGTTTAGCCGTAGTCTTTCAGCAATCTTCCTTTTCTTCTCATCCTGCTCTTTATTGCTGATTATTTCAGTAATAGTTTTTTTGACTAAGTTCCAGTTGTGTTCTGATTCTAACATGAAGGGTATAGTGGTTCTAGGTTCTAGGTCCTTTGGTAGGATGTCCCTCTCTGTGTCCCACCTGCTACATATGTAGATGGTGTGAATCACGCTGTCCTCTTCCCCGCAGTATTCGCAGCAGCTATCAACAGCTCTGCCTATCTTGTGGAGGTAGTCCCGAAAACATCGTGTCCACTGAGTGCCTGTGTTAGATGATAGTTTAGTTCTCCGTGTTTCCGAGTTACCCATTTTTCGACATCCTTTATTAGCAGCCTTGTACATTGTCCCTTATCGCTTGCTACCCATTCCTTCTGCCATGCCCGTAGTAGTTCAGTCCTTGCGATCCTCTTGGCTTCTTTTTTATCAGTAATTGTTTTGATTTCTTTTGCTGAGTAGATGCTAAGCCCCTCCTGCACTAGTAACTCTATTGGGGGAATGCCTGCTATTACCAGGGACGCCTCTCTTGATATAGTTCTGTAAGCGCTACTAGTTCTAATTGCTAGCATTCTCTGGACCGCTGCCAGCTTGTCTTTGGTGGCTTTCACGTCGATAGCCCTGGCCCATACAGGGGCTGCATAAAGCATTGCGGAGTGGGCCACCGAGCACAACAGTTTTCTCTTACTAGTCCTGGGTCCTCCTACGTTAGGCATGAGCCGCTCCAGTGCAGAAAAAGTTTTATAAGCTTTGTCGGCAGCTTTTTTGACATGGTCCCTATATATAGAGGCCCCTATCTAACTCCTAATAAATGCGAACAAAGAAGAAAATCAATATTTGAACCATTCAGAACCTAAAGTTTTAGAGGAAATGTTCAATTTAACAGTTCAAAGTTGGTACTACAGCAGCGATTAGAGAAGAAGGTTTATACAAATCTAAAATATCTTCATTTTGATTTCGTTCACTTCTGTCAACGTGTTTGCCATTTTCTTCGTTCCATCAACATCAATTTATTTTAAATTGTTATATTTTAAATATGTTTTCAAACTTAAAACAAATGGAACACAGCCTGAATATATAAATATATTCAGCTGAATATCTTTATATATTCAGGCTGTGTTCCGTTTGTTTATTTAATTCTAAATATGTTTAAATTTATTTAATTTTTTTTAAATTGTTTACGATTTAATGGCAAGAATATAATAAAAAAGTTGATAATGTAAAAGCCTGTAGGCCAACTGTTAGGTATGGGGACATAACATGTGATTGATTTACTATCCGAAAAACAGACCCGAATGGTAAAGTATTCTGAAGACCCGACTCAAACGTACGCTATTGGTAACCACTAGTTCAAACATATATTTTGTCATAAATTACTTCATATTGGTAGTACAGACACGCAATTAACAAAGCGGTGTAAATTGCTCTCACAGAATAAAAATACCATAGAATTTATAGAGACGTTTTAATTATAATAACTTCCATCTGGTGAGCATCGTTTGTTGTCAGATTCACAGTGAGATATGTGTTTGCATAACAATAACTCCTGGTATTGTTCAAATGCATTTAAGGCAATTTAATCAAATATCACTAATTCAATCAAACGTCAACAATTGTTATAGATAGCAATACGATCGATAGTTGTTACTAACAATGCAGCTGCAATTGTCACCTTTGAAATTATTTTGAATGGTTCGGTGAATATTCACATAATAAAAGTCAAATTGGATTAAATGTAAACATTGAAATCTGCACCCGTTATTATTGACTATAGGACAGTAACTTATTATCGTGATATAATCTGCATCCAAATTCAAATTAGTTTATTTACCATAAAGATGTAAAAAATATATGTAGGTACGTCACAATAATGATTTTACAGAAACTTAAAATTCAGCATAAGAATAAAAACAATTTGCTACGAGGAAGTCTCTCATATTTTTTCTAAACTGTCTGTAGGAAGTTTCCTCCGAAAGACTAAATTTATTATTATAAATAAAATGATGTTATTATAATTAATAATCCCATGAACATCTGGAGCCTTACTAAAAATGACAAATCTTTGCTTTGCAGTGAATAATTTGAGGTTTCCTCTGGTAAAATAATTATGCCAGTCTATATTCTTGGGCATTGTACGGAATATAATTTTAAAATACATATTAAAATAGTGTAATACTTATAATAAGTATCAGTGTTACACTAATAATGTGTAATACTTATAACTATAAATTAATTAATCAGAATAAAACAGGCTATATACAATCCGATAAAAAATAATAAGGGTGATAGCACACATAGCAACTTGTTTAAATGATTTTCGACCATAATTTTTCAATGTAAAAGTAATGCAATTTATCTCGGTTTTTTTTCCATATAATTAATTTATATTAATTGTAAACATCATAATAGAGTTTATGTGAAGAATATCCCACAATTACATATTTGTTTTTTTTTATTACTAGCCATAGCCCTCGGCCTCGCTTGCATGGATTTTTATATCAGTAAAATTAATTTATTTCATATTTATTTATATGAATTTTATGAATTTATTTATATGATTTTATTTATTCATATTTATTTAAACATTGTTACGAAAAAGGCCGGATAAATCAAGTTGAACAAAAAATAAACATTTACATAGCTTCTTTACTATAACATTTTCTCAGAGATATTATTCAAACTTTGCACACTTATTACTTATTTTTAACTTATTACCTACTTATGAATTAAGTTAAAATTGTGTCGCTCGTTGTAAAAGTGGTGTAACTGCATATTATTAAAATAAATATTTTTTTGTTTAATGGTATCAAATTTCAACAAAATCAGTCGATTGGTTCCAAAGTTATGACTGGAAACCTAGATATAGACATCGTTCGCATTCCCTCAAGGTTCTTATACGGCACCCACACCCACGGTTTGTTCAAATAAGGACGATCATTCTAGAAGCTTAGGAATTTGAAAGGTGGAAGGTTGGCATTTGCAATGATTATCCTTTGCTTTCCCTCGAGGTTCCTATAGGCACCCTTGTTTTATTCAAATAAGGACGAGCTTTCCAGAAGCTTAGGACTTTGAAAAGTTGATATTTGAAAGGCTGACCGTTTGATTTCCCACAAGATTCCTATAAGGCACACATGGTTTGTTCAAAAGTTCAAAAGATTGTTATATGCAATGTTGATCGTTTGCTTTCCCACAAGTTTCCTACAAGTCACCCATGGTTTGTTAAAATAAGGACGAGCTTTTCAGAAGCTTAGGAATTTGAAAGGCGGAAGGTTGGCATTTGCAATGTTGATCGTTTGGTTTCCCTCAAGGTTCCCATAAGGCACCAATGGTTTGCTCAAATAAGGACGATCTTTCCAGACGCTTAGGACTTGGAGTTAGGAAAGTTGGCATTTGAAAGATTGATCGTTTTCTTTTATTATAAAACTGAAGCAATAGTTCAATAGGTATAAGGAGCCTTAAACTGAGTTACCTAAGGATAATAGTTAATTATAATATTTAACTTGCACTTGAAAAGTATTGATCAACAATCAATTTATTTTAAAAAGAAGAAACAATTTTTGTATTTAGTTTCGACATAAAAATCTGGCCTAAGAAGGGGGGTGGGGGGCTTATTTACATTTATTTGAAACCAAAACAAAGGTTAACACTGTTAATGATTAAATTGAAATATTTCTACGATGAAAGAAATATGAAAATAAAAAAACAAGCTTCCAGCTTATTTTTTTACCGATGAAATTTTATTATTAATATTTCTATTTATATAGTTTAAACTAAAACATTATATTCTCGCCGCCCTTAGACCGAAGAAAACCGGACAAGACTGATAAGACTAAAGAGACAAGACAAAACAGACAACACTAGACAGACAAGATTGGGCAGAAAAGCGTTGAAAATTCAAAAGGAATTGCCGGTGGATAGCGGGGAATCGGGTGTGCATGCATAATGTTTTGTAGATATATTATGGATTGATTCAAATGTGCAATTTTTGAATCTTCACATGCGTGAGATTTGAACACGTGCAAGCGAAGTTTCTTGAAACTTGTTTATAAACTCGATCGTATGAATTATTTTTAAATTTAATATAAATAAAAATTATTTCGACTATTAGGTTTAATTTAGAGTGTGCTAAAGGAATATATTGTTCCGTTTTCAGTTTACGTAATCGGTCAGAAATTTGAACTTGCAGATTTGTTAAATGTGTGTGACATTGAAATAACATCCGCCTGAAATAATTTTACTATTACTACGACAGGAAATGATGATGTAACGCGCACCTTCATAGGGCCCGGCCCTATGATTAATTTAACTTTGATGAAAAATATAAACCACCGTGTCTTTAAAAGTTAGTTTAAAAATTACAACCGCTGCAATAATTTAAGAACAACTACCGCAATAAGAAACGCCTCGTAATCAATTTCCACTTTTAACATGTAAACGCGTGCGAGTATTAAATGTCTGAATTGTGAAATAGTTGATAAGAACCGCCGAGTCAGCATTTTCGTAACATACAGAAAAAGGCCATGGATTAGGATACTGATACCAGACGTAACTCTGTTTGGGCCAACAGGAAACACGGAGAAGTTAGTTACCATCTTACGCAATTTCTAACTGGTCACGGTTGCTTTAACGACTTTTTACACCACATTGGCACGATCATCGTATAATTCTTGTGTTACAGATGGGAAAGAGATGAAGCTGTAAAAAATATGGTTACACCTCTCGAGTTGTGAGACTGCCACCAATGTTGTGAAGGGGGTTATGGTTAGGTTAGGTTAGAGTTATGGACGATGGACTAGTTTGTCGACGAAACACAACGAAATACCTTAAGACTTGAGAACTTATAGCTTACCACTATACTCTTTTCTCTCTTGCTTCTTACTTCTTACCTCTTCTGGGCAATGGCATTTACACCATTCCTAGTATAATATATCTGTAAGAGGGGTTAAATCATCCCTCTAATTAAAATAAGGAGGGAGCTTGAATTTTCTTGGCTCTTCCCATGAACAATCGAGGTTTAAATTCTCTAAATCCCTGAAAATGTCTGGTCCTCTGGTTAATCTCTATAAGAAGGTTTTTATAGGCCTTCGCACGTTTTTTAATATGTTTGGGGGAGGTAGATTTTAGCGTGATAAAAAAAAACCTTAGTTTCTGGACAAACTATAAAACAATTGCATTTATCCAAAAAGTGGGACAAAGGGCACGTTTTGGAATGTGCACTAATGGCACAGATGTCCAGTCCTGGTTTTTATTACAACAGGGCAGTCATAGCCTATATGTTAGAAGATAAAGAAAATTGGGACAAGATCCATAGACTTATCCGAACAATAATATCGACAAAAGAAATAGACGAGAGGAAGATGCGAGAAACCAAGTATAACGAAAACAAACTATAGTAGCTAAATGACAACAACCAGCACATGAAGCCATGCGATAAGCGTTTCCGGAGAGCCTGGTTGGTTTCGTGGGCACCACTTGTCTGTGTAATGTACAGCTACGCCCTGAAAAGAAGTCTTATCTGTCTAGTCTTGTCAGTATTTTTTCCTTGGGAGTAAGGGAAATCTTACATATGACACCCGTTGTTCAAAAAGGGTAGTGTGGATAAAATCCCATAAAACTAAGTTACAAATCACTTTAATAGTGAAATATGTCCGGAGTTGATTCATTTTTATTGTAGCCAATGTTTGACACGTCATAGTACGTTGTGTGATAAAATTGGTAAAAGATATCTTTAATAAGTGTTTTAAAAGGTTATTTTGATTTAGAGGATTTTAGTGATTCTGGTTCTGAATATCAGCCTACTTCCGAAAAAAGTTTTTCTGAATCTGGTAAGCTTATTTCAATTAATTGTTTTTATAAAGTCCAGAAGGAGTTTGAGAACCAAGGAAAACTTCGTAAAGGAAAAGCAGGTTCAGTAGGAGAAAACCTTCAGAATGATCAGAAAAAGGTTGATAAAGTATACAACTTTTGATCTGCAGAAAGCTTAAGCCTACCTAAAATTAACTACCTCAATAGAAAACCATAAAAGAAATAAAATTTAAAGATTCAGCTGTAGGCAATAGGTGAATTATAACAGAAATAATTATAAATTAAAGACACTAGGTGAAAGTTTCACAAATGAGTTTTATTAAACACAAGAAGCCGAAATCGATAAAGTGTTTATTTCAAAACTCATTAATGAAACTTACACATAGTGTTATTTAATTTATAATTATTTCTATAAAAGAAATCTTTATTAATATAATCTGGGCATACATTGCATAAGTAAAAACACAGGATACATGAATGTCTGGGACGAAGGGGAAGGTGGAAGAGGCTCTCAAGACATAACAGCATGTCTTGTTAAGCACCAAAATCGCATTAGGCATTAAAAAAGCATGTGATTATGTATTTCAATTCTTGCACTGGACGAAACCGGAATATCTGACTCTTCTGAAGCTTGTACAAGACACTGAACTAGTATCGACACCAGAACTTCAGGATATTTTGATCTTCTCAATGATGCGAAATTTGGAATAATAGCGAGCGCTAGTCGTCGTCGTGGACAAATTTCTAGCCCAATGGGTCAATATTATAAAAACAGCCAAACGCAGAAAACTTGAAATCAAAAATGATAAAGTCCAATTTTTATATCAACTTATTAAGGGCGAAAATTAGCCTAAATATATAAATATATTCAACCTGTTCGTAGCTCTATAATATTAAAGCTTATTAAGACTACAAAACAAATCCCATGTTGAAACAACTACTTCCCTGGCTACTGCCACGCAGGATATTGAATTACAAAACAGGTATTTGCATGTTATTACCAGCTCCCAGTACATTTTCATGTCACTAAACGAGTACTAGATAAAAACATTGTTTTTAAGAACATTTCCTTCTATTTAACTTAAGTGAATAGCAATCGGCAGATGCGTTTCGAGATTTATCTCTCATCAGTGCAGCTTTGCTGTTTTAAATTATAAATTGGAATACAACACTTACTTGACCACCTCGTGTATGACTGGCGAGGTTAACAGATTTTCAATTATCACTGTATTAGAAGATTCTATGACAAACAGAAAAAAAAAACAACTTGCGGTTATGACATTAATTGGCTAAATATTAGATAGCTGAAATTTAAGAGATAGAACACTAGAGAGAAGAAACACTCAATCCCGACACACGATTTTAGAAAGTATATTTCTGCAAAAAAAGCAAGGACGACCAACCCATTTGTGCAATATTCGACAAGACCCACGCTTTATCAAGAAGACTAGTTACTAACGCAAAGAAGAAAAATATATTTGATCTTCGAACATATATTCCGCCAATTTACAACCATTACTACAAAAATCTTCCCATGGATACCATAAATAAACCATTCCCATAGATCAAGCACACGTAATGCAGATGAGCCTTAATCTGAAGACGAACTGAAATGACTCCAGAAAAAAAAGTTCATTTATTAAATTAGTTTTATTTATATTTTATAAGTTACTTCAAAATATTATATCTTTGATTTGTATTCAAAAATAAAAATAGGAAACATTGAATGAACGCTTATGTTTTTCCTGCGCTTTAAGTCACAAAAAGCTCGCTATTTTAAAATTTAGTTACAAGGAGGCAATTCACGTTTACAATTACGATACAATTGTTAATAAGTTTGAATGAAATCGAGTGGATTTTTTCAAAGTTATTGCTTATTTCAGATAAATTTTCTTAATTTCGACGTAGTTTTTAAACAGTCTTTTTGCTTGAAACACTATTAGTAAATTATACTTCAAATTAATAACATTTTACATTTATAGTTTCGATTTGCCTTTTAAAATATAAACTTTTACTCAAATTTCAGCTGTAAACTACTGTGAGATCTGCAGATGAGCATTTTTGTTTTAAATAATTATTTTCTACCTGTGTTAAATGGATTTATGGAAAATGGTAACACAATAATTTCTTCATTTTTAAAGTAGAATTTAAATGCCAATTTAAACATCTCCAACATCTGAAGTTTTTGAAATACTCATATCCTGCAATTTTCCATTGACTAGATTTTCGCAAAATGGAAAAGCTTTCTATTTTGTAATAGGTATCTAGCTGCAGATTTAGGATGTAGGTTTTAGGCCAAAGCCGCACTACGGTTTTTTTCCCGCAAGCGGTAACCGCTATAACCGCGAAACCGCTAGAGAAACACATAGTGTGTGAAAATGGGAAAAATCAGTCGCGGGAAAAAACCGCAAGTGAGGCCGATTAATAACCGCGACGGTTTAGCCCTAGTGCGCCCTAGGCCTTAGAGTCATACAAAAGTTCAATCCCCAATGTAAAGTCTCCGTAATCGCATTTTAAAAAAATGGTGACATGTATCTCCTTATTTTTAAAATCGAATATTATTATGAGTATCAAATTTCAAATCTGTAACATTCCGTTCCGTTCCCGAGATATGGACATTCTATTAAACAACTCCCTTGGCTTCCCTTTTCGCCAACTTAGAAACGAAATTTCCAAAAAATTCTTCCTTATTGGATGTTTACGTCATAAAAGCGACTGAGAGAAGTTGATTGAGGCGCTGAACGTTGTGAATTGAAAATACATATAGCAACGAAGATACAATCGATAATTTAACATACTCATTAACTATTCTTGATGGCTTTTGAACTTATAAGAGGTTTGTGCTTCGCAGCTTGCGTCGGAATTCAAGTTTTTTTTTGACGACCTTTATACAAATATCGATTATATTCCGATTATAAATTAAATTAAATTATTAATTAATTAATATTAAATTATTATTAAATTATATATATATATATATATATATATATATATATATATATATATATATATATATATATATATTTATATACTTAAATATATATTTAAAATAATGTCATATTGCCTGGCATGGGAAAATATTTAAAATATATTTTATTGTGGATAACGCAACAATTGGGTAAGTCATATGTGGATGATAGTGGATGCATAGTGGAATGAATTCAATTTTCGCACACTTTTTCAAATAAATCATACACTTTTTCAAATGAGTCCAATTTGGAAGGAGTCAGGAAGTTTTCGGTCACATGAATATTACCATAGTTTAACATCTTCGCTGCGCATGACTTTGGCCGTCATGGGCTGCCATAAGTTGAGTACGCACGGCGGCTCTGGACATCATATGACCGCACGGTTTTAATAAATTATTCTAACCTTAGCTATAGACTATAGGGGTTTTGTTGACGTCAGCGTGGATGCTAAGACTTGAAATTAATAAAAAAATATGTATAGTTTTGTAGCGGCACCATGGACCGTTCATAGAAAATTTTTCCAGAAAAGGATTAATTTTATGATAGGCTCAATTGCCGTAATCCCTCGAACAATTTCTAAGTTTAGATTTTTTTCATATTCATAAGTATTTTTCTCCGAAAGCCTAAATCCGTCGTCGCGTATTACACGCTGGAAGGACGCTTCTCCAGAGGGATTGCGTGTATTCTTCGGCGTTCTTCTCCAAATGGGAAAGATGTCGATAAACAGACTGCAAGACTACTAGAAAACAGGTTTTTTAATATACCATTTTTTGGATCAGCAATGAGTAGGGACAGATTTCTTCTGATTCTGAGGTGCTTGCACTTCGCCCGTAATCCCACAAACGCGGCTCCCCGTCTTCTAATCTGTCCCTACTCATGGCTTTCATCCAAAAAATAGTATATTAGAAAACCTAAATGTTTTCCTAGTAGTCGTGCAGTCTGTTTATCGACATCTTTCACATTTGGAGAAGAACGCCGAAGAATACACGCAATCCCTCCGGAGAAGCGTCCCTCCAGCGTGTAATATGCGAC
This sequence comes from Phosphuga atrata, assembly GCA_944588485.1. Classification (NCBI taxonomy): domain Eukaryota; kingdom Metazoa; phylum Arthropoda; class Insecta; order Coleoptera; family Silphidae; genus Phosphuga; species Phosphuga atrata. The sequence goes on along the minus strand of OX155896.1, from coordinate 64,429,871 downwards.
GAAGGATTTAAGCTTTCGGAGAAAAATACTTCCAAATCAATATGGAAAATATTGATGACCCAAGATTAAATTAGGCCTCTGATTGATTATTTTAATTGCAAAATGGCGGTTACTTATAATCCTGGACAAAATCTCTCTCTCTCTCTGGATGAGTCTATGGTGCTGTGGAAGGGAAGGCTGGCCCTAAGGCAGTATATAAAAAATAAACGACACAGGTACGGGATTAAATTGTATGCTCTTACAGAGCCTGACGCCACAATTTTAAACTTTGCAGTAAACACGGTACAGTTGGATGCCATTGGCGGTAAGGGACACGCTACCAAAGTTGTGCTCACTGGACAGTTTTAATAGTAGCTATGACCTCGCCACAAAGTTGTTAAATCGGCAAACATTGTCCACAGGTACTCTGAGGATTGATCACAAACACACCCTGGCAATAAGACCGCAAAGTTAAAACTCGGAGAAGCAATAGTAAGGTACAGCAACGAAGGCGTTCTGGTGGGGAAATTGCGCGATAAAAGAACTCTAACTTATATTTTAACAGAATTAAGGAATGGAATGATTACACATCATAATAGATTTGGAAAGCAATAAGAGAAATCTAATCCAATATTTATGTACAACAAGTATATGGGTGGGGTTGATAGAAAAGATCAGTTTTTAGGTTATTACCCATGTGAAAAGAAAACCCTTCGCTGGAATAAAAAATTAGGAGCATACAGTTTTCAAATGTTGCTTCTAAATTCACATTTCTTCTTCTTCTTTCGAATACTTTCTTTCTTTCTTTCGAATAGGCCTACTTTGGACCACGCTTGTTCAACTGTTGGGCTTTGACCTTTGCCCAATATTGTCGCATCTTCTGCCGGTGTAACTCCTTTCTCTCTTCTGTCCAGGGGGTACATTTCCTTCGAGGTTTTTCATGAAATCCACGGTCTTCCTTTAGGGTGCGTCTCACAGGCTGTCTGTTCTTGAGATCTGTTATTCCCAGTTCCTCAATATCCTTCTCGGTCTCTGTCAACCAAGTGGTACGAAGCTTCTTGTTTTGCCAGAAGGTGAACAGACGGTTTGTTAGTCGGTTTGGAGGCAATCTTGCAACGTGGCCATAGAAAGCTACCCTTCTTTTCCTTGCTCAGTCAGAGAGCAACTCAATATGTTCGTAGAGCTCAGAGTTATCCCGCCTTCGGAATTCCCCATCTTCCTTTACCGGGCCTAGGATCTTCCTGAGGATTCTCCTCTCTCTGATTTCCAATTTCTCTATTAGACCCCTTCGGTTCAAGGAAAGACACTCCATGGCATACAGGGCTTCTGGTCGTAAGACTGATGTGCAGTTGTTGTTATTTGTTGTTATTGTAAGTGTTCTTAGTCAGCCGATAGGCTAGTTCTAACTTGCGGACTCTCTTGGATAATGATGCTCTTTCTGATAAGTTGGGTTCAATCCATTCGCCGAGATACTTAAATTTCTCAGTCCACTTGATGTTTCCCTGTTCTAGTAACATCTCTCTGTTTGCTTCTCTGATGTTGGTGAAGAATTCTGTTTTCTCCAGCGACACTTGAAGACCCACTTTGGCAGCCTGTTTTCTGAAGCAGTTTGCCTGCATTGTTGCCATCTCAAGAGAATCAGCAAACAGTGCCATGTCATCTGCAAAGGCCAGGCAATCTACAACTAGTCCTTCGTTCTTACGTCCCAGGTAGATACTACTCTGAGCACCCAAATTGTTCAGTTCCTTGCGCCATTCTCTCATAACCTTTTCAAGGACACAGTTGAAGAGAAGTGGGGAAAGTCCATCTCCTTGTCTCACTCCAGTTTATATTTCGAAGCTTTCTGAAATCTAGCCTCTAAATTTAACCTTGGAATGGGTGTTGGTCAAAGTTTCTAGGATGAGTCAGCGGGTTTTGTTGTCTAGTGCTAGTTCCTGGAGTATTTTGCGTCTCTCTATCAATGAAATCGTAGGCCTTCCTAAAATCAACAAAGGTGACGACTACCTTGCGGTTTCTCATCTTGGAGTATGCAAATACAGTTTTAAGATTGAGGATCTGTTCAACACAGGATCGGTTCTTCCTGAAGGCCGCCTGGTATTCTCCCAGTTGACTATCCAACTGATTTTCTGCCCTTGTTTGTAACGCCTTCGAGAGAATCTTGTATGTTACCGGGACGAGAGAAATTCCACGGTAGTTGTTTAGATCAGTAAAATCTCCCTTTTGTGAAGCGGATGGATCAGAGCAGATTTCCAATCGGGTGGTAATTTCGCTATTTCCCAGATGTCCTGGATAATCTATTTATAAATAATAAATAATAAATTCACATTTATTATTTAAAAAGTTCACTAAACCGAAAATGTCATTATATGACTATAGACTTCAGATTATTGATGGGTTAGTCCCAGAGAAACCAGCACCACCGTTGAATTCCAGGCAGACAAAGCATCCTCCAACAAAAAACTCTGTAGGTTCTAAAGGAAATACCCTTGCAAAAAGATGTACTTGGTGTTACAACCACCACAAAAGAATAAGAGAAATCACTGCTCCACTTGCGTCAACAAACCAAATTTGTGCCTGAATGAATGCTTTGCGTTATACCATAAAAAAATATAAGTAAATAAATTAATTTTAACATCTGAACTTAGGCTATCAGCTTATAGATTTATTTCTTAACATTATATTTCTCCTAAAATTGGGTTTTTTTAAAAAAAATAGGATGTCAGTGCTAACGGCTTTGGACGTCATGGCCCTTTTGGCACTTATTTTGATATTTACTTCTTTGTTGAACATTTTTAAACTTCAATGCAAGGAAATTTTGTTCCAGTTATAAAAAAAGTGTGTTAGCACCGAGGATTAAGTAGTAAATCATACGGCCGCAGTGAAAGTGTTAAGAGCAAACCAAAGCTTTATTTGTTATTCCCTCCTCATTCACACATACATTATTTATAAATTCATTAACACCAAACATTTGTAAAAAAAATTCCATTTATACAATATGTATAAAAGTTTACAGCTTGTGAAACTTTTTTTATTGGTTTATGCCGTTGAAATAAATAAACTAAAAGACATTTCGGTTAAGTTTTAGGTCGCGTATGGCCCGCGAGCTACGCGCAGCTCTGACATAGATCATTGATTTCAAAAAAACACCGCAAGAATCAATTCGAAAGTTCTTATCTACGACCACTATTGTAAATGCCCATTATTGTACAGTTCGTGGACTATGTAAATACAGTCGAACTTCCATAAGTCTAATTGCCATAGTTCATGAAAAAAGAAAACGAGTTATAGAAAATTGGGGTTATAGAAATATTAGGGGGGTACCGGAAAGTAATCCTTTTTTTTTTCAAAAAAGTTAAAAATCGTTTTTACAAAATGTTATTATTATTAACTCAAAATATAATTTCCATCGTTTGAAATAACCTATTGCCAACGTTTACCAGATTTTGAATACCCTTTTTGAAAAGTTAAGGTTTTTAATTTGAATAAGTGGTAATCCGATGATGCCAGGTCTAGATAATATGTCGGATGTGGCAAAACTTCCAAACCCATTTGTTGGTCTGAAGCTGTCAATCGCAGAACGTGGTCTTGCATTATCTTATTTTTTGTTAACCAACGCCGGACGTTTTTGAGTTAATTTCTCATTCAACCTGGTCAATTGTTGTCGGTATACTTCTCCAGTTATCATTTGACCAGATGGCAATAACTCATAATGAAGTACAAATCATTCGTCGCTGTTTGTGAATTTCGTTAAATTCATGCGGAACCCACACACCCTGTCCATTGACTTTGCCAATCGTTTTTAAGTGTTCCTGAACAGTTGACCAGGATGGAGAGAGCTTTTCAGACATTTCTTGAATTGTTAGTCGCGGATCTGAATGGGCTCAGTTTCCTTTGTGGCCACTCATATTTGCAATTGATACGGCAGAGGTAAGAAGCAACAATGAGTTTAAACTTTAAAATTTCAATAATAAACCTTTTGGGTTATCTTCGGATATATCGTCTATTTTTGGATTACCGATTCTCGGGAGAATAATATCCCGTCGTAATCTTCCTACAGCACAACCTCGGCATCATAAATTTTTGAAAATACGCGGCGGTTAAAAACTTGGAGTTATAGAGATTATTTTGTATATAAAATTTTACCATTGTACACATTTTAACTACGAGTTATGGAAAAATTCGAGATAAGCGAAATTCGAGTTATGGAAGTAAATTTATATGTAAAATGCTATCTAAACGTATAAATTTCTAAAATTATTCGAGTAATAGAAAAATTGGAGTTACAGAAGTTCGAGACAAATAAGCAACAGGTAATTAAACAAGTAAACAGAAACAAATAAGTGTGGTCGTAGATAAAGTATAGTACATAACTCGAGTTGTAAGGCAACTACGTAGTCACGGAATTACGCACTCCCCGCTCGGGGAACTGTTCCACTCGTACGTAATATGCATCTTACAACTCTCATTACATAATATACCATTAATGATAACTTTTTGGGAGGGCAATTAACAGATGCATGTTTTGAAATTATCGATTTACTAAATGGCTCATAAATTTGGAAAACCGATTTTTTGTGAAATTTGAATTAGTCGACATTGTTTTCAAATGGTTGAAAGGAATTTAACTTATTTAATCAGTTTATCATTAAATATTAATCAGTGTTATCATTATTTAATCAGTTTTAAATCTCCATTGCTGCTCTTTATCTGGATTAGCAAAAAACAAAACGAAAGTTTACAAATGGTTTTGAATAAATATTCTTGAAAGTCTAAAATATCTACTACAAGTAATACGACAATATGGATTACTTCAACCATAAAAATAGAAATAATTTACGGTAATATTGATTATGTACAAAATCTTAAAGTGTGGGAAGCAAATGTGTGATCATTTTTTTTACAGGTTTTTTGTATCTCTTGTAAAGTTTAAGGTTTAACACTACATTTTCTAGATTTATTAGCAAAATGCTGCTTGTAATAAGTCTATTTAAATCGATCAATCACCGGAAACGACAGTTTTGTTTATTGACAAAAAAAAAATCAAAATGAGTCAATTTAATATGCAATTATAAATGCCTAAAGGGCCCTAAACACTAGCAACGTAGCCATCAACCTTGTCGTCAACAAGAATGAGGTTCTTGCCCACACACTTGACACCAAGTTGAAAACATTAGTATCAGTTGCACGTTGCTTTTGTTAAGATCCAAGAATGTTATTTTTATTTTCGTCTTAAAACTATTTTCTTGTTTAGTGTATTTCTAAAAGTAGGTAATAATTACATCAATATTATCTTAAACCGACCCGTAGATTCCCAACATCTGGTCGGTAGGGTAGTGGGTATTTTTTGAACGTGTTTGGAGCTGTTTATGGCCACAACGCATCTGAAAGACCATTTGTTATCACCAATCCTTTGTAAATACGCTTCGGCGGATATTTACGATCGCTAATGGTTTTTGGAAACTTGGTGGTCGTAAACAATTGAAAATACAATGCAATATTTTGTTTAAGGTTTTTCGTCGTAGGTCCTTAGAATAAGTATTTAAATTTTGGTTAGATTTAAGATTAGTCATAGAAATTACCACGTGCACTTCGGGTTGGAATTCTTCTCGGTTCAGTGGGGGCAGGCAAATTGGAGGTGTGATTGAGTTTTCCTTTTTGTAACAATATTTAATCACACTCAGTTCAATTGTAACCCTCATGCCACAAACACATCGAGAAGATTCCAAACTCCGACAGTGCACGTCGTCACAAGTGCTTAAAATAGAGTTAAATAAATAAATACATGTTTATCGAGGCGTACAAGTTTTATTTACCCAAAACATATAATTTCCAGTGCCGATCAAATCTATTAGCAGCCCTGAATTAACCGCTTTAAATTTGATCCCGCGAACGTTTGCCAAAGATAACATCCACCGCGACTCAACAGCTTTTGTTCGGTTTATTCTGTGGTGTAGAGTTTCTACGAAGAATTTAAAAAAGTGAGTGAAGATTTGATGATTTATATAGTTTTGAAAGAGTTGTGTGGGGACGATATGGGTCCTTTGAAGACTAAAAAAGTGTAATTTCCACAGGTTTCGATACTAGGCCCCATTCTGTGGGACGTGCTATAGACCGAAAACTTATAATGAGACTGCCTTTGGGGGCCATCGTAAATGGCTAAGCAGAGGATATCGCAGTAGCTGTCATAGCAAGAACAGAAGAAAGGTTGATGCGAACGGCAAATCAAGCAACAGAAATGGACAGCGCGTGAATTAAATCGATGAACCTGAGTTTAGCAGCTTTGGCAGCAGAAAAAAATAAAGCGGTCCTCCTCATAGGCCTAACGGAACTTAAGCCCCGTAAGGTTTAAAGTGGAAAAGGTAATAATAACACCGAAAGAAAATCTCAAAAATCTCGTATTGATTTTTGAGAACCTCGTATTAATTGATTGAGCACCGGATTACGGAACGCGCCGGTTTAACTAACCGCCGGATTCTCAAGATTATACTGGAATCACAACAAATCTATTTTGGTTTAAATAAAACTAACTCTTGTGTCTTCCTTTGGAAATACTTATTTACTTCAAGAAATGGATTTATATCGTTTACATCAAGGCTATCTTACATGACGCGCATAACCGAAGTAGCTGGAAATGGAACGAGAACACCAGCAGATATCCAGCAACTCATGCCAAACGTAGAAGTAAAAAATTTTCTTTGCCAATCTTTTTCTTGTTACGATCTTTATAAACTTTTATTTTTCACAACTCAGGCAACTCTCGGAACGTTTCAAAAAATTCCACCCATACAGGAATATTTGGTTTATTAGCCATAACTATTAAGACGGACAATTACATATTACAAAGAACTGAAGAAATAAAAAACGCAAACAAAGGTCACCTGCACAAACAAGAATTCCAAAACCTTCACAAGTTCACAACTGACGTTTATAACCATGTCTTCAACCTACCCACACACTCCTCAACATGGTTGCCAACATCTGACTCCGCCCACCAAAAAAAAAGTTACTTTGGTTTTAATTAACTTTGTACTTAACCTGAAAGCGGCGAATCTCTTATTTCGGACATCTCATGAGGACGTCTCCGAAATATTGCAATTTTCATTTTTTAAATTCCTCTCTGTCTTTCTCCATTCTTCTCTGAACCTCTACGTTAGTCGCATGTTCTCTCAACATCCTACGGTAGAACCACATCTAGAAGGCTTCTAGTTCACCATGCAAAAGGACTGGGTAACATTATACGTAACTATTTATATCTTGTTGAGTTTCAAGATTTTGATAATATTAAATAGTAGCATTTGTATCTTTTCTTCAAAGATTATAATTTCTAGGAAATTATTGTATACATATCGTCAACAAACTTCAAGCATTTGTATAACTAATCTTTCTTTAACAAACTTTCTTAAAAACTACTTCACTGGCAAACACCACGACTGACATTGAATTACATTAAGAAAGTTTTTTGGGTTCTACATAACCCTGTGATTTTTCCAAAAAAACAATATCTTGATCAAATACAAGAAATAATTATCAATTAGCATTGTTGACTTTGTTGACGATATGTATATAATAATTTCCTAGAAATTATAATCTTTGAAGAAAAGATACAAATGCTACTATTTAATATTATATGTTTATTAATATAACGTTTGATCATCTGAGTTCTTCGTTAATTAATTTTTCTGAGTAAGACCAAATTAAGGCTCTGAAGAAGACCAAATGCATGATTGTGACAAAAACTGAAGTGCCAAATAAACATCTGCATGTGGCAGGCAAAATGCTGGAAAGAGTTGGGAGGTATGACTACCTAGGTACAGGCGTCGACTGCTCCGAGGGTTCAGATTTCCGCACCGAGAAAGCCCGTGCATCCTTTGTGAATATTAAAAATCTGTCGCGATCTGAGCCTGGTTCTGAGAACTCGGGTGCTCAAACGTTACGTATAATGTTACCCAGTCCTTTTCTATGGTGAACAACAAGCCTTCGAGCTGTGGGTCTACCGTAGGATGTTGAGAGTATCATGGAGAGAACATGCGACTAACGTAGAGGTTCAGAGAAGAATTTAAAAAAGAAAATTGCATTATCTCGAAGACGTCCTCATGAGATGTCCGAAATAAGAGATTCGCGGCTCATAATGCAAGCAAAAATCGTGGGAAAAAGATCTATTGGAGCGAGAAGAATGTCCTGTCTTGGGATTCCGCGAAAATGGTTTAAACATGGCGACGCCATCTGACCTTTTACTTAGGCAGAGCAAAAGTCAAGTCCAGAATATCTAGCCACAAATACAATAAAGCAACAATAAACCCACAATGGAACATGGACGAAATACACAATGCAGAGAAACAACAAAACTATAGAGAACAACTTGAACAAACCTTGAACTCTGAAAGAGAAGACAATGATATAGAACAGCTATGGGAAGCGACTGCCGAAATAATAACCAAGACAGCTGACAAGATCTTTGGAAGGAGTAAGCAGAAGAGGGCAAAAACATGGTATGACGAGGAATGTCGGAAACAACTGGAAAAAAGACAAACAGTAAGAAAGACTTGGATACAACTGCAAACAGACCAAAGTAAAAAGGAATATGACGACTGTCGAAAAGAAACAAGAAAAATAATACGCACAAAGAAAAGAAACTACGAACAACAAAAATATGAAACTATGGAGAGAGACCGGCCCAAACCAGGCTCCAGAGAATTCTACAAAGCAATTCCTTCTGAGAAAAGAAGGCATAGAGCCAATACCATCCACACACTGAGAGACAACCAAGGCCGTATGATAATCGACGGTAAAGAAATAACTGAAGAATGGAAAAAGTATTTTAGAGACCTCCTAAACATCATACAGGAAGAACAGCACAAAGAAGAGATCTATATCACAGCGGACATGCCCGTCGAAAATCCTTCCTTTGAAGAAACCCAAAAGGCCTTAAATAAGCTAAAAAATCACAAAGCGCCGGGTACGGACGAGATACCAGCAGAACTTCTGAAATATGGGGGAGACGCACTACATCGCCAAATCCACCAGCTAATAACGCACATATGGTTAGAAGAAAGGATACCAGCACGATGGAAGGAAAACATAATAGTGCCCATCCACAAAAAAGGGGACAAAACAAAATGCGCGAATTATAGAGGAATCTCACTCCTGAACACGGCATATAAAACCCTCTCAAACATCATTCTAAGTAGACTAATCCCTTATGCTGAAAATGTCCTAGGCGAATATCAAGCCGGGTTTAGGGCAAACAGATCAACAATAGATCAACCATTCACGCTGAGACAACTTCTAGAAAAGGGATGGGAGTATAACAAGCCCATACACAATCTTTTCATAGACTTTCGACAGGCATATGATAGCGTAGAAAGAAGCCAAGTATGGAATGCCATGGCGGAGTTCTCAATACCAAAGAAACTCATTCGGATGACCAAAGTCTGTATGGAGGGTGGAATATCTAAAGTACGTGTAAATAATAAACTGTCTGGCAGCTTTGAAATCAACAGTGGACTTAAACAGGGTGATGCGTTATCTCCACTACTATTCAACCTTGTATTAGAGAAAGCCATGAGGTCGGCCGAAACAAAAACAGAATTGCTATCGGGTCAAGGTCCCAAAGTGTTACTCGCATATGCAGATGACATAGATCTCGTTGGAGACTCCATTCTATCCACGAAAGACATTTTCAACAAGGTGGAAGGAGCAACAAGTGAAGTAGGGCTGAAGATTAATGAAGAGAAAACGAAATATATGTGTATAAATAGAACGACACGAAGAGACAGAATAGGACAAAATATGACGATCAACACCTTTAATTTCGAAAGAGTACAACGTTTTAAGTATCTGGGGGCCGTAATCACAGCGGACAACGATGTTACCGAAGAAATAAAAGACAGAATCCAATCTGCAAACCGCTGTCTATTTGCACTGAATAAGCTCATAAAATCAAAAAATCTCACAAGAAGTTCAAAGATCAAAATCTATAAATCCATCGTCAGACCTGTAATAACATAGGGATGCGAAACGTGGACCATGACCAAAGCAAACGAAGAAAAGCTCAGACGCTTTGAACGAAAAATACTGAGATAAAATTTTCGGACCTCACCATGACATCACCACAGACCAGTATAAGATCAGAACCAATATCGAATTAAAAGCACTCTACAACGACACCGATATTGTCCAAGAAATTAAATCACAGCGACTAAGATGGGCAGGCCACGTGCACAGACTGCATAACGAAAGACTTGTAAAGCTGGTATGGGAGGAGATTCCCACAGGCAAGAGACCGCTCGGACGTCCCAGAATGCGATGGAGAGATAACATCCAAGCAGATCTCCATTCTGAAATGGAAAATGAACATTCCATTTGACCCTAGGTTGATGGAAGACCGAACAAATTGGAAAAAAGTTGTACAGTCAGCCAAGACCCACCCAGGGTTGTAGCGCTACGTGATGATGATGCTGATGACGCCATCTGACCTATTTAAGGCTGTAGTTTCCAAAATCAAAATAGCAATGATGACAGCCAACCTACTGAATGGGGATGGCACATGAGTAATTGAGTTATTCCTTTTCCTCTCCTAAGCGCAGCAGATTCTATCCTTCTCTTATTTACCAACTCATAACCATGAACGTAAGAAGATATAAAATATGGTCGAGTTACCTGAACTCGTGTATTAAAAAATTGGAGCATGTTATTCAAAAGTTTACCCACCACTGCAATAGAGCATGTTTGGATGTGCTCGACAGACGTGTTCGTTGTCGCCCACATGATCCTCAGACCATCCGGCAGCTAACGGTGGCTCTTATTGAAGAATGGGACACTATACCACAAAAAGACTTTTGAAGACTTTTGCGAAGCCAAGACGGTGTAATATCGTTATTCGTGCTATGGGAGCACATACTCGTTATTTAGTTACCACTTTTTGTGCAAAAGTTTACATTAACAATTGATTTAAATTCGTTTTTCAGTTTGGTTTTGGTAGTTGGACTTTAAAGGTACGTAATGCTGACACTTCCATATGTGCCAATTAAAACAATTAAATAGAGCGTCTTTTATATGTTCATAATTTTATTTGCTTGCAATTTCCCGTTTGAATTTTATGGAGGCACAAATTAGTCACCCGCTAATTGTTTTGAGCAGTGTAGTTACGCCACTGCACTGTTGTCAAGAACAGACTAGTCAAGATCAGATAAAACCTAATACTAGTCAAACTGTGTCTGCTAATTCTCATATGTCTAGTCTTGTATCCCCTATCTTGTTTATGTAGACTTGTCTGGACATTATGCCATTGTGACATTCTTGCATTTATTTCATTGTATATTCATGTTTCAATATCCATTTTTGTTACAAATATTATTTACCAGCTCTAACATCAAATAAACATCCAAGAGACATCTGTTGTTGTCTTGGGGTACTATTTTAGGTGGTATCGCTGTATAACAATGTATGACGTATTTAGAGAATAAAGTTTAGTTTTTGATAGTTAGCCACTAAAGAAAGACGTTGTTTTAATAGGTTTTGGGCCCAGGCATGCTCATTCTTAAGTTTTAGCTAGCTTAAGTGCAGGTTTGTTTAAAAAAAACAGTGTTAAATTAATAGCAATGGCTTCTAACGCATACTTGAATAACGTGCCAAAGTTAAAGGGGCGCGAGAATTATCATGAGTGGGCGTTTGCCGTGGAGAATCTGCTAGTTTTGGAAGGCACAGCTAATTTTATAAAGCAGGAGGGTCTTCAAGAAGCAGCCACAGAAGATACAAAAGCGAAAGCCAAATTAATTTTAACGATTGACTCTTCACTATTTGTTCACATCAAAGATGCATCGAGCACAAGGAATTTGTGGACGAAATTACAGAATATGTTCGATGATTCTGGTTTCTCTCGAAGAATAACTTTGTTGCGGAATCTAATATCGATTCGTCTCGACAACTGCGATTCGATGACAAAATACGTTACTCAAATCATAGAAACAGCTCAGAAATTATCAGGAACAGGTTTCTCAGTGAATGACGAGTGGATTGGGTGCTTAATGCTGGCAGGTTTACCTGAAAAATACTTCCCTAAGATAATGGCTATAGAACATTCTGGAATAGCCATTACAGCGGATGTAGTGAAGACAAAATTAATTGATCTAGTTGGTAATGAAGATTCCGAGCCAGGAAACGCATTTTGGTCGCCAAAATAAGGTTGGTGACAGTGCTAAGAATGACAGAAATAATGACAGCCGCAGATGGTCTATGTCAGGTTCGTCGAAGAAAACAAACGTAAAATGCTATCGTTTCAAACATTTTGTGCATTATAAATCTCAGTGTAAGCAAAGTGATCAGCAGCAAGTGAAGAAAACTAATCTTTTTTCTGCCGTTTTCTTGAGTGGAAACTATAGTAAACAGGACTTTTATTTGGATAGCGGCGCAAGTGCTCACATGACGACAGATACATGTAAACATGTTACAAAATACATCATATTTACCGAGTATCAAGGAAATTATGGCAGCAAATCAAAATATTATACCAGTGTTGTGTTCAGGTGATGTGGATATCATGACGGTCACTCCAAGTTGCAAGGATGAGGTTACTTTGAAAGTTGTTTTGTGTGTTCCTAACCTCACAACTAACTTGATTTCCGTGAGTCAACTTATCAATAATGGAAACAATGTGGAGTTCAAGGAAAAGTGCTGCTATGTTTACAATAGAGAAAACTGTTTAGTGGCTGTAGCAAACCAAGAAGATGGTCATGAAACGTAAACAATGTTTGTTTACATCTTCTTCAAGAGTTAGCAGTGAAGTGTGGCATAGGAGATTGGGCCACTTAAATATAAACGACCAGAATAAAATGGAGACTGGAGCAGTCACAGGAATATCATAAACAGAAAAGTCAATGATCAACAAAATACATGTACAGTGTGTTGTGAGGGGAAGCAGTCGCGCTTGCCATTTGGTCACACTGGTACAAGGAGTAGCGAGCCACTGAATGTAATCCATGCTGATGTTTGCGGACCAATGGAGTCTGCTTCAATCGGTGGGTCCAGGTATTTCCTAATTTTTGTTGATGACTTTACTCGTATGGCCTTTGGTTATTTTCTTAAAACCAAAAGTGAAGTTTTTAAATACTTTAAGGAGTTTAAAAGTATGGTAGAAAATCAGCAACAACAAAAAATTAAGATATTAAGGACAGATAATGCCTTAGAGTTTTGCAGTAATGATTTTGAAAGTTATTTGAAAGACGCAGGTATTGCTCACCAAAAAACTAATGTTTATACCCCAGAACAAAACGGTATGAGTGAAAGGATTAATCGAACAATTGCTGAAAGAGCTCGTTGTTTATTATTTGATGCAGGTTTAGATAAGAAGTTTTGGGCAGAGGCGACAAACAGTGCTGTCTATCTTAGGAATAGATCTGTTGCATCAGGATTAGATAATAGAACTCCACTTGAGCTCTGGACAAATAAAAAACCAGATTTAAGTCATGTCCGCATGTTTGGCAGTCAGGTGATGGTACACGTGCCAAAACAGAAACGGCTTAAGTGGGACACTAAGTCGAGGAAACATATTTTAGTTGGTTTTTCTGAGAACGTGAAAGGCTACCGTGTTTATGATCCGATCAAGAAAAGTGTTTTAATTAGTAGAGATGTAATTATCCATGAAAATATAGAAAGAAACTGCACAAATGAAGCAGTTGTGTCAGTTTCAGTTGGGGATATTGAACCAGAAATGTCAGATGGTCATGATGCAAAAGAAATAAAAGATGAACCCATTTTGAGTCCCTTGGTGGATACAAGTTCGCCTTCAGAATCAGAATATCTTAATGCAATGATCGACCTGGATTTCGCGTTACAGCAATCTGAAGAAACAGATAAGGAACCAGAACCACCAGCAGTCTTGAAAAGAATTAGGAAGCAGCCAGAGCGTTATGGATATTCAAACCTATGTGCAACGTCAGAAGCAGATGTCACGAGTGATCCAGTCAGTGTCAAAGAAGCTCTTGGTAGCCCAGATAGAGACAATTGGATAGAGGCAATGAAGGACGAGCTGCAGGCATTTGAAGAAAATGATGCGTGGGTTACAGTGCACTAATTACCTTCTGATAAAACTTTAGTACAGTGCAATTGGATTTTTAAAAGGAAAGTAAATAGTGATAACAGTGTACGTTACAGAGCACGTCTGGTGGCTAAAGGTTTTACCCAGAGGCCTGGCATTGATTATGAAGAGACGTTTTCACCTGTTGTCAGACATTCTACATTGAAATTATTGTTTGCACTGTCTGTCCAGTTAAATTTAAATGTCACATATTTAGATGTCAGGACAGCTTTTTTAAACGGTTTTCTTAAAGAGGACATTTATATGGTTCAACCAGATATTGATTGTGATTCAAATAAGAACAAGGTAATTGTTAAATTGAAGAAAGCAATTTATGGTTTAAAGCAATCTTCTAGATCTTGGTATGAGAGAGTAGAGCAATGTTTGGGTGACCTAGACTTCAAAAAGAGTCATATAGAGACATGTGTTTTTACAAAAAATAAATAATGAGGTAAAAATTGTTATCGCATTGTATGTTGATAATTTTTTTATTTATTCAAATAATCAAGAAGAGACTGACAAGTTAATTTCTGTATTGAGTTCTAAGTTTAGGATTAAGAATTTGGGTCAGGTTCAACAATGCTTGGGAATGAGAGTTAAAATTGATAAAGAGCTGAATGTTATTACTTTAGATCAGGAACAGTATATAGTTCAACTATTGGAGAAATTTAGTATGTTAAATTGTAAAGTTGCTAGCACTCCAATGGAATGTAAATTAGATGTTAATAAGTCTGAATATTGTGATCAAGAAACTCCATATCAACAATTGATTGGAAGCTTAATGTATTTGTCAGTTCTTACAAGACCTGATATATCTTATCGTATCAGTTTTCTTAGTCAATTCAATAAGTGTCACACAAAAGTTCATTGGAATTATGCAAAGAGAATACTTAGTTATCTAAAAAGAACTAAAAACCTTTGTTTAAAGTATGTTAAGGAAACAGCTGAACCTGTTGGACTTATTGGATATGTTGATGCCGATTGGGCAAGTAATACTTTAGATCGTAAATCAAATACAAGCTATTGTTTTGTAATGTCCGGCTCAGCTATTTCCTGGTAGAGTAGGAAACAGAGAACTGTAGCATTGTCAAGTATGGAATCAGAATATATGGCTATAGCTGAGGCATGTAAGGAAGCTATATATTTGAGATCTTTATTATGTGAATTTACTGGTAATCTATTTACTGTATTATTATATAATGACAGCCAGAGTGCACAGAAGTTGGTGGCAAATTATGTGTGTAACAGAAAAAGTAAGCACATTGATATTAGATATCATTTCATAAAAGATGCAGTTAGTAATAAAATCATTAATTTAGAATATTTGCCAACAGCTGATATGCCAGCTGATGTTCTTACTAAGGCTTTAAACCCTGTCAGGCAGAACAAATGTATTAAGGGTCTGGGGGTTAGTGAGATAGAAATAGATATTTAATTTTTTTTGTTTATTTGCTGTAGTTGGGGTGTTACAAATATTATTTACCAGCTGTAACATCAAATAAACATCCAAGAGACATCTGTTGTTGTCTTGGGGTACTATTTTAGGTGGTATCCCTGTATAACATATGCCTGACGTATGTAGAGAATAAAGTTTAGTTTTTGATAGTTAGCCACCAAAGAAACACGTTGTTTTAACAATTTTACACAAACAATATTTTGACAAAATGGCAAGAATGGAATAAAGACTTTTGTTGAGTTTCGAGAACCGTCGAAGAATCGCCGATAATTTTGTGAGCAAAACTCTGAAAAGATTCTCGAAAAATACTTGAATGGGCTTGAATATAATAAGAATTTGTTAGTCCAAATTGAAACCCATATAACAATTATAACAATTTGATCAGTCCAATTAATGTCTCATCAGTCTAAATTAAATTAAATTAGGTCACATATTGTCTTGCGTCTACCACCAGTGGTACACGTTTATTATATATCATAATATCAATTGATATTAAACCATATATTATCATCTAATGACTATGCAAAGAGGGATAGAACTAGCCATGATAGGAGTCAGTCTGCGAGACAATCTTAGGTGCGAGGGAATCAGACGAAGAACAAAGAAACTAGATGTAATAAAAAGAATCGCAGAACTTAAATGACGATAGGCAGGACACGCGACAAGGTAACGGATAGATGGACACCGAGATTAATCCAATGGAAACCAAGATAAGTTGTCTTCAATCAACTCATACACTAAACCTTGTTGTCAACATAGCATCCAGAATCCATCCGCGGATTCTGTACCAAAAGAGCAGATTGGTCTCTCTTTGCCGAGAAATTTCGATCTTACGCTGATGATGTATTCCCAAAATTAGAAAATTGTCAAACGCCTGATCAAGTGTCTGAATTCGTAGCTAGAATAAATAAGTCATTAATCGACGCAGCGCACGACGCGATTCCGGTTCGGAAAAAGTTCACCAACTCGGTCCCCTGGTGGACTACGGAATTCACTAAATTACGTAAAGAAAACAACAAACTATGTAGGAAATATCAACAAAGCACGGGCGAAAATCGTATACAAAGACGCGCAGATTATGACATTAAATGTCGCGAATATAAAGACAAAATCCTCAAGACCAAGGAAAAGAAATGGCAAGAGTTCTGCACTAGATCGGCTAATAAAGATCCCTGGGGCACAGTTTACAAGGTGCTTAGAGGGAAATATTCTTCAGTAGGCTATCTAACTAGCATCCAAATTAATAATATTCACCTCGATCTACGTGAGACCACCCGCGAACTCCTCAATACGTTCTTCCCAGAGGACGACATCAACGAAGACACAGAGTCTCACCGCGAAATTAGAATTACATCGAGAACCGGTATCGGGCGACCTGATGACAGGCCCTTCACGGTTCCGGAAATCAACCGAGTCATTAAATTCATGAACAGTAGGAAAGCGCCAGGTATAGACGGCTTGACAGCGGATATAGTTCGCATCGCTTTTGAGAAAAACTCGTCCCTCTTCAGAAATATCTATAATAAATGTCTCGAAATAGGTGTCTTTCCAGCTTGCTGGAAAGAACAATTAGTCAAGACCGTCCCCAAACCAAACAAGAACGGAACAAGTGCAAAAGACTTCAGACCGATCTGCCAACTCCCTGTAGCCGGTAAAATAATAGATTCGCTCCTAATCACTAGATTGGAGCACCACTTGTCCCAAAATAAGCTACTCAACAACAATCAATTTGGCTTTCGTAAGGGAGTAGGAACCACAGACGCCATCAAAAAAGTAGTTACATTCGTCACAGAATGTAAATCGACGGGTCACTATTGCGCGGCGGTCGCTCTGGACATCAGCGGCGCGTTCGACAACGCATGGTGGCCACTCATTATTGACAGACTTATTTCTAAGAAATGTCCAGACAACCTTATCAGACTAGCCAGAGACTACTTCAACAACAGGACAGCAATTATATCAGAGCCCAATATATACGTGGAAAAAGCTGTAGAAAAAGGTTGTCCGCAAGGATCCAAATCTGGTCCTGGCTTCTGGAAGATCCTGTACGATTCCATCTTCGATACAGATCTCCCGGAGGGTTGCGAGATAGTTGCTTATGCTGATGACACCACTTATAAAGGGCTCAGAAACTCAGTAAATTGCGCGCTGGAGACACTTAGCGAATGGTCCGCCGAGACCAAACTTAAATTTAATGCGGCAAAAACAGAGGCAATTTTCTTCGGCAAAAAGCCTAACCAGCAGAATCCAGTCTTCAAAATAGGTGGCAAATCAATTTACTGCTCTCCCTACATTAAATATCTGGGCATATATATTGATAGGTCTTTGAAATTCAAAGAACACGTCACTCAAGCCTGCGGGAAAGCAAAGCAGATCGGTTTCAGATTTAGCGCCGCGTCCATGAAAGAGTGGGGTCTTGGTAGGTCGGCCATGTCCACTATATATAAGGGAGCTGTCGAACCCTGTCTGCTTTACGGGGCACCGGTATGGTACAGCGCATGCGGAGTTCGAGAACGGAAAAAGCTCCTTGGAGTGCAACGCGTTTGCACACTAAGGGCCGCGAAAGCGTACAAAACCGTCTCGGGCGACGCTGCCTGCGTCATATCGGGGCTCTTGCCGGCAGACTTGCGAGCGGCAGATCTAACAAAGAAACATCTGCTGCGCGAACTAAATGAGGTTGAGCTTAGAGAGGCCACGGGCCTCACAATCTCTCCGGACGAAATTGAATCTAGAGTCTGCATTCAAGGGGTGGTGCACCCCGAGGAGATCGGGTTGATAAGATATACACAGGGCGAGGAAAATGCACAAGCTATTACGTTATTCACAGACGGCTCAAAGTGGGAACAGGGAGTCGGTGCGGCTTTCGCGGTGTACTCCGACGAAAGTGAAATACACTGCGAGGGCTTGCGGCTCGCAGACCACTGCTCTATATTCCAGGCCGAATTAATCGCGGTAAACCGAGCGCTTGTGTATGTTAGAACCAACATCAACGACTTCGTCGGATGCTCCATCCTGTCTGATAGCAGATCCGTTCTAGAAGCTCTACAACACCTGTCAGCTCCCACGGAGCTGCTTTTGGAAACGTGGGAGATCGCGCGCGAGATAACGCAGCAAATAGAACTGCGCTGGCACTGGGTGCGAGCTCATAAAGGCTCAATCGGCAACGAGAGAGCAGATGCGTTGGCTAGACTGGCCTCGGGTATAGATCCTCCTCAGGAGCCAGGAACTCAGCTTCCTGTTATGTTTAATAAAGTATCCCACAGAGATGTGAGGAGCAGAATCTCTCTCTTCTTTTTCAGGAAATGGCAGATACACTGGGAGAACACCCAAAACGGAAGCTGGACCAGGAATTTCATCCAATCGATCAAAGAGTGGATGGAAATGCACCTGGCCCTTTCACACCAAGCGGTCCAACTCATCACGGGACACGGGAACTTCAACTCCTACTTCCATCGCATTGGAAGGAGGGAGTCGCCGGCCTGCGGCTGTGGTAAAGTGGACTCCGTTGCCCATGTATTATTCAGCTGCCCGATGACCAGAGAATGGAGAGACCAGACAGAGATCGCCATGTTCAACGCCGGATGCACTTGGCCCAGAAGAGAAGAAGAAATCAAGGACGCAGAGCTACACAGGACCTGGTGGAATACCTTCGACAGCTGCGCCCGACGCCTCACACGAATGGACCACGACCTGCCCTGATACCCCCGCCCCACAGGAGAAGCAAACCACCACGGACCCCACCAGCCCCCCCAAGCCCTCCCCAGATTGCATATTAATAAACATACTGGCGTCAATTTATCTACCTTTCCGATTTCTTTTAGGTTCTCTCTAGGCCACACCAAACGGCGATATAAATGCATATAATCTGTCACCATTCTGCACACCTTCCCCACCTACCTCCCTATCATACCCATCCTACCCCATCCCATTATCCCCCTCACCTTTCCCCATAGCTTAGGTTAGTTTAGGCTTAAGTTAGTTAGGCCCCTTAGGTTAGTTTAGATAAACTTATGTTAGTAGCATGTTAGCCATTAGAAAAATTAGATTAAGACAACCGGCTCAGTGCGAAAGCAGAGAGCCGGCATTGTATTTACAAATAAATAAAATAAGATCTCAACATAGCAAGTTGACGACAAGGTTGTTGACTAGTTGCTAGTATATGGGGCCCTTTAAGCTCAATCAGCGCTTACACGACGACTATTATAGTGTAATGGCTTCATTTCTTAGGTCAACTAAATCTTATAAAGGTGTAAAACATGGGCGTAACCAGGGGGGGGGGGGGCGTGTTCAGAAGACCTCCCCCGAAATATGCAAAATATAACATAAATATTATATGGAAATCAGGAGGGACGAGTAGAGAGGACTATCTGAGAGGGGAAGAGAGCATGGTAGATGTGGATTATAAGAACCCTTGTGTATCAGTTTTAGAGAGTAAATTGGTACATTTCTGTAAAAGAAGACTAAATAGAAGACTAACCCCGAAACTAAATCCGGGCTACGCCCGTGGTGTAAAGTAAAGTATTTTGGCATAAGTTTGTGGTTGATGGAAGGCCTATTTTGATAACAACAACAAATTGGTCAATTTGCACGCCGATTAACTGCTACAGTTGAAATAATTATTTGTTTTCATTCATTTTTCTTATTTGAAGCGTAAAAAAAACAAGAGTGAAGACCGGGCGAAGAGTAAAATTATTTTCGCGCTTTGCAACGATGGACTCATTGCCTGGACCATTGAGCGGTGAATATTCACAAAAGAACAATATGAAATACTACATTGGACAGACTGAACAGTCTTGTGAAAACTCAAATTGTTCCATTTTAAGAAAATTGGAAAGGAAGTAATGTATCTTATAATGGTAATACATTGTTATTTAGCATCGGTTGTAAATAACTTGGTTTAGTAAATAATACACTGTAACCCTGCGAATACTTTGTACTATTTACTGTGTGAAATTAAGTGTGTGTGGTTAATTCGGAATAGGTATATATATATATATATATACATATATATATATATATATATGCGTGTGTGTGTATAGAGGTGAGAGAGAAAGAGGGAGAGTTTGGTGTAGGAAATACGTAATGAAAGTGGTGTGAAAGACGCCTTCGGCCTCGCGCAGGTCCAGCGTCGGGACGCTGTTAGTGTGGCGGTGGCAGCGGTGAAGTTCGGACGCTTCATGATGGCGACGCAAACCGGCGCCGTTAGTACTTACATGCTCTTCAACTTGCTACATCATTAAAACCGGAAGGAAGGAGGCGACTCAATTAAAATCGAGCCACTGCGACCGTTCAGTGTACAATAGGATGTTTTAAACTTTGCAGAGAGATAGACTCAAATATAATATAATTGTTAAATTTCTAGATGTTTATAAACATTAAAAACATGTTGGTGTTGGTATTTTGTTTGTTGGGAGCTTTTTCAGGTGAGTTTCATTAAAGTTTAACGAGTTCTTTTAATAATAGCTACTGGGAAAATGCATTCATTGTGTATAAACGAATTTCCGGGAAGAAAATGAATACACAGAGAAATTATTTTTAACGTGATAAACTGGCCGTCAAATTGTTATTACAAAATCTTCTTTGAACTTCCTCGCTAGCAAGAGCTGTGCTTTATGCAAATTAACTTTGCAAAAATATATGCATCTTTTTCCCTTTCCATTAAAAAAGTGTACGGAAAATGCATCGGTAACGGAATATTTTTAAAACTATGCCATGTTATATTATGCGAATTCATTTTGTTGAATATTTCAGTTTATTTTACAGAAGAATTATCAGAAGAATATCGCTGTAAGAGAAACTTTAATAAACCTTTAATGATTAACCCGCTAATTGCCAATTAGAAATAAAATAAAACAGAAAAATAAAATATTCAACGTAAGAAACTCCTTTTATCGGCAATTTCACTACTAATTTATTTTAAAAATATAGAAACGGTTAATTTATAACCCATAAAAAGGATATAAGAATTTCTCTTCTTTTTCCGCTTCGTCTCTCTTACATTTCAAAAAAGTTTTATATTAAAGTAAAAGCATAGCGCTGTATTCAATTACTGCAAACAGGTAAACAGTTTTCTTAGTACAATGGGAGGTAGCAGGTAATGTGGCTTCAGCGGATTTAAGCGCGCAACTTTTCAGACGGAACTACGTTAACAGGATTACGCGATGCTCATCTTATAACTTTAAACCTTTCATTCAAACACCTTTGTAATATATTCCATCTGCCACAATATGTTTACATGTAGAATAAGAGATTATTCGTGCTGTATTTATTATAATGAATTGTATGGTGTCTTCACGAAATACATCCAGGTTCACAAAGTTTTACACAAATAATATTGCTGATGTGTATGCTCCGTAAGAAATGTCTTCGTCGGATTTTATCTTTGAAACAAGATATAATTAGAGAAATGTAATAGGAATAAAAACTAACAATTAACCAGTTCATGAGCCCATTGAAAGTTCTATTTATAAAAATCTTTCATATTTGAAATTTTGTTGTAGAAGAAATAGGGAAGATGTTATGTCGTAAAATATAGATGTTCATTGTATAGATGTTCATTGATGTACATTGGCGTTGTTCAAATAGATCAGGAGTGGCCAAAGCGTGGCCAAGGAGTGGCCAAAATCGAGTAGCTATTTCTAGTCGCCCGCATGTGTGATATGTATAATAATGTACAGACTTCCCAGAGCCATGTAGGCAGATTCGACAGATTTGATAGTATTAGTATTATCTATGTTTATTTTAAATTTAAACATATTTTTGCCTTATATTTATATTATTACTATGACGATTCTTGTGACCAAATAACACACACGGTGTTAGTGGACCGCCACCTCCACCAACAATTTAAAGAAATAGTCGCAGGTGGTGATTAAAAGTTTGTTCACCCCTAATATAGATAGTTCACATTGATACACGATACACGGTGTTTACGGTTTTTTATTTATAGATATTAAAGAAATCAAAAACCCAGTATATTAAAACATACCTTGGTTTATGGCCCAGCCCGCACTACGGTTTTTTCCCGCAAGCATTAACCGCTATAATCGCGAAACCGCTCGAGAAACACACTGTACTATATGGGAAAAATCAGTCGCGATAAAAAAACCGCAATTGAGGCCGCTTGTATTAACTTACTAGCGTCACAAAATCACGCGATTAAAAACCGCGGCGGTTTTGCCGTAGTGCGGCCTAGGCCTAAAT
This sequence comes from Phosphuga atrata, assembly GCA_944588485.1. Classification (NCBI taxonomy): domain Eukaryota; kingdom Metazoa; phylum Arthropoda; class Insecta; order Coleoptera; family Silphidae; genus Phosphuga; species Phosphuga atrata. The sequence goes on along the minus strand of OX155896.1, from coordinate 64,407,159 downwards.
ATGAATGTAATTATATAAATGCATTCATTTTTAAGCATAAAATGCACAAACAGTTATTTATTATACAAGCGGATAAAATTCAGGTTAACGAGCGGATGATTTAAATTCGCGAGTTAAACCTTAATTTTAGTTAAATTAAAGTTAAATTCAAAGAAAATTTTAAATTTCGGTGTCTTTTCTTTTTAGGCAAGTCATAAGCCGTCATCAAAATCATGGCCGGGCGGGCCATGATTTTGTCATGACAACGATAAGTGTTGATTCGTACGTCAAAATTTTGTTTAATTTGAGTATTGTGTTTAATTAATTTATGTTTTATTAGTCACAAATGGATATATCCGAAGAATTGTTAGATGGTGACTGCAATTATGGAAAGATTACTCTCGCAGAAATGAAAAGATTTATACAAAAAAGTTTTGTGATTTGCGATCCAAAAAGAACATCAGCGAACTCAACATTTAGCATTATGTTTACGGAGTCCGTAAGTGAGTTTTTGGGTCATTTCACACTTTGCAAGCGATCAATTTATTGTTTTTTCTCTAGTAGCATCGGACCGTAAGTGAGTTATTTTGATGCGTGGTCATGGATACTTTTATTTCACTAGTGAAATAAAATTTTTATTTCACTAGTGAATTTATTAATCTATATCCAAGAAATTAAATATAAGTTTATAAGGCAGTTATATGACTGGTAACAAACAACACCCTTGACTCACGCCTTTGTCTATCTTTGCTTCCTCCTTGTGATCCCCGCATTTTATCACAGCGTTCTTATTTTCATACAATCTCCATATTACTTCCATTTTCACAAATTGCTTCACAGTTTCCACTATCACGAAAGCACCTGTGAAGCAATTTTGGCGTAGAGAATGATTGTAGAAAGGAGACTGAAGAAAGGTTCGATAAACATATATCGCTTTTGTTGATGTGAAAAAGGCATTCGACAGTGTGAAATGGGGAAAGCTGTTCTCTGTCCTGAAATAAGCAGGAATAGAATATAGATAGGAAAGTAATATGGAGAAGTATGAAAATGAAAGATTTTGTAGATTTCCAAAACTTCAATCAAGCAGTCGTGAGGTAAAGAGTCAAACGCTTTAGAATAATCTATATATCCTACGTGCAAGTTACGTTTCTTTCTTTCGGCATGTTTCACAATAATAGCATCCATAGTAAGCTGCTCCTCTGATACAACCCTTTTGTTCTGTTTCGAATAAATTATTTACTTCACAGTCATCATACATTTTGTTATTTATCAGCAAAGTAAATAACTTGTACAGAGCAGATAGACAGATAATCGGTCTGTAGTTTTCTGGCTCTGTAACACTCCTATTTTTAAACTGAAAGTAAGTTTTTCCTTATGATGTTTAGGTATGGTTTCTGGATTATTCAGAGCAACTGTGTAGCATTAGGCGAACCGCTCATGGCAGCATTTTAGTGGTTTCAACCAGAAATTATGAATTTTATCTGGTCCAGGAGCTTTCCAGTTACTTAATTTTTTTACTGCCTGCAAAATATCTTCAGTAGTAAACTCTTGGGTTGACATAGGTTCCAATTGGGATTGATGTTCTTCAATATATTTTCATTATATTATTCCGATTTTTTGCACTTACTCGGCACAAAGTGCCGGTAAACTTTTACCTATCATTTCGATCTTTTATATGGATTAGGCTCGGGTTGTGAGGAAAGGGAATTCACCCTGCCCCTCACGTACTTCTTAGGCTCTTCTATCGAGAAACCTTCGCACTATGTGGCATGTTTGCAGAATAACTGCTTTCTGTGCTACCTTCAAGGTGTTTTTAGAGATTGCAAGTTTCTCGATATACCCTTTGATGTTAGATGAGACAACTCCTTCAGCCGATATAACTATAGGGTAGATTGTAGCCCTTTTTAATTTCCAGATTTCTTTTTTCTGCCATGCTAGTTCTTGGTATTTGTTTATTTTTTCTGCCTCCGCTTTGGAGATGTTATAAGTCCAAGGGACAGAAACGTCAATTATAGTAGCAGATTCTTTTTCTTTGTCAATTAAGAGAATATCCGGTCTGTTGTAGTCGACAGTCTTGTCAGTCAAAACTGGTCGGTCCCAGTATAATATCAACTCCTTTGATTCCAGAACCGAGGCCGGCTGGTCTGTAGTAAGTTGGTGTGTGCCCATCGAGTAGTCCATATATCATTGCAAGTTTGTTGGTAGATTAATTTTGCTACTTGGTTATGCCTCCCGAGATAAGCCGTCTCAGATAATACTGGGCACCCAGCTATAATATGTTCTATGGACTCCCCAATCCTACCACATTTTCTGCATCTATCAACTACATCCAACTTCAGAACATGTTTCTTATAATTCTTTGACCTCATTACTCCATACTGTATTGCTATGATGAATCCTTCGGTTTCAGGATATAAGGCATTGTTGTTAAAAAAGTATAGCGAGGCTTTTCGGTCGATCCTCTCGTTTTCCAGATGTTTTGGGAATTTTCCATGTAACGATTTATCTCTCCAAGGATCCAAAGTTTTTAGAGCAATCTCAGGTGTTGTTGTTTTAGGTTCAATGGTGGGTATCCATCATCTCCTCTGCATATGGTTTATGTTATTTTACTGTTACATGCTAGTAGGCGATTTCTTGTCTTTTGCACAGGTTGAATATATTTATCAAACCCATTCCATCATCTTTCCGAGGTAAAACCAATCGCGTCATCACAGATGAGTTCGGGCATAGGCATCGAAATTTAGTACTAAGTCTTCTTGTTGTTCTAACCAAGGTATCTAGATCAGTATTCGACCATTTGATCAACCCCAAGGAATATGTTAAAGATGGTACAATCCAGGTGTTTATAGCTGTTATGAGATTTTTACTTGCAAGTTTAGCATTCAAGAGCTGAGTAATCCTTTCTGTATTCATCAGCTAATTGGTGTTTTATCTGGGAATTATCAATCCTACTGTTCTGAGGTAGACCCAAATATTTATAAAATTCCTCTGTTCTCAGCTTCCCAATTCCCTGTAGCTCTTGTTGCTCCAAAGTAACGGTTTTGCCTTTTCTTATTCACCATTGCGCATTTATTTAATCTCAAGGTCAAGCCTATGCTCTTACTGAAGTTTTTAACAGCGCATATCAAAGTTTGTAAATTATTAAGATTTTTAAGTTTTACGGTAGATTATTAAGATTATTAATTATTATTATTTATATTATTATTTTCCCGTTAATACTATAGCACAGTTAATACCTGTATGTAATAAATTAAATCAAAGTTAAAGTTAAAACGAACTATATGAATATTTTGCAATTATTTTCTTGCCAATTACATATTTAATATACTCCTAGCTACATAGAAACTGCAACGAAAGCAATAAAATAAAAAACTTACAGACAATGATTGAAGTTTTTTAGATCAAGACCCTGTTTTGCGCTCATAAATGTCATAAATTTAATAAACAAGGAATTTCAATATTATATGTTCATAACATTGTAGAAATGAAATTTTAAAAATGTTTTAATCATTGTAATGACGAGTTACTTTGTTGTCTAAAATTATTATAACAGTAATATATTTCAATATTTCTGTTGTATTGCAAAGGTTATAACATATTTAAAGGTGTTCGTAACAATTGCATTTATTTTCTAAAAAGATTGAAATTATATAGCAATTTGAAATCCAATATATTCAATTTGATAAACTAAAAACAAACGGAACACAGCCTGAATATATAAATATTCAACCTTTCCGGAGCTCTATAACAATTACTAAGTATTTCTGGGACTACCAAAACAAATCCCATGTGAAATTTGTAAGTTATTTTATAGCTTTCAGTTATAGTTATAGAGCTCCGGAAAGACTATATATACATATATATATATATATATATATATATATATATATATATATATATATATATATATATATATATATATATATATATATATATATATATATATATATATATATATCCTTTATATATACATATATATATATATATATATATATATATATATATATATATATATATATATATATATATATATATATATATATATATCCTTTTGATCTTTTGTATGGATTAGGCTCGGGTTGTGAGGAAAGGGAATTCACCCTGCCCCTCACGTACTTCTTAGGCTCTTCTATCGAGAAACCTTCGCACTATGTGGCATGTTTGCAGAATAACTGCTTTCTGTGCTACCTTCAAGGTGTTTTTAGAGATTGCAAGTTTCTCGATATACCCTTTGATGTTAGATGAGACAACTCCTTCAGCCAATATAACTATAGGGTAGATTGTAGCCCTTTTTAATTTCCAGATTTCTTTTTTCTGCCATGCTAGTTCTTGGTATTTGTTTATTTTTTATGCCTCCGCTTTGGAGATGTTATAAGTCCAAGGGACAGACACGTCAATTATAGTAGCAGATACTTTTTCTTTGTCAATTAAGAGAATATCCGGTCTGTTGTAGTCGACAGTCTTGTCAGTCAAAACTGGTCGGTCCCAGTATAATATCAACTCCTTTGATTCCAGAACCGAGGCCGGCTGGTATTTGTAGTAAGTTGGTGTGTGCCCATCGAGTAGTCCATATATCATTGCAAGTTGTTAGTGGATTAATTTTGCTACTTGGTTATGCCTCCCGAGATAAGCCGTCTCAGATAATACTGTGCACCCAGCTATAATATGTTCTATGGACTCCCCAATCTTACCACATATTCTGCATCTATCAACTACATCCATCTTCAGAACATGTTTCTTATAATTCTTTGACCTCATTACTCCATACTGTATTGCTATGATGAATTCTTCGGTTTCAGGATATAAGGCATTGTTGTTAAAAAAGTATAGCGAGGCTTTTCGGTCGATCCTCTCGTTTTCCAGATGTTTTGGGAATTTTCCATGTAACGATTTATCTCTCCAAGGATCCAAAGTTTTTAGAGCAATCTCAGGTGTTGTTGTTTTAGGTTCAATGGTGGGTATCCATCATCTCCTCTGCATATGGTTTATGTTATTTCACTGTTACATGCTAGTAGGCGATTTCTTGTCTTTTGCCCAGGTTGAATATATTTATCAAACCCTTTCCATCATCTTTCCGAGGTAAAACCAATCGCGTCATCACAGATGAGTTTGGGTAAAGGCATCGAAATTTAGTAAGAAGTCTTCTTGTTGTTCTATCCAAGGTATCTAGATCAGTATTCGACCATTTGATCAACCCGAAGGAATATGTTAAAAAAGATGGTACAGTCCAGGTGTTTATAGCTGTTATGAGATTTTGACTTGTAAGTTTAGCATTCAAAAGCTTAGTATTCATTTTTTTGTATTTATTAGCTAACTGGTGTTTTATCTGGGAATTATCAATCCTACTGTTCTGAGGTAGACCCAAATATTTATAAAAATCCTCTGTAAACCCAATTCCCTGTAGCTCTCGTTGCTCCAAAGTAACGGTTTTGCCTTTTCTTATTTACCATTGCGCATTTATTTAATCTCAAGGTCATGCCTATGCTCTCACTGAAGTTTTTAACAGCGCATATCAAAGTTTGTAAATTATTAAGATTGTTATGTTCTACGATTGTTTTACGATTGTTAGATTATTAAGATTATTAATTATTATTATTTATATTATTATTTTCCCGTTAATATTATACCACAGTTAATACCTGTATGTAATAAATTATATCAAAGGGGAGTTAAAGTTAAAACGAACTATATGAATATTTTGCAATTATTTTCTTGCCAATTAAATATTTAATATACTTCTAGCTACATAGAAACTGCAACGAAGGCAATAAAATAAAAACTTGCAGACAATGATTGAAGTTTTTTAGATAAAGACCCTGTTTTGCGCTCATAAATGTCATCAATTTAATAAACAAGGAATTTCAATATTATATGTTCATAACATTGTAGAAATGTAATTTTAAAAATGTTTTAATCATTGTAATGACGAGTTACTTTGTAGTCTAAAATTATTATAACAGTAATATATTTCTATATTTCTGTTGTATTGCAAAGGTTATAACATATTTAAAGGTGTTCGTAACAATTGCATTTATTTTCTAAAAAGATTGAAATTATATAGCAATTTGAAATCCAATATATTCAATTTGATAAACTAAAAACAAACGGAACACAGCCTGAATATATAAATATTCAACCTTTCCGGAGCTCTATAACAATTACTGAGTATTTCTGGGACTACCAAAACAAATCCCATGTGAAATTTGTAAGTTATTTTATAGCTTTCAGTTATAGTTATAGAGCTCCGGAAAGACTATATATATATATATATATATATATATATATATATATATATATATATATATATATATTCAGGTGTTCCGTTTGTTTAAGTTTGTGTGATTATCTATATCGCAGGATGGTTTTACCAATTCTACCTTATCAGTTCAATCAATAACCTGCGAAACTCATGTATCTATCACAAAATGTCAAATTAAAAACATCTAACCCTAATCAACCACATGGGTTCAAGTAAGTGGTTTACAACTTCTCGCTCATGGAAGCAAAGCTGTGCTGATGAGAGATAAATCTCGAAACGCGTCCACAGATGATTGACTATCCACTTAAGGTGTCGGAAAGACATGCTCTTAAAAATAATGTTATTTTTATGGTTTTTGTTGAGTGCCACGAAAGTGGACTGAGCTATAAAAAAACTTACAAATTTCATATGGGATGTTTTGGTAGTCCTAAAAAGACTCAGTAATTTTTATAGAACGCCGGAAAGGCTGAATATATTTATATATTCAGGCTGTGTTCCGCTTGTTTTAAGTTTGTATGATTATCTATAACGTAGAATGGTTTTACCAATTCTATCTTGATAAAATCGTTTACCTTTAATTAAAATTCATACCATTAGTTACGTGAAATTCTGAAGATTTTTCTTGTACAATTATTGTATAAATATGTCCAAACCTGAAAATGTTACTACAGCTGGAATAATATCAAATGTCTAATATAACTGTGAGATCTAATGTTTACCAATCAAAATTTATGACCAAATTTTGAGCAAAAGTTGAAGTTTGCAAATTGCAAAGTTTGATCAAATCAAGGTCCAATCATACCAATGCGGCTGTGCGTTGTATCCCGTGTTTCAACCATAGCCGTTCCTAAAGCTACGTACACACGGTATAGAAAACTAGCGTATAGTACTTCTATAGAAAACATTGAATCGATACATGGCTCAAAGTGGGGTTTTTAATTCAATATGTAAATAAATAAAATAAAAATGTCGAACCCACTATATAAAAAACATTTATTGAATAAAATGCAGAGCGCTTTCGACTTATAAACAAGACATCTTCAGTGCTAAAAACATACATTAAATAATCAACTTTGTGAAACGCATTCAACTACATTAGGAGATAATTGTAAGTTATATCTTACCCAAATGCTCGATAAAAAATGTGTGTATATCGGCGAAAGCAAGGACAAAAAATAATTACAAAATATTAAAATAAAAGGCTTAGTACAACAGCCTGAAATGATAACAAAATAAACAGCAAAAAATATTATAAAATAAAATAAAATAAATTTAAAGAGGAGCCACGTGACGACAATCTCGACATTTTAATATAAAATAAATAATAGTAAATTGGAAAGGAGAAGATTTTTAAGCAGTATGGTTTTTATCTATTTTATGCATATAATGAAAAACAACCCGCGGCGTATAAAACGTAAAAATGGGGGGAATTTTGAAAATCTGCCTGTAAACATGGTAGCCTAATTACAAAACAATAACTTAAAAACTTTTAAAGCTTTCTCAAAGTCTACAAAGTTAAAACCTTAAAACCATTAAGAAAGTAAAAAAACCGGCCAAGTGCGAGTTGTGACTCGCGCAACGAGGGTTCCATAGAAATTTGTAAGTAAGGTATCTTTTTTTTGTGGAGGACGTAGCAAGCACATTCAGTTAACTTGACAAGTGGCCCTCCTGCAATCACGACCATCTTAGTACCGCTGCAAGCATAACCTCAAGATGTAGCTGTCGAACGATGGAATTCTACCTTATATTTTATTACCATACATCCGCCATTCACTATGAGTGTTTAGGGGTTCTGGAACTTCACTATTTGTTTTTACTGCTCAATTTTGCCTGTATACCTATATACCCTGTATAAAGGTTTTTTTTTAAATAACGCGAATAATTTTAAACTTATAAAAAGCAAACTTTATTTTAGTATTACACTTATTCACTAACTTATATTAAGATCTAACTATTTCTAGATCTAATATAAACTAATATATTAACTATTTCTAGATCTATTTCGATACTCTTAACACTCAGTTGTTCAATTGACTGATTGAAGTATATGTAGATTATAAAGAAAAATTAGACGAAATATAATATATACAGGATGTTACGGGACTTGAGTATGTCGCATGTCGGTTATAAACAAGCAAAATTTAGACATAATATATACCCATATATATTATGTATATAGAGCGTACGTGATGAAATGCATAACGAATATAAACAAAGAAAATTTGGAATAAACAGCTTGGTGGTTTTTAACTATTATTAACTATATTAACTATTTCTAGATCTATTTCGATACTCATAACATTCAGTTGTTCAATTGACTGCTTTTGGGCAATTGACTACCAAAAAATATAGGGCGTACGTGATTTAAGTATATGTAGATTATAAACAAAAATTAGACGAAATATAATATATACAGGATGTTACGGGACTTGAGTATGTCGCATGTCGGTTATAAACAAGCAAAATTTAGACATAATATATACCCTGTATATATTATGTATATAGAGCGTACGTGATGAAATGCATAACGAATATAAACAAAGAAAATTTGGAATAAACAGCTTGGTGCCAAAACATACTTTTTAACCTTAGGACCTAACTGTATGCAACCCATATGCTTCTGGAGCCTGACAATACCACTACGACAACATTAGTGTATTTTCATAAGTTTCTAATAGTAAATTCGCATTTCTCTTGTAATTAAACTACATATTTACGGTTTTCAGATTTTTTCCTTTACATGTGCTGTAAGACACCGCTTCCTGCCAAATTTCATGATTCTAGGTCAACGGGAAGTACCCTATAGGTTTTGATTCCCTTGTGAAATCGCAAAATATGCGACATAAACGGTCATATCTTTTGATCGCGTTGACTTACAAGTTTGATTTTTTCAAAGCTAAAAGAGACGGCATACCCGAGTATTTGATACAAATTTAAACTTGTTACCTCTACGCGTTCCTGAGAAAAATAGTCTTGACAGACAGACAGACAGACGGACAACAAAGTGATCCAATAAGGGTTCCGTTTTCGGTACGGAACCCTAAAAACTAGAAGAAACATCAGCACAGGATGACAAAAGAGAAAACCCTTTGCCACACTCTCTCCCTTATCCTCCCGTACCGACAGTCCAAAAACGCTAAAACTTTACAACGTTTGAACTATCAATGAGGAGTACCAAAGTGGAATGAAATTGAAAAACAATTTTTTTTTTAAATCTTTAAAGCTTTCCCAAAGTCTAGAAAGTTAAAAACTTAAAAGACTCTAAGAAAGTGAACAACTCCAAAACCATCAATGCAGGATGACACAAGAGAAAACCTATTTTTGTCACCCTTTCTCCTTTGTCATCCCCCTCCGACAGCCTCAAAGCAGCTAAAACTTAACAATTTTAAAGCTATCAATAACAAAATAGAAGGTAAATAAAATAGAATTTAAAGCTGAGGGGACGATAAATGGACGACTGTGTCAATGAAAGTTATAACTTTAATAAGGTTGTGATTATAGGAGTTGAAAACTTAGTGACCTCGTTCAGGACGGTCAGTTTAGAATTTAGACAGGCTTTGGAAATCTCAAGTGCCTCAAGGTGATTAAGCTTATAGGATTTGTGGTGAACATGTAGGAGTTTGGGTTTGTCGATGGAAGAGCTATGCTCTGTGAGGAGAAGGTGGTCTGCTAGAGCGAAGTTGGAAGAGGTAATGCCTATATTCTTATGTTTGTGGAACTGGTTAAGATGTTCTTTAATACGAAGAGATATAGCGCTGCCAGTTTGGCCAACATACAGGGAGTCACAGTTATTACATGCGAGGGAGTAAACGCCGCATGTGAAACTAGAGGCAAGCTATCTTTTGTACGGAGCCAGGAACTGCATAATGTGCCTGTCGTAAGGAAAGCAGGTGAGAGGTTGTGGGGAGAGAAAAGGCGTGCTAAGTCAATGGAGGTTTTACCGAAAAACTTCAGAAGAGACCACACGCTAGGTGTTTTCAATGCGGGAAGAAATTTGTTGTCCTTTGTCCTTCTATAGTTTGACTATAGCTGTGTGATTTGAGCTATCAATGAGGAGTACCAAAGTAGAATGAAATAGAAAATTAACTTTTTTTAAAAAACTTTAAAGCTTTCCCAAAGTCTAGAAAGTTAAAAACTTAAAAGACTCTAAGAAAGTGAACAACTTCAAAACAATCAATGCAGGATGACAAAAGAGGAAACTATTTTTGTCACCCTTTCTCCTTTGTCATCCCCCTCCGACAACCTCAAAGCTGCTAAAACTTAACAATTTTAAAGCTATCAATAACAAAATAGAAGGTAAATAAAATAGAATTTAAAGCTGAGGGGACGATAAATGGACGACTGTATGAAGGTAAAATAAAATAGAAGGTAAATAAAATAGAAAGTAAATAAAATAGAATTTAAAGCTGAGGGGACGATAAATGGACGACTGTGTCCATTTATGACTGTGTTGATAGCTTCGTATAGTTCAAATATACGAATAGTTTTGGACTATTCGAAGCGGTCACACTGTTATAGAAGACTATAGCAGGACTAATCGCTAGTTTTCTATACCATGTATAAGTAGCTTAATTCTACAGCGGCATATGTAAGTGCACACACCAACGCAGCGCTACTCATGCCGAAACGCACGATGCTGTGTTTTTCGTTTGTTAAACGTGTAAGATTTTCTCATTGTACTTATGGTTGCCGCGTGCATTGATATCTCATTCTTGTGCTTAGCAGGATTAACGAAAAATTACCGAGAACAGAATTTAGTAGATATATTTTTTTATAATATATATTTACATAATAATTGATAATTGATTGATTTCCATGATAATTCTTTACATTTTCTGGAAATTTGGTTTGTGCAAAACGACAAAGCAGAAAGCGCAATATAAGTACGAATCAGACGCGATTTCTGGATCGAGTCTGCTTAGAACTAAGAAATCTAACTGACGATGCCTGTTAGACTCTGGAAAAGTATATTTTGAAACGGTCGATATATTTATGTTAAACGAAGAGTTTTTACAATAGTAATTTTTCACGACTTTTAATTTTTGTATTGATTTTTGTAGCAATTTAATTCTTGAAATAAGCTCACTTAACACGTTGACTGCCTCGTGAATCGCGGGTGTCCACAGGTATTTGTATTTTATATTACAATTTGTATTGTGGCAGTTAACGTGTTAAACCTCTTAGAAAATGTTGCAAAATCACAAGAATTCCCTAACTTCGTCGCATTTTCAAAGAAAAACCAAAATATGCATTTCAAATTCTTTATTCCAGATCGGTCTAAACAGATATTTAAATTCTCCGCGGACGTTCGAGAACTTCGACCACCCAAAACCCAATACGAATCTTAGCCAGAAGCGCCTATTGGAGCACTCGCGACCGCGATTAATACATTTCAAAAATCACTCACTACTTGGCATCTTGGAGCTCAATCTCTTGCAGGCCTTTCCTTTGTACAGTGGACGGTAACCTGCACTTTTCTGAGACCCTGAGCAGCAGGCGTCCTTCCTGCCCTACAGGCGTCTCCTGCAGTCTGCGCCGTTCCCCCAACCATATCCACCAGCCATTGAACGGATCCATCACTACCCTATCCACGGTTTTTATTTGTTTACTCGCGAATCTAACACTGTGTCTTTGTTCACGGCACAATTTATTTGCAAAATTTTACGGAAACTTTCCCTAAACATTTTATTTCACGCGGAACTAACACTCCCGACTTTACAATCGCGCACTACAAAAGTTTTCGACAATCAACGATTAAACTTTCCGCGAAATTAAAACTCCCGACTTTATTTAACACTTTATTTTTACTGTCATTTATTTCACTCGCGACCCGCACTATTTCATCACTTATTTATTAATAGCTTTAAAGCTGAAAACTGCTAAAAAGCAAAATGTGAATCAAAAATTTATAACATATTTTGACTAACTAAACAAACCTCAAAGTTACCAACCTGATCTTTTGTGTTTTTCCTTCTTCATTCTCACTTCTGACACACGCGCCGAACGATCCGGACCGTCCGGTTTCTGCAAAACGACAAAGCAAAAAGCGCAAACTCGTTATTATTCAGATGCGATTTCTAGATCGAATCTGCTTAGCGCTAAGAAATCTAGCTGACGATGTCTGTAAGACTCTGGAAGAGAATACTTTAAAACGGTCGAAATATTTATGTTTTCTAACATGGTGTGATTCTTGGAACTAATTTTTGTAGTAAATGAATTGCTGTAATCGTCTCATTTGTAATGCAACAACTATCTGAAAATGTGGTAAAATGACGGAAAACGTATTCCCTTAACTTCACCGCATTCATTCAACCAAAAATTACCATTTCAAATTATTATTTCAAATTATTGTTTCTAATTATTATTTCATTTTCAATACATTTCATTTTCCAGATCGGCCTAAACGGCCATTTAAATTCTCTGCGGACGTTCGAGACCTTCGACCACTCAAAACCCAATCCGAATCTTGAGCGCCAAAGTCCTATCGGAGCACTCGCGACCGCGATAAATAAATTTAAAAAATCACTCACTACTTGTCATCTTGGAGTTCAATCTCTTGCAGGACCTACTTTTGTGCAGTGGACGGTGACCTGCACTTTTCTGAGACCCTGAGCAGCAGGCGTCCTTCCTGCCCTACAGGCGTCTCCTGCAGTCTGCGCCGCTCCCCCAACCATATCCACCAGCCATTGAACGGATCCATCACTACCCTATCCACGGTTTTTATTTGTTTACTCGCGAAACTAACACTGTGTCTTTGTTCACGGCACAATTTATTTGCAAAATTTTACGGAAACTTTCCCTAAACATTTTATTTCACGCGGAACTAACACTCCCGACTTTACACTCGCGAACTACAACGTTTTCGGCAATTAACGATTTGACTTTCCACGAAATTAACACTCCCGACTTTACTTACTTCTGTGTCTTTACTGTCATTTATTTCACTCGCGACCCGCATTATTTCGCTCATTCACTCTCTACTCTGATTAAAATTGGGACATGATTGAAAAAGAACTTTTAGCCATAGTTTAGGATAGTGAAGAATTTAGACCAAATCTATATTCTTATGAACCTATATTCTTATATAAAACCTATATTCTTATGTTTGTGGAACTGGTTAAGATGTTCTTTAATACGAAGAGATATAGCCCTGCCAGTTAGGCCAACATACAGGGAGTCACAGTTATCACACCCGAGGGAGTAAACCCCCGCATGTGAAAGTAGAGGCAAGCTATCTTTTGTACGGAATAACGGAATAATGTGCCAAGGAACGGAATAATGTGCCTGTCGTAAGGAAAGCAGGTGAGAGGTTGTGGGAAGAGAAAAGACTTGCTAAGTCAATGGAGGTTTTACCGACAAACTTCAGAAGAGACAACACGCTGGGTGTTTTCAATGCGGGAAGAAATTTGTTGTGCTTTGTCCTTCTATAGTTTGACTATAGCTGTGTGATAGCTTCGTATAGTTCAAATATACGAATAGTTTTGGACTATTCGAAGCGGTCAAACTGTTAAAGAAAACTATAGCAGGACTAATCGCTAGTTTTCTTTAATATGTGTACGCAGCTTATTTCTACAGCGGCATATGTTAGTGCACACATCAACGCAGCGCTACTGATGCCGAAACGCACGATGCTGTGTTGCTCGTTTGTTAAACGTGCAAGTTTTTATCATTGTACTTATGGTTGCCGCGTGCATTGATATCTCATTCTTGTGCTTAACAGGATTAACGAAAAATTACTGAGAACCGAATTTAGTAGATATATTTTTTTATAATATATATTTACATAATAATTGATAATCGATTGATTTCCATGATAATTCTTTACATTTTCTGGAAATTTAATTAATATTTTAACTTTTTCATTCATACTTTTTGTCATTTTAATAGGATTTAACGTTCGCGCCGAACGGTCCGGATCGTTCGGTTTCTGCAAAACGACAAAGCAGAAAGCGCAATATAAGTACGAATTAGACGCGATTTCTGGATCGAGTCTGCTTAGTACTGACGATGCCTGTTAGACTCTGGAAAAGTATATTTTAAAACGGTCGATATATTTATGTTAATCGAAGAGTTTTTACAATAGTAATTTTTCACGACTTTTAATTTTTGTATTCATTTTTGTAGCAATTTAATTCTTGAAATAAGCTCACTTAACACGTTGACTGCCTCGTGAATCGCGGGAGTCCACAGGTATTTGTATTTTATTTTACAATTTGTATTGTGACAGTTAACGTGTTAAACCTCTTAGAAAATGTTGCAAAATCACAAGAAAAACCAAAATATGCATTTCAAATTCTTTATTCCAGATCGGTCTAAACAGACATTTAAATTCTCCGCGGACGTTCGAGAACTTCGACCACCCAAAACCCAATACGAATCTTAGCCAGAAGCGCCTATCGGAGCACTCGCGACCGCGATTAATAAATTTCAAAAATCACTCACTACTTGGCATCTTGGAGCTCAATCTCTTGCAGGCCCTTCCTTTGTACAGTGGACGGTAACCTGCACTTTTCTGAGACCCTGAGCAGCAGGCGTCCTTCCTGCCCTACAGGCATCTCCTGCAGTCTGCGCCGCTCCGCCAACTATATCCACCAGCCATTGAACGGATCCATCACTACCCTACCCACGGTTTTTTTTTGTTTACTCGCGAATCTAACACTGTGTCTTTGTTCACGGCACAATTTATTTGCAAAATTTTACGGAAACTTTCCCTATACATTTTATTTCACGCGGAACTAACACTCCCTCCCGACTTTACACTCGCGCACTACAAAAGTTTTCGGCAATCAACGATTAAACTTTCCGCGAAATTAAAACTCCCGACTTTATTTAACACTTTATTTTTACTGTCATTTATTTCACTCGCGACCCGCACTATATCACTTATTTATTAATAGCTTTAAAGCTGAAAACTGCTAAAAAGCAAAATGTGAATCAAAAATTTATAACATATTTTGACTAACTAAACAAACCTCAAAGTTACCAACCTGATCTTTTGTGTTTTTCCTTCTTCATTCTTACTTCTTGACACACGCGCCGAACGATCCGGACCGTCCGGTTTCTGCAAAACGACAAAGCAGAAAGCGCAAACTCGTTATTATTCAGATGCGATTTCTAGATCAAATCTGCTTAGCGCTAAGAAATCTAGCTGACGATGTCTGTAAGACTCTGGAAGAGAATACTTTGAAACGGTCGAAATATTTATGTTTTCTAACATGGTGTGATTATTGGAACTAATTTTTGTAGTAAATGAATTGCTGTAATCGTCTCATTTGTAATGCAACAACTATCTGAAAATGTGGTAAAATGACGGAAAACGTATTCCCTTAACTTCACCGCATTCATTCAACCAAAAATTACAATTTCAAATTATTATTTCAAATTTTTGTTTCTAATTATTATTTCATTTTCAATACATTTCATTTTCCAGATCGGCCTAAACGGCCATTTAAATTCTCTGCGGACGTTCGAGAACTTCGACCACTCAAAACCCAATCCGAATCTTAAGCGCCAAAGTCCTATAGGAGCACTCGCGACCGCGATAAATAAATTTAAAAAATCACTCACTACTTGTCATCTTGGAGTTTAATCTCTTGCAGGACCTACTTTTGTGCAGTGGACGGTGACCTGCACTTTTCTGAGACTCTGAGCAGCAGGAGTCCTTCCTGCCCTACAGGCGTCTCCTGCAGTCTGCGCCGCTCCCCCAACCATATCCACCAGCCATTGAACGGATCCATCACTACCCTATCCACGGTTTATATTTGTTTACTCGCGAATCTAACACTGTGTCTTTGTTCACGGCACAATTTATTTGCAAAATTTTACGGAAACTTTCCCTATACATTTTATTTCACGCGGAACTAACACTCCCGACTTTACACTCGCACACTACAACGTTTTCGGCAATTAACGATTTGACTTTCCACGAAATTAACACTCCCGACTTTACTTACTTCTGTGTCTTTACTGTCATTTATTTCACTCGCGACCCGCACTATTTCGCTCATTCACTCTCTACTCTGATTAAAATTGGGACATGATTGAAAAAGAACTTTTAGCCATAGTTTAGGCTAGTGTAAAATTTGGACCAAATCTATTGAAAAAATGATCGTTGGCCATAAACCAAGGAAAATTAAGCTTAAATTCGAATGCTGGATTATAAATTAATACCAAAGAAACGTATAACATACTAGAATATATAAATGAATTTAATTAAACCCGCAGACACATCCTAGAAACTTTGACCAACAACCATTCGAAGGTTAAATTTAGAGACGAGGTTTCAGAGGGCTTCGAAGCCCGAAAAAAGTGGAGTGAGACAAGGAGATGGACTTTTCTAACCTCTCTTCAACTGTGTCTATGTAGAGTTATAAGAGAATGGCACAAGGAACTGATCAATTTGGGTGCTCAGGGTGCTATTTACCTGGGACGTAAAAACGATGAACTGGTTGTAGATTGCCTGGCCTTTGCAGATGACATGGCACTGTTTGCTGATTCTCTTGAGATGACAACAATGCAGGTAAATTGCCTCAGAAAACAGGCTGCTAAAGTGGGTCTTCAAGCGTCTCTGGAGAAAACAGAATTCTTCACCAACATCAGAGAAGCAAACAGAGAGATGTTACTAAAGCAGGGAAATATCAAGAGGACTGAAAAATTTATTATCTCGGCGAATGGATTGAACCAAAATTATAAGAAAGAGCATCATTATCCAAGAGAGTCAACAAGTTAGAACTAGCCTATCGACTGACTAAGAACACTTTCAACAAGAAATGCCTGTCATGCAACCTGGAACTTAAGCACTACACATGAGTCTTACGACCAGAAACCCTGTAAACCATGGAGTGTCTTTCCTTGAACCCAAGAGGTCTAGTAGAGAAATTGGAAATCAGAGAGAGGAGAGTCCTCAGGAAGATCCTAGGCCCGGTAAAGGCAGATGGGGAATTCCGAAGGCGACATAACTCTGAGCTCTACGAACATATTGAAATGCTCTCTGACTGTGGAAGGAAAAGAAGGGTAGCTTTCTATGGCCACCTTGCAAGATTGCCTCCTAACCGACTAACTAACCGTCTGTTCACCTTCTGGCAAAACGAGAAAGTTCATACCAGTTGACAGAAACCGAGAAGGATATTAAAGAACTGGGAATAACAGATCTCCAAAACAGGCAGTCTGTGAGACGCACCCTGAAGAATGTCCTTAGATTTGTGGAAAAACCCCGAAGGAAAGGTACCTGGACAGAAGAGAAAAAGGAGTTACACCGGCAGAAGATGCGACAATACTGGGCAAAGATCAAAGCCCAACAGTTGAATAAGCGTGGTCCAAAGTAGGCCTATTCGAAACAATAAGAACAATAATTAATTTAATTAAAAATTAGAAACAAACATCTCACAAAATCCCAAATTGGTCCGAAACCAAAGTTGATAGTATTTCAACTAGATGGACAAGGTTCTATTTGATGGACAAGGCAAAGAATCAACATTTACTACATCAGAAATTGTAACATCTAAGGCCACAATTACTGCTCCAGAAGACAAAATAGATGATAATCAAAAAAATAATATTATTGCTGACAAAATTAAAAACTAGAAATAACAATTACAAAAAAAACAAGTTAATTTGGGATGCTTTTCTTTTCCGTGTCTGGTGGTTTCCGGACACGGAACTGTGGAAGGATTGACCACTGTCTGGTGGGACAGTGTTACCAGGGGGCGCCGGCATGTTCTGCATATACAGGAGAAAATGCACGCGTGGAGGCCCCTTCCTTGCCCCCCATTTGGGATAATATTAAGTCTAGAATGAGGCTAGATAATATTTCAACCCGCGTACAATTTGATGTACAAGATTCCGTTGCTGTTTTTAATTTACCTAAATGACTTACCGTTGGCCCTAAAGCATACCCAATATAAAATTATGAATTTTGCAGTCGATACAACACTATTAGTTGGAAATAAGGAAATGGAAAAAGTAATTATCAGTGCGACCAGTACCCTAAACATAATTGAACAATGGTTTACTAAAAACAAATTAACTATAAACCAAGATAAAACAAACATATTATTTTTTAAAACAAACAGATCCAGCCTAAATTATCCATCACGAAATGTCGAAATGGACAATAACATATTGCATAAAACAAAATGTGAAGCTTTTTGGTATACACTTCGATGATTATTTAAATTGGGATACTCACATTCATCATTTAGCAAAAAATCTAAATAGGACAATATTTTCATTAAGAATTTTACAAAAAGTCCAAAAATTCTAAAAACTACGCGAACTTCCCATCTCACACCAGGTTTGGAATAATCTTTTACCCCAAAAGCACCTCGCTGGTAAAAACATTTTCCCAAAATTCTAAAAATGGTGTATTACGCGAACTTCCAATCTCACACCCGGTTTGGAATAAACTTTTACCCCAAAAGCTCCCCGCTGTTAAAAACATTTTGGACATATTTAAAATTTAAAAACAAGCATTAAGAATAATATTAAAGTTAAAATACAACCAGTCCTGCAAAGGTAAATTTTAAGAAGCTAATATATTAACTCTGCCTGGTCAATATATCTATGAAGCATTAATTTTTAAATTCAAACACAAAACTGATTTCATCAAAAGCATAAATAATCACAACACAGATACAAGAAGAAAATATTTGGAATATATACCAGCAATCCATAGATTAACATTGACAGGAAAGGGACCTTACTATAGATGTATAACATTATATAATCACCTACCTAGGAAGATTATGAAGAACAGAACTTTAAGTTATTTCAAAAACTGTTATTCAACCACTTAAATAATTTAGAACCATATAGTGTGGAAGAATTTTTCTCACTCTAAGTGATTCTCTATTTTAATTATCAATTTAAATTGTATTAACAATTTAATTTAAATCTAATTTTAATTGTATTAACTTTTTAATTTAATTTGAATTTGTATTAACTTTTGACACGTTTCTAATAGCTTGTAGCTTGATTATGGAAAAAAATTATTTGATTTGATTCAGAATTAACCTTGTCTGTATTAAAATTGGGTTAATTCTGTTCAAATTATTAATAAATAAGTGAATGTCCATCAATTTGACATTCCAACCATCAATTTCGGCTTCAGAAGACACAATTGATGATAATTAAACAATTCCCACAGATGCGGTATAAAACCCAACAGTAGAAATAACAATTACAGAAATTCGACTTAATTTGGGATAAAATCAAACAAATATTGATTAAGTTTTACTCTCTCTCTGTCAAAAGAAAAAAAATCAAGAACGTGGCTTAAGTGAGAATGGAGTTTTTCGTAGAAATTCCTTTAAACTATTTTTCTCAAATATGTAAAACAGAGAATACATAATATCTCAGACAGACATAACCATTAAAAATGCAACACTCGTGCCTTTTCTTCAAAGATTATATTTGTAATATATACATCTCGTTAACTAAGTTAACATCGTCAGTATAACTGTTATACTGACGATGTTAACTTAGTTAACGAAATGTATACATTTATATTACAAATATAATCTTTGAACAAAAGACCCAAGTGTTTCATTCCTAATTCCTAAAAAATTTTCCAGTTTTAAAACAGGGCTGGTCTAATCACTTACCTGTTAGGGTTGCTCGCGTCTCCGCCACGTATGATCGTCCTCTCGGCGCCTTTTTAAAGGGAGGAAATGGGGATAATGAGTTGAAGGATTCCCTTAAAATTGTTGTCTTCCAGACGTTGGATGCCGCTTCAGCACTTTGGGCTCGTGATTACACCCCTGGTTAACTTGACTTAAAACGATAAACTTAAAGATGCGTGCACGTGTCGGTCGAGGTTGATTCGCGCTTCGATTCTTGTCTTTCCGCTTCTCACACTCGAAGCATACTGCCGCAAATATATAAATTCGCGAAAAAAATTAATAGGTAAATCACACAATTTCAGCCCAGGTCGATACACCTTTCCCCTTTTCTGTTAATCGGTGCCGAAATCGATTCAAATGTTGAATTAAAAATACAGATTTATTAAAATTGGCGCGAACAATGTCTCTCTGAGAAATTATGTATTCTCTATTTTACTTATTCATCATCAGTATATCTGTTATACTGACGATGTTAACTTAGTTAACGAAGTGTATACATTTATATTACAAATATAATCTTTGAAGAAAAGGCCCAAGTGTATCTTTCTTAATATATAAATCTTCAAACTCAACAATTCCAAAACAGACATAAACAACTATTAACCGAATTTCAAGACAGAGGACAAATATTAACTCGCTTTGTATAAAAATCGACCTAAGACATCAGAGACTAAGCACCCAGACATCCTTCAAAGAATGTATACGAAACACTATTTGACGACCATGACGAATATGACGACTAATCATCGCATATAAACTTATAATTTTGGCCTTCAAAATTATGTATGACATAAACGGATTGGCAGATATGCCTGGCAAAAAGAACTTGTGGTCGATAGTCATTTATTACCGTTGGTGACAATAAATATTATTATTATTAAAGAATACGATGCTTTAAAAAGTTTATCAAGCTATATTTATTCAAATCAAAATTAGGAAAAGATCAAGTAAATATTAGACAAAACAGTTTACTTTACTTGGTACTTACGTATTAACGCCACCACCGCTACATTTTTAAATGCCGCCAATCTACACCTAACATTTTTTTTGATAAATCATAAAATAAAACATTTTATTTAAAATTAAAACATTTTTTAAACTCAAAACACTTTATTTTTTAACCCCGGTTACATTAGGTTGCCCGCCGCGAAGCGGACAGATAAATCAAGACAACATACGAGCGGCAGCGCAAACTCTCGATCCAATATATGGTGGCGTTAATACGTAAGTAGTCTTTACTTTTTCATGTCCGGTGGTTTCGGGTGGTGGAAGGATTGGTCACTGTCTGGCGTGACAATGTTACCAGGAGGCGCTGGCATGTTCTGCATATACAGGAGAAAATGCACGCGTGGAGGCTCCTTCCATGCCCCGCACAAAACAGTTGGCAAACGAGCATTGAAATTACAATTAGCATTACTTAGGGCATTCAATATGTTTATTTAGAAAGTTACATCATTTTTACCTATTTTTAGAAAGCAGTTCATGGGATATTGTTTATCTATAATCCGATTGTAAATCATCCTCTAATAAATATAATAATTTATTTATTTCTTTCTTTTAAGTTGTTTGTTTACCTTGTTTGTACTAAGATAAAATTAAGGCATTAAACACCTAATTTAATAAAACAACAATGATGGAGAATGTCGTAAAATAAGGCACTTACGTACTAACGCCACCGCAGCTACAGATTTGAACAAAATGGTTAGATTAGGTTATAACGGAGCAGATAAATCCAGACCACAAATCGCGCGACCTCTCGATCCGAAATAAGAAAAAATATTGGATGAGGGTTAGATTAGGTTATATTGGAGTAGATAAATCCAGTCCACATATCGCGCGGTAGGCCGACCTCTCGCTGCGGTGGCGTTAATACGTAAGTACCGAAAATAATTGCTTAATTGCTTAAAAGTTCATGATAAAATACATTACAGAATACAATTGGAACAATAACAGGAAGTTATAAAGAATATGGTAAGCCATGAAAATCGGGTTTCTCGTTTTTTTTACCTTATTTATTTGATGCAAATCGTCTTGACTTCCTCTCTCCACTCACTCCACAGTGTTTAGTAAGCGCGGAAAAGTAAAATAAAGCTTCTAAGTCGTCCGGCTCAAGACATATTTAGATTTTTGTAATAAAAATATTGACATTTTCAACACAACTCCTTTGTGTATTACTGGTCACATAACTAAAAGTATGCCCACATAGCTGAATTCGCGTTGCCAATTTTAACTGGTTTAAAGAAAAATTAAGAAAATGTTATTTTAGCAAAATATAAGAAATGGTGAGGTTTTGCAAAAACTGTAGTTAGAGCATTTCAACATTTACAGGCTAAATTTCACGAAAAGGTAACCCAGTGTGTAGTAAATCGGAACTATTTTTCGTGCATACACATTGACATAACCTTGATAAACCATCCCCATTGACATACCCATACATTGGCATAGCCATTGACATAACATAGACGTAGTGAAAATAAATTTTCTGGAGGGATATTTTACCAATCAATTGTATTTCTTTCAACAATACATACACTAAAATTGAATATTTATTTAAAAAAAAATTTATTCTATATTGGATCGAAAGTTCGCGCAGCGGCGCATATGTGGTCTTGATTTATCTTCCCGCTTCGCGGTGTTCAACCTAATCTAACCTGGGTTAAACAAACGGTTCTTGCCACATTGTCCTATATTGGATCGAGAGTTCGCGCTGCCGCGCGTATGTGCTATTGATTTATCTGCCCGCTTCGCAACGGGCAACCTAATCGAACCTGGATTAAACCAACGGTCCTTGTCACATTGTCCTATATTGGATCGAGATTTTGTGCTGCCGTGCGTGTAAGGTCTTGATTTATCTGCCCGCTTCGCGGTGGGCAACCTAATCTAACCTGCGTTAAACCAACGGTCCTTGCCACATTGTCCTATATTAGATCGAGAGTTCGCGCTGCCGCGCGTATGTGGTATTGTTTTTTCTGCCCGCTTCGCGGTCGGCAACCTAATCTTACCTCCACCACTGGAGGTTTTCTGTCAGTTTCAGTCTTAAAATATTCTGAATATTTTTTGGAAGCCATTTTTGTATATACTGTACACAAAGATGTAACGCAGAAAAATTCAAAAAATTTATATTTCCTTAAATAATTATATTGTCAAAATTAAATTTGGCACCGCTGACCCAGTAGTACGCACATTTTTAGTTATGTGACCAGTCACACACGTCAGTTATTTTGTTGAAAATGTAAATATTTTATTACAAAAACCCAAATATTTCTTAAACCGGACGACTTAGAAGCTTCATTTCACTTTTCTGCGCTTACTAATGCACCGTGGACGACGATTTGCATCAATTAAATCAGGTTAAAAAAAACGAGAAACCAGATTTTCGGAACTTACCATGTTCTTAATTATACCCCAATAACATAAAATAATATAATAACAATATTATAAATTAATAATATATTTAATAACATATTCTTTATACAAAGACACAAATAGATACGTCATATCCATTAGAAACAACTAAAAAATTTTTTTATGAAATAAAAATAAGTAAAAATATAAATAAAAATAAATATTTACTTAATATTCCTTCCATTTGATGCATATTTAATCTTTAATCTCTCGTATGTACGGCAACGAACCGCAACGGCTGTAACGCAAAGCATTGACGCAATAATATCTGCAGTACATATTTATCCGCTCTCACTACAGTTTATAAAATTTATTGTTTTTACTCTAGATTTTGTAAAAAAATTTAGAGTGGGGAAATAAGAAGAGAAGATGATGAGAATATGAACAGAAGATGAAGAAAAGATGAAGAGAAGATGAAGGGACGATGAAGAGTAGATGAAGAGAAGATGAAGAGAAGATGAAGAGAATATAAAGAGAAGATGAAGAGAAGATGAAGAGAAGATGAAGAGAAGATGCAGAGAAGATGAAGAGAAGATGCAGAGAAGATTAAGAGAAGATTAAGAGAAGATTAGGACAAGATTAAGAGAAGCTCAAGAGAAGATGAGGAGAAGAAGAAGATGACAAGGGAAATAAGAATCTTATTTCAAAAGAACGCATAGAAATTTTGCAACATTTGCCAAATTAAAAGAAGAAATGTTTATTACACAAATGTATACAAGGCTAATGAATTTTACAATAAACTATTAGAACCAAACAAAATTTACATTACATAATTGACCTGACTGTGAAAATATGTGTTTATAATAGAAATAATTATATAAATGTTCAAAGAGCTTCGATTACTAGCGTCAAGTAATCAAAGACCATAGTAATTAATTTTAAATTTCAATTAAATGTTTTATTGAGAAATGGTAAACTCGATTAAGTCGTGAACGGATTCGGTGTGTCGGTCGGTTCAATTATCGGAAAGAAAATGAAAATTTGATTTTAATTGGTTTTACCCTGTTAACAAATAATTTAATACCAAAATAGCTGATAGATTTTTAATTACAAAACCGAATTCTTAAATCAGAATAAATAAAATGAAACAAATACTAATACACAACAAATATTTCAGTCTGGCACTTTATTTAAAGTAATATTGAAGATGAAGGTGATTGCATAAATAAGTGTAGTTATTATACAGTATTTGTAATTAGTAAATTATTAAATAATAAATAATTGGGATAAATCTAGGGAAATGGTTACATGTATCTATTTTTTGTGTATTTGACCATCTTGAAGTTTTGACTATTCTTGTTTTGTTATTATATACTTTATTTACTTCAAGAAATAAGTTAAAAATTATTATTATTACCTAAATGGTAATAATAAATATTATTAATTTATTACTTGAAGTAAATAAAGTATATAATAACAAAACAAGAATAATTAAATGTATTTGCTTAAAATTTCCCAAAAAAAATGGTGTGTTGAAACACCTTACATGAGTTTGTGCGATATAGTTCAAATCTGTAATCCTTACAAATATAATTAGAGATTACTGCCGATACGTAATTTTCGGCCAGCATTCCATAAAGACATATAATCCGCTGCACATTTACAAATAATCGGGCATTTATCTATAATTATTATGTAAAATCAATCAATTTTTAATCAATTTAAACATTTAATCCACTAAAAGACACTGAATATTAGAAAATAAAATCTAATATTCAGTGTCTCAAATGGTTAAATCTACTTAATAAATCAATGCAAAAACTCACCCAACAGAGCAGAAATTTCAACAACAATTTCACAAACACACCCAAAAAAACGTTGGACAATAATCTTACAAATTCTTGGCACAATTTTCACTGTATTTCAGCAATTTTTGCTAACAAGAAATTTCATCCGCACCCGACAATTGCACTCGAATAACTAAAAACGTTCGAGATCGTATTCACACTAACTTTTTTTCCACTGATTACGCTCGCTTCTACCCGATCATCTGTTTACGTTTTTTCACTCCCAAGGTCAAGAAACCAACGAAATTCCAGAACCGTCGCAATTTAATGTTTATCAAATAGAATGTCTGTTTAAATTAATAAAATAAGGCTATATTCCACCCTAAAACGTCCAATGTTGTTTATCCACCCAGTTCACCTTAAATTGAGTGTTCTTCATATTAAGCTGTTGAGTCTGTTGAGTTTACATTCATCTTCCTAAAGTTCATGTTCTATATATATATATATATATATATATATATATATATATATATATATATATATATATATATATATATATATATACATTATATATTCCTAGATTGATTGTATCGGTCTAGATATTTCGTAATCGTTAATATTTGTGCAAAGTTTCTTGTTTGCAAATTATGGAAATCATTAATTTGCAATTTTAACAAAAATTAATAATTTGATATATCTATAAAATATTTGTAAATTAATAGACTTTTGCGAAAGACAGGACTTTTACAAAGACAGGACATACGAGACTAGGCAGATAAGACTAGACAGACAAAACTTAAAAATACATGCTTGTTGGTTCGTTCAGTTCAAGGTGGGGTATGGAGGTACGATTTCGGTTGCGTCCCTCTTTTTCGAGGTCCGTTCGTCAGCTTCTTTATCTGATATGATGTCCCAATCTTCTTGGGATTGTAGGATGTGTTGAATTGTGTTTCTTGAGTTAAGTTTCGGTATTGCTGCTTCCCCGTTCTTTGTCCCATCTCGGGCAATCGTAGGCTGTGTGGGTTACGCTGTCTGCTTGTCCGCAATACACGCAGTGTGTATCCGATGCCCTCCCAATGTTGTGTAGAAATTCCTTAAAACACCCGTGCCCCGTTAACAGCTGGGTTAAGTGATAATTTAGTTCTCCATGTTATCGTCGGTACCAGGTCTCTACCATGTTGGAGATTAGAATCCTTGTCCACTCGCCTTTCGTTGTCGTGTTCGAAGCTTCCTGCCATTCCATAATCACCTCTTCATTTGCATTATTTCTTGTTGATTTGTCTTTGGCGGCATCATATAGGTATTTTCTCCCTTTGATCGGAAGTTCAATTGGCGCAATGCCCGCGATTACTAGGGCAGCATCTCTTGATACAGTTCGATAAGCGCCGCACACCCTGGACGAATACCCAGATTGGAACACCGTATAGCATTGCAGACTGGACAACTGTGCTGAGCAGCCTACGTTTGCTGCTCCTCAGCCTCCGACATTGGGCATGAGTTTTTCGAGTGCAGACGTGGTTTCCATTGCTCGCTCTATCGCCATTTTAAAGTGTTCTCTGAAGGAGAGACTCTTGTCGATGATTACTCCTAGGTATTTGATGTAGGGTTTAGGTTTAATTTCGGTATCCATCACTTTGAATGATACGTGAGCCAGTTTCCTGTATCCGGTCAGCAGAATTGCTTCGGTCTTTTCCGGTGCTATATGCAGTGCTTTTGATTCCATCCAGCAGATAATTTGTTCTATCGCCTGATTGGCCCTTTGCATGACTCCCGTTTCCCTTTTTTCAGACGATGGTTAGTACGAGGTCGTCGGTGAAGCCTATCAGCTTAGTTCCTTCAGCTAGTTTCAGCCGAAGTACCCCATCGTAAAGTATGTTCGACAGGGTTGGTCCTATTACGGATCCCTGTGGGACATCGCTAATGACCTTGTAGGATAGCGTTTCGTGCTCGGCTTGAAGTAGGACACTGCTGTCATCGAAGTAGTTGCGAACCATTCGTAGAAGGTAGGGAGATATTTTTCTTCTTGTTAGCTCGTCCAGGATGTGTTGCCAGACGGCCGGGTTGAACGCGTTCCGGATATCTATCGTTACTAGTGCACATATTTTTCTGGTTCTTTTGGTGCCGGTTTTGGCCTTTTTTGCTCTTCTTCTTCTTCCTTTTTGTAAGGCCTTGTTCTCGAATTTCCTAGAGTTGTAGCTGGGATGATGAATTCCAGCTTTTAAACCAACGTATGGGTGGACGTCCTGGTGGTCTCCTGGATCATGGGAGACCATCCCTTGCAATTTTCGGCTATCTGTTGTCGTCCATCCGTTCAACATGATCTCTCCATTCGCGACATCTGTTTCGGGACCATCTCACTATGTCTTGGATGTAGCAAAGTTCTCGGATGTCTTCGTTTCTTTTGTGGTCCCTTAGTAAGTAGCCTGTTATGGATCTTAGAGACCTCATCTCTGCTGTACGGATAATCCTCCTTGTTGTGGAGTTTTCGGCTCTTGTTTCTACAGCGTAGGTCATAACGGGTCTCACACAGGTCTTATGTATGCGGACTTTGCTTTCAATGGACATATGCTTGTTTCGCCATATTATATCTCTAAGGAATCTTAATATTGAAGCTGCTTTGGTTGTTTGAGCTTTTACTTCTTCCTGGAAGTCTCTGCTGCTCGTGATGTTAACGTCGAGATATTTGAAACTCATAACCTGTTCTACTGGTTTATTGTATATAACCAATTTACATCTTCTGGGCTATTTTGAGATGGTTAATGCTTTTGATTTTGCCAGCGATATCTCCATGTTGTATTTGACAGTTGTCTTTTCGAACTGATAGAGCATTCTCTGTAGGTTGTCTTCATCTTCTGAGACCAGCATGGCATCGTCCGCGTAGCAAATTACTTTTAGTTCTTTGTCCCCTAGAGAGTATCAACCAGACCAGCATGGCATCGTCCGCGTAGCAAATTACTTTAGTTCTTTGTCCCCTAGTGAGTATCCATCGTCCATCATCAAGTTGAAGAGGATGGGGCCTTTTTTGCGATGTTCATAAGGTGGTTTATGGCATATGTGGTTGATCTGCCCTCACAAGCAGAATTGACTATCCGAGAAGTTTATGCCGTTCTTAGGTTCTTTTTTAAAGCGGCTTAAGAGTAGTTGTTCTAGCTGTTTCCCAGCTGCGTCTAGTACACATATTGGGCGATAGGAAGAAGGTTCCCCCTATTGGTTTGTTGCCTTTCAGTAAGAAGACTAGCTTCGCATGTTTCCATCTATTTGGAAACGTGCCGGTACGTAAGTTTTCGTTTAGAATTTCAAGCACGAGTTCTGGAGAGGTTTTTGCCATTAGCTTGACGGCTTCTGGAGGCAGGCCATCTGGTCTTGGCGCTCTGGTATTTTTTAGACGCTTGCTTGCCGCATTTAGCTCTTCCTCAGTGAATAGCGGAATTTCTGTAACTCGCGATTGCTCCCGGGTTGGTTTAAGATGCGTAGGGTGAGAGACAAGACTAGACAGATATGACTAGACAGACAAGACAGGATATACAAGACTAGACAGACAAGACTATAGAGACAAGACTAGACATACAAGATTACTCAGACAAAACTAGACAGACATGACTAGACAGACAGAACTGGACGGACAGGACTAGAGAAACAAGACTAGACTTTGGCCTAGTCGGCAGTGCAACAAAAACCCTGGTAGAAGCAGAAAAACCGTCAGATGAGACATGGGAGTTTGTTAATAGCAAAGGTACCGATTTATACAATTACGAGTCTATATAAAGCAACTATTTTAAAAGCATGAACCAACGAAGGTGATACATTTAGCTGCAATGGTCGGAGGCTTATTACACAACATGTCTCACAATTTAGACTTTTTTTGAAAAAAATCTTGACGTGAACAACAACGTGTTGCAAGTGAGTCACGAAATGGAAGTCAAGAAAGTCTTCTCGTGCTTATCGACCTGCATTCTCCTACACAAATTGGCTTACCCTCTCGATGAAACAATTGTTCACAATGGTCCACCCCATCCGTCAATTTCGGTTACAGTTACGTTAAGCGGATGATCGACGTGGTGAATCGCGCCTACAAGCAACTTCACCTCCCTGATCCCCTGCAACGTCTTCGGGCACCACGATAACTACAACTTGGAATCCGGTCCAGGTGATAATTTTACTGTGATGGATTCCGGGAAAACGTTGAGGTAATTCATCTATTCTTTGGATTTGGCCAAACTGTTCATTTGGGACTTGGAGAGTACGATGTACTTCGAGAGTACGATGAAGCCGACCCAATTATATTATCAGTTGATGAACCTGCGGAGATTTCCATCAAAGACGCAGCGAAGGAACTGGCCACGGCGTTTGATTTACGTTTAAGGCAGTACAAGAAGACCGCGAGGAACGAGAAGCTGAGGAAACATTTGCCCGACTTCGCGTTTACTCCGTTTTCACAGGCTATAAAGAAGAGCGTGGATTTGTACGGGGACAACGTCGCCACCGCCAGGAACTAAACAAACTTACGTTTCTAAGTATAACTTTGTTGAATATATGTTATTGGTTGAATATATGTTATATATGCCAAGCCAGCAGGGAGCGTACGCGCAAGCGATGGAATTAGACAAGGCGACAGTATGAGCCCGGCCCTATTCAACCTAATAATGGACAACATAATAACGAGTTTGAAAAACCGCAAAGCAGGATATCGGATGGGAAACCAGTCCTTCAACATACTGTGCTACGCGGATGACGCTGTAATATTAGCTGACAATAAAACGACTTATAACGACTTCTACAGACATTCTCCAAAACAGCAAATACCTTGATATCTCCCATCTCCCATCAAAAAACAAGTGCATGGTAGCCAGCAGATCAGCAACCAGATGCAAATTAGAACTCGACAACAAGGTGGTAGAGCAAGTGATGTGCTTTACCTACCTTGGATTAGAGATCTCAGAGACCTCAAGCTAGAAGTACGAGCAGCAACGAACAATAAATAACATAATCTTGAGAAACAAACACATATCGCAAGAAGGTAAAATCCGAATATACAAGACAGCAGTAGGGCCAATACTCACATATGCGGCCGACACATCAGCCACCAAACAAGCGCTGCGAACGACCGAAATGCGGGCCCTGAGAGCAATAAGAGGAGTCACATTAAGAGACCATGTCAGGAGCTCTAAGATCAGAGCTGACCTACAAATCCAAGACGTCGTGCGCTGGGCAAGAGCCCGTCGAAGATACTGGCGGGATCACGTGGAACGCATGGCGCCACACCGAATCGCTAACTGGGC
Organism: Phosphuga atrata; assembly: GCA_944588485.1. Classification (NCBI taxonomy): domain Eukaryota; kingdom Metazoa; phylum Arthropoda; class Insecta; order Coleoptera; family Silphidae; genus Phosphuga; species Phosphuga atrata. The sequence continues at coordinate 64,376,891 of OX155896.1, read as the reverse complement.
CATGCCACAAAAACCCAACAGAACGAGACACCCTGGAAGACCACCAAAGAGATGGACAGACTCCTGAACTTCCAAATCGCAGGAGCCGAAGGACTGAGGAGAAACTTAGAGAAACAGGCACATAGGGCCTACACAGAAGAATAATAAGAAGAAGATATGTTATTGGGATTTTAAAAATTAGAAAATAAGGTGGTTTGTTATCAATATGGTTATAATTTTGAACAGAAAATCACAAAGAGGCAATGAAATATGAGCATTTCTTGTTCAAAATTAACGAAGTTTGGAACAAATTTGGTTCATTTCATGCACAAAACATGAAAATTTCTTAGCATGAACAAAATGAACCTTCTTCCGCAACCTCTCTGATTGTAATTCGATGAGTATCGACAATTTCTTTCTGAACTTGTTCAATATTTTTCCAGTGCCCTATGCAAAGTACAATATAATTTTTATAAACATCAGAATATGTTTTGATAAACAACATACCTTAAAATTCTCCTCTCGTTACTACTTAGAATATAAGCGTAATACAAATTCACTAGACAGACAATCTAGACGGACAAGACTAAACGGAAAAGACTAGACAGACAAGTCTAGACAGACAAGACTATGTAGTGTTTCAGTGTAGTCGGAGAAGCCCTTCCAATGATGTTTTACTTAAAATTGGTGCTTGTGGATTAGAACAAGAGAAGAAAGTTAAATTTCTGGTGATATGTGTAGAAGAGCACCTAAAATGGAACAGAGCTATTGAAGAAATAATTAAAAAGATACACAGTAAAGCGTTTTTGTTGAGGCAAGTACACCAAACAGTGGGAAAAGATAGTCTACTTAATGTGTATCATGCTGAAATCCATTCCATCTTAGCGTATGGCATATTGCTGTGGGGAAGTTCGTCAAAATCTCATAGAGTTTTCCTTGCACAAAAAAGGTTGCTCCAGGCACTAACCGGCATCAGAATAAGAGCATCCTGCAGGCCCTATTTTAAAATGTTAAAAATTCTCTCTGTACCTTGTATATACATTTGGGAAGCAGCCTGTCATATATTAAAAATAGACATATAATTGGTACCAGCGAAACTCATCATGGCTACAAAACACGAAATTGCCATAATCTAAAATCGGTTAAGAGCAACCTGTCAATTTCCAAAGGAACTACCAATAGGTTATATAATCACATACCCAAGGACATTAAAGATCAATGCAACTATACCACCTTCAGAAGAACCTTGAAATTGTTTTTAATAGATAAATGTTACTATAGTGTTAGTGAGTTTTTTGAAAATAATTGATAATATTTTAGCCTTTGTATTGGTTTAATTATTTTTGTATTAAGTAATTAATTTTTTGTATTAACTTATTAATTTTTGTATTTGTTAACCTTTGTGATAAGTTATTAATTTTTGCAATAATTGTTACTTATTAATTTTTGTATTAATTTATTAACTTCTTTTTCTGTTTTGTTCTGACTATTCTCACATGTTTTGTTAACATTACTCGAGAAATACACCTAAATTTGAATTTGAATATGAATTTAACTAGACAGAAAAGACTAGACAGACAAGATAACACAGACAAAACTAGACAGACAAAACTAGACACACAAAACTAGACAGACAAGACTAGACAGACAAGACAAGACTAGACTGAGAAGACTAGACATACAAGACTAGACAGAGAAGACTAGTACTCACGAGGCAGCGAACGCGAGTGGTTGTGCGCGAGAGTACCGCAGAGAGAAATATTAATTTTTATTAATTTTATTATTAACGTGATAAACATATAACAAGAAGAAAAAAAAATGTCGAAAAGGGAATTACGATCAAACATCTCAGCTGAAAAATCTTAAGATCCCATCATTGATTACTTGAATAGTGCTGCATTTGAAGAAATCCTTAGTCGCATAATAAAGAAGGAAGTTGAACCTCTGAAAAAACAGATTCGTGATCTAACTGACGAAGTGCAACGGTTTAAATCCAAAAATGAGAAGGTAAATGATATAATAAACAAAACACAATTAAACATCGTAGAGCCGAATGTAGTTATTTTAGAAGAAGAATCTCTACGTGCGGAGAACGTCGCTAAACCCATTGTAGATAAACAATTATCGCGGAGCGATAAGTCAACTCGCACAGAGCATAAAAACCCAAAACAAAACCAAGGACCTTCCGATAATGCCGATCCAATTCAAAACAAAGCAATTGTAGAGAATTGGCAAATTCAAAATAAGTACAAGAGAAGATCAACACGCAATAACAATATTATAATCGGTTCAAACTCTGAAAACTTAAATATTAGAGCTGTAACTAGATATGCACATTTGCATGTTTCAAAGTTGGAACCACAAATAACCGAAGATGAATTAAGGGATTATCTACAAAGTAAAAACTTCTCATCTGTTTTTTGTAAGAAATTAACATCAAATCGGCCGGAGGAGTATGCTTCGTTTAAAGTATCTGTCCCAATAGATAAGCTAGAGGAAGTAAAGAATCCCGAATTATGGCCAGAAAATACTTATATAAATCGTTTTTTTCTTCATCTGGAGAAGACCAAAATGAACAAATAAATATTAACCCAGTAACAACGAAGTATGCACGAAATTCAGATAAGTTTTTATTATATATTAATATACAAAGCGTTAAATCAAAACTCCTTCAGCTTGAATTATTATTGAAGGATCACAAGCCATATTTCCTATGTTTAGCTGAAACATGGTTATCAGCAGACACTATACAACTGATTAGTGTTCCCAAATATAAACTTATTTCATCGTACAGCAGAGCTAAATCTAGTGGCGGTGGAGTAGCAATTTGGGTGAAAGATGTATTCCGTAATTGCTGCAATCCTATTGACTTCGCTAGTAAATCTATAGAAAAACATATCGAAATTTGTGGAACTATATGGAAGTCTGGACCTGACATCAAAGCCATAATTACATTATATAGACCACCTTTAGGCTGTATAACTACATTTATGTTAATCCTTGAAGAAATACTAATATTGGCATTCGATAAATTTGAAGAAATCATCCTGTTACGTGATTTTAACATACATTTTGAAAAAGAATCGAAAGGGAAAAGTAATTTAATAAATCTTCTACGGGCATATGGACTGGATTATAGAATAAAAGTTCCAACTAGAGTCACTAAAAAGTCTAAAAGCATCATTGATAACGTCTTTATGAGTCTTAACAACTCAGCTTCAATTACGGTTGATGAAAATCCAATCTCCGACCATAGCTTCATATTAGTTGGTACCGAGGTAAATTGTGCTAAGAACGATAACAATTATTACTTTGCTAGAAACTACTGCACTGCCAACAAAGCTGCTCTACTACAGGCTCTTCAGCAAGAAACGTGGACAGAAGTCTATACAGAGATTGATTGCGAACGTAAGGCAACAGCTTTCATACAGCTGCTACAATTCTACGTTTTTAATTTTTTTCCGATAAAAAAGATAAAGATTAATGCAACTTCTTGGATCTCGGAGAAAGTTAAAAGTTCAAGCCGAAACTTAAAGGACCTCTTTATAATTCAAAAAAAACATCCAGTCTTAAAAGATTTATACCTAACTATGAAGAAGAAACATATAAATTTACTTATAACAACAAGAAGAAATTTTTATAAAAACAAAATCGAGAACTCTACAAACAAACAAAAGGCATTGTGGAAAACAGTTGAGGAATTATCAAATAAAGTAAACCATAAGCCAGATCTTCATATTAAGGAGGAAGAGTCAACCATGGTAACAGATCCAGATAAAGTGGCGTCGTTATTCAATGCATTCTTCAAAACGGCTCCAGAGGGAGTTACTGCGAAAATTCCTTATACTCATTTGGACAATGTCCACATATCCACGAATACTAAAACAATGTATTTGGAAGAATTCAGCCCGAATGAAATGTCGGTCATCCTAAATAAATTAAAAAGTAAGTCCAGTTACGGTCCAGACTTAATTCCATGCAACATATTAAAAGAATTTCAAAATGAACTTCTTGAACCCATCACAGATATTATTAACTGCTCCTTTTCCTCAGAAACAGTACCGAATATATTAAAAATTTCTACAGTAGTTCCAATATTTAAGAAAGGAGATTGCACAGATTTGAACAACTATAGACCAATAGCTTTGGTTTCAGTAATGGCAAAGATCCTTGAATATAGTATGGAATATCGCCTGATGCCGTTCATTTCGAGAAACCACTTGATTCCTAAAGAACAACATGGTTTTCGTAAAAGTAAATCAACCACTACTGCAATAAATGAATTCCACAACAAAATCATCAACGAGGTGGATAAAGGCAAATGTCCGATGGGTATTTTTTGTGATCTCTCTAAGGCTTTTGACTGTGTCTCGCACGAAATACTCTCTACTCGAAACAAATTATACCTATATGGAATTAGCGGAAAAACTGGGTGGTGGTTCCTATCTTACTTGAGCAGCAGACGACAATACGTTAAAATTGGAACTAATGAAACGACTGGAATGTCATCGACCACAGTAGTAAAAATATGTGTTCCCCAAGGTAGTGTACTGGCCCCGATTCTTTTTTCGCTGTACACAGCAGACTTGGTTAACTTAATAGGGCAAAAACACTGTACCATGTATGCCGATGATACAAATATTATAATATCGGAGGATTCCCTAGTGGAAAACGAAATCAAAGCAAATGTTATCCTAGACAGACTTTATACATGGTTTTGTGCAAATAAATTGTTCTTAAATCCAGAAAAAACTAACTACATAATCTTTCAATGTAGTCGAAGGAAATCCTCTGAAGATCTTATTTTGCAAATCGGAAACTACCAATTACAACGAAAGCAAGTGGTTAAATTTTTAGGAATATTTTTAGAAGAACACCTGTCGCGGAAACTTACAACAGACTACATCGTACGCAGACTAAACAGTAAAGCGTACCTTTTGAGAAAGGTCCGGGATACAGTTGGCAAAGAAGCCCTTTTAAATGTGTACCATGCCGAGATCCACTCGGTTTTATCGTATGGCATCCTGCTATGGAGAATTTCCTCACATACAAAAAGCGTCCTTTTTGCTCAAAAGAGGATTATAACAGCAATAACTGGTATAACAATTACAACATCCTGTAGGTCATTTTTTCGGAAACTGGAAATTCTAACTGTGACGTCCGTCTATATATGGGAAATATCATGCTATGTGATTAAAAACATACAATTATTTGATATCGGGGAGGCTCGCCATACTTACGACACAAGAAATCGTCAAAAACTACGATCCATAAGAAGTAATCTCAATCTATGCCAAGGGACGCCAAATAGAATAGGTATACACATTTTCAATCAAATACCTTTGGATATCAAAAATCACGGACCTTTCAAATCTTTTAGGAAACGACTAAAAAGGCATCTGATAGAAAAGTGTTATTACACGTTAAGTGAATTTTTTGAAAATGAACAATAACAATATTTTTACATGTATTTATATTTTATACTTTTGTTCATCTATATGTTTGCATTAATCTAAACCAATTGTTTTTTCTTTGTTTTTATCATATATATCAAGAGATAAATAAAATTTTTGATTTGATTTGATTTGATTTGACTAGACAGAGAAGACTAGACAGACAATACTAGACAGACGAGACTATACAGACAAGACTAGACAGACCAGTCTAGACAGACAAGACTTGACAGACAAAACTAGACAGTCGGGACTAGACAGACAAGATTAGACTAGTCAGACAAAACTAGTCTATTTTTTGTAGATTCAACAGTATCGAACATGCTTCGTAGATAAAATAATGTTTGATACACGTGTGTGAAATGGCTTTTGTGCACTCATTGCGATTAAACACCGCAGCTCATGCACAGAAGCTCTCTTCACACACTTGTAGCATAAACTACTATTTTCCTCAAACGGCTAAAAAAAAGGTATCACTTTTCTAATATATGACCGCGTCGAACATAAGTATAGCATTTTTGATCCTGAAATGAACGATAAAAGTACTTTTTCTGCTGCTGATGCGTGATTCGCGTTTTATCAAATAGCTACATTTTATTTTATGTGCTTTACTGCCTTCTATTCGAATACCCGAAAGGAAGTTGGAAACAAACTTTTCTTGCAAATGCCGTCAATGTCAAGCTTTTTAATTAAATTGTGTGTTATCGTTTGAATGTTTTCCATAACAACACACCACCAATACTTTCAGAAACAAACCAAATGCAACACAATAGAACTTCAAATGGTCGTATAATGAAATTGATATGACCAACTCATATTTAACACATTCAATACGGCATATTCCATACATTACGCTACCTAAGTTAATATTTTTTAATCCGATTTCGGTTTAGATTCGCCTGAAAATGGGTTCCGGGTCATCCGGCTCACTTTCAGTATTGTTCCGGCTTGAATAACCCATCATTGCTGACTGGTCGCTAAATATCTCGGTTCAATTTTGTTTATCAAATTCGCTTTATAACTTTGTTTTTGAAAAGATACGAAAGATATAAAGCTTTATTTAAAAATTGTTATATTATTGGAAAGAACTAAAACAATTCATTACACAGGAACAAATTGTATAAAATCAAAATATAATTAATATTTGGATAGTATTTTAAAAATGTTGAGTAGCGTTCCTCGATTTACAATTATTGGGAGAAATACGGGATAACGTAAACTTTTTTTAAACCTACTTAGAAAACTTAGTTACAGGTCATTCAAAATAATAGTTGAAATAACAAGAAACTGCAACAATCCAAGAATATGAAGAGCTATTAGGCAAGGAGGAAAGCTCAACATACGTTGATTGCGCGTCCTAAGTGGCCAAACCTAAGTGACGTTAGTCTTAAGTGAACAATCCGCAAGAAGCAGAAGTTGTAATAACAATATAGTATTGAAATGTCTTGCGGAAGGACTTCGAGGTCAATAGCCCTTTGTTTTCATATTGAAATAAACATTTTCATCTTTAAATAAATATTATTTCTATTATTATTACTGCCTATTACAGGATATATTAATATACAGGACATATTAATATGTTTTCCAGATTTGTGTAGGATAGAAATCGTCTTTTTATCAGTTGAACAGTTGAAATAAAAACAAAAATTGCATCAACTCAGTCCATTGAAGTTCTTTTAGATTTAGTTTTGTCTGATTTTCCGAAATGTTGTTTCAAAAAGAGCCTTAAAGAATTATTTAAACTGAGCCTTGAAATAAGTTAGTATAAATAGTTTAAAAGTCCTGGAAATTTTATAAGAAGCCGAAATCGTTTATCTCAAAAACTAGATGTGATAAACCAAATTTGACTGATATTTTTAATTTTGCACCCAAAATATATCTAGAAACCTTTAAGAAATCATTGATACCAAAGATAGAAAGCCTGGTTATAAGACTCAGCAGCAAGAAAGCCTAGAGCCTTATCAAAAATATATCAGGCGACCCAACATCTTCTAAAGACCAGGTAATCACTGCTAACGAAATTGCAATTGAAAGTGGTAAGATTGATCAAAAGGCAAAAGGGGCTCTCACTTTCAGGATTTCACAACAGCCTGGTAAAACTAATATGGCTTGCTTTACCACTACCGAACTGAAAACCGTAATTACGTCCCTGAAAACCAGGAAATCCACTGGCCCAGATGACATCCTGAATGAGTTCCTGAAAAACTTACGCCCATAAGCCCTGAGCTGTCTTCTTCAATTATACAACTCCTGCTGGACCAACAACATTTTAAAAATTTTCTTCAGTAATATTATGTGGTTTATAGTGTCATAAGCCGCTGATAAATCTATAAAGACTGCCCCCGTCTTTATCTTTCTTTCAAAGCCATCCTCAATGTATTGGGTGAAACTTAGTACCTGGCCAGTACAGGACTTCCCAGGTCTGAAGCGTGCTTACTGGGGGATTAGGTGATTTTCTATTTGGGTCCCAATCTTGTTCAGTATGAAGCGCTTATAGAGTTTAAACGGGAAGCATAACAAAAACACCGGACGGAAGCTTTTGGCATCTTCACGTGGTTTCCCCGGTTTATGGACGGCTGTTACCTTAGCTTTTACCACAGTTTTGGTATGAAGTGTATTACCAAAACTATGGTAAAAGCTAAGGTAACAGCCGTCCATAAACCGGGGAAATCACGTGAAGATGCCAAAAGCTTCCGTCTGGTGTTTTTGTTATGCTTCCCGTTTAAACTCTATAAGCGCTTCATACTGAACAAGATTGGGACCCAAATAGAAAATCATCTAATCCCCCAGTAAGCAGGCTGAAGCAATTAGAACCCAAACTATCAGAATACCAAGCAGGATTCAGACCAAACAGGTCGTGCCCCAAACAAATTATCAACCTCAAAACCATACTCAAAATACGAGCCCTCAGACAAAAGTCACACTTGTATTCTTTAAAAAAGCATATGATTCGATAGACAGATCCTCACTATTCCAAATTCTAGAAGAGAGAGGACTAGATCCCAAAACCTTAGAACTCATGAAACAAACACTCAGTGGCACAAAATCTAAAGTGAAATTTATTGGGGAAATTTCAGAACCCTTTGACCTTCGAACAGGTGTGAGACATGGTGATGGACTCTCTCCTATTCTGTTCAATATCATGCTAGACAAGGTTATGGAAGAATGGGAGAAGGAACTCAAAAAATGTGTCTTGGAAACCGATTCGACTGGGCTTTCCTAAAAACAACCTCTATGTACCATACCTCACTTTTGCCAAAACTGTGGTAAAAGCTAAGGTAACAGCCGTCCATAAACCGGGGAAACCACGTGAAGATGCCAAAAGCTTCCGTCCGGTGTTTCTGTTATGCTTCCCGTTTAAACTCTATGAGCGCTTCATACTGAACAAGATTGGGACCCAAATAGAAAATCACCTAATCGCCTAGTAAGCAGGCTTCAGACCTGGGAAGTCTTGTACTGGCCAGGTACTAAGTTTCACCCAATACATTGAGGATGGCTTTGAAAGAAAGATAAAGACGGGGGCAGTCTTTATAGATTTATCAGCGGCTTATAACACTATAAACCACAAAATATTACTGAAGAAAATTTTTAAAATGACAGAAGATTACCAGCTGACTAAAGTAATAAAAACAATGGTTTCTAACAGAAGATTCTACCTAGAATTTAAAGGTGCAGGAAGCCGCTGGAGGAACCACAAGAATGAACCCCCCCCTCAAGGTAACGTCCTGGCACCCATACTCTTCAACGTGTAAACCAACGATCAACCAACAGGTCCAACAACAAGGAGCTTCATTTATGCCGATGATGTAGCAATCACATACCAATCAAAAAACATTGAAGAGATAGTAGAGCACCTAACAGAACCGCTCTCAGGGTTGAGCAATTATTATAGATTAAACCAGCTCCGGCCCAACCCAGCAAAGACGCAGACATGATTATTCCACCTTGATAACCGACGAGGCGAAAAGAGAACTGCAAATAATGTGGAACTCTGTCAGACTGCAACACGGCCAAAAACTGGTCTATTTGGGGGGTTACATTAGACCGAACTCTGACCTACAGAAAGCATATTGATAAGACCAAGGCCAAAGTCAACACTAGAAATGGCATCCTCCGGAAACTGACCAAGGCCCGCTGGGGAGCCAACCCTAACTTCCTGCGCTCGCCGGCCATTGCGCAGTGCTACTCTGCAACCGAGTATGCATACCCGTAGGTGAGAGATCAACGCACGCCTGTAAACTGGACCCTGCTCTGATCGGCACTTGCAGATTAATAACGGGATGCCTAAAACCCACCAGCCTTGACCAACTGTATATGCTAAACGGGATTGCACCACTTCAGATAAGCAGGGAAACCGTAGTTATGCAATCCACCCAGGCAGGCAAATCCCACAGCCTCTAAAGCTGCAACCAATGAGGCAAAATGCGAACAGAGCTTAGCAGACAATGATATCCCAACGTGGAATCCTAGAGAAAAACTCCCTGCAGGTTCGGGCCTAAACTGGGGTACCTGGAAAACTATCAACCGACCACGCTGCCAAATGGGAAGATGCAAGAACAACCTCCTGAAGTGGGGATATGCGGAAGAGGAATCATGTGAATGCGGAGAAACCCAGACACCTTCTGGCGTGCCAATCCCTACAAGTTCCGTGTACCCTCTGGGACCTATGATCGTGTAATGAAAATGCTGTGATATGTGCTGAACATTGGAATGATATATGAGCATTTGAACAGTTGACTTTTCATGACATGTGTGATATACTACATATATTTTTATATTTTTGAGTAGATCAAATACGATTAAATAAATCGAAAATATACAAAACATAAAATACCAAAATATTGTAGCAGATTTCCAGCATCGCCAGCGTTTTCTATTTTTTATAGAAGAACAACATTGTAGTGCATATCTATTTGTTTCTAGAATAATAAATCGCAGTATACTATCAAACATGTATAATTTATGCAATGATAGAAATTATTTCAATTCACAAGTCTTATTAGAAGCACCTTGTTTGGTGTGTGCTCATGGTCTACAATGCTTCTTCTTGTTATTGATTCGGATTTCTCACCTTTTTCATTTGTGTCAATATCTAATTTTGCGAGGCTTTCATTTATTCTATATTAATTGGACTCATTAGCCTGGATTTATTAATTAGACTCGTTTATCTAACACTGCGGCATCAGATTTAATACTGCTGTACAGATTGTGATTTTTCACTACGAAAGGATATTATTACAGATTCATCTGATGAATATTTCGAATATTCGAATAGTAATTTGAATATTTTCCAAGATCTATGTTGGATATTTATTACGGGTAAAAATGCTATAGATATGGAAACACTCATGTGTATGCGTGTTTAGAATGTGTTTAAGAATATAACATTTGACTTACAGATGCAAATGTAAAGTATCAAAAATCCGTATTTAATCGAATTTTGTTTGTATTTAATATGAGAATAAATACAAAGAAAACAAAAATGTTGGTCTGCAGTAGAAATTGCGAAAAACGGACAGCAAGAGAGTTAAGAAATGAAATGATACAGGAAGTAAATGAGGTAACTTATCTGGGAAGTAAAATAACGAATGATGGAAGAAGCAACAGAGAGATATTAAGTAGGATTGCCCGAGCCAAGACTACTTTCTATAAAAAGAAGAATATATTTACTGCAAAGAACATAGGTAAGTGTTGATGTGAGGAAACAAATGTTGAAGACCTATGTATGGAGCGTCGCGCTATATGGCAGCGAACATTGGACAATAGGAGAAAGAGGAAAAGACTAATGGCATTTGAAATCTGGTGATATAGAAGAATTATGAAAATCAGCAGTGGGAGAGAGGATGCTTTATTAAATATTTAAAAAGAAACTCGGAATCACCTCGTGAGCCACATACTGCGACACAATGGACTACTGAAGCTTATAATTGAGAGAACAGTAGACAGCAAGAATTATAGAGGAAAATCCAGACTGGAGTACATGAGTCAAATACTGGAATATATGAGTTGTGGCTCATACTTTGAGCTGGAGAGGAAGGCGAAGAAGTTAATTGTAAAACAAATAAAAAAATCCGTATACAAAGTAACATCACATTTGTCATAACAAAAGCAAACTTTTCTGTTGGAACTAAATTATTTCTCATATTCCGAAAAATATCTGATTAATTGGATGGAAAAAGAAAGATTCTTAAAATGCCAGTTTTAAAATTTTAATTTGAGTTTGCAGTAACATTTTGCTAGTTAAGAGATGTTTTATTATCAAAGTAGTATTGTTAGATTATCTTTTATCATATAACGATTTTATAAATAATAATAACTCCATTTAATATATAATAATAGTAATACTAATATTTATTGCTATAAGGAAATGTAACAAAAGGATCCATCTAGAAGTCTTTCAGCAATATTTTAGCAGTTAGAAGTAAGTAAGAAAGATCACCAAAGTGATATAAATCGATAATGCTAACCCAGCTGAGTGCACAATCTACTTTTCAGGAGATTCACAGGAAGTAGCATCATGTGCCCTAAAATATTTAAAAAATCTTACGAACGAAAAGCACGTTATAGCTAACGGATACATGTATACTAGACACAACAGGAATAATGTATTGTCTGTCCCTAAGGAATATTACGAAGTCATAAGAACGTGTCGCAGAAATAACTGCATTTTAATTCAAATGAAACGAGAGGATTAAATTTCAACTAAGCTTAAAAAAAGAGGGTTAAAAAATACTGACGGAGTACGAGGAAATTGGTATTAAAAATCTGATGTGGAATGCGATTTTTTAATGAAATTAACCATATTAAATGTTCCATAAGACACCAATGAGTAAGGTTGCAATATTAAAAACTCAGGATTTAATAGCACATCGAGAGAGACTTTAAGAAACATTAATAATATTGAGTTTACGCCAATGAACAAAACAACAAGACCAAACGCAACTCTAAAATACTGTGCTTTTGTGGATTTACTACACAACCTGCACGCAATAATCAAATGCTTCTCCATGAATTATAAATTGCGGTATATTATTAATTTGGATGTAACATTCCTTCAATAGTGAATAAAATGGATTTTTTTTTATTAAAGTAAAATGATTTTTAAATGATTTTGACAAAGAAGATCCATACGTTCTTCCAGAATAGGAAGATAATGGATGGGGAGGCAAGACAAAAAAGGACTTAGAAGAAATGCAGATTAAATAGGAGAGAAATTCAGAGGTTTTCAGAAATCTTAAAAAAACAGAAAAACAAATGATGTTAAATGGTCAAATGAGAGGAAAAAAGCTCATTCTGAGAAAATGAAAGAGTGTTGTAGGAAGAGGAAGGAAAAAAGAAACAAATAGTTATCCTGATGTGGTCCTTAGTTGACCTGTAACAAAAAATAATAATGAAATGATTTTTACACACTTGCATTTTTAAGATTTATATATATTTTTTAACTAACATTGAAAGACTCAATAAGCAGTTATTTGTATTTACTTTGTGCTAGAAAGTAAATTGGATATAAAAGGTGACAAATTAAGAGTCTCTTGTTTTTACTTAATAAAAACAAAACTAAGTACCTAAACTAAGTACCTAATACTAATTAACTAAATACCTAATGACTTTTAACTGCCTAATATTCAGTGAACCTTCAAGTATTTTTGAAAATGGGGCGGTGGCCGATTGAACCAAGGATTGCTTGTACAGAGCATTTTATTAGAACGAACTCCATTATTCATACACAGAAGTGGTTTGGACAACAATTTAATTTTCCAGCTTCGCGAAATTGCAGGACAATTGCAAGATTAGTCCAAAAATATGACAAAACAGGTTCTCTAAAGGTTACTAAACTTGCAAAAGAGAAAAAAACTGCTTGAGCAGAAGTGAATAATTTGCAAGTTAGGAAAAGAAATGAAGAAAAATCCATCAATAAATCCGTGCGACGTTTGTCGCAGAAAGTAGAAATTTCACGTGAGTCGGTAAGCACAATTCTAAAGAAAAATTGACTCTTTCGGCCTTTCATAAGGCAGAAAGCCCTAAAACTTCTTTCTATAGAACGAAATACAAGTTTAGAATTCAATAGATGAATTTTGGACAGAGGGGATAATTTTGTCAACAAATTAATTATGAGTGATTCAATTGCATGCACATTTTCAATCAATTGCATGGGGAGAGGAACAAACCAAATTTACGTTACTGTTCTGCCGAAAACCCTCAAGTTTTATTCGAAGAAGAGCTGCATTCTTAAAAGGTAACGCTATGGCGTGGAATATGCACAGCTCCAGAGTATTGGAACCGTATTTTTTAAAGATGAAATGGGAGACGTATATTAAAAAAAACTTTTACGTTTTGTTTGTAAAACACGTCGTTTTCGAGTAAATCAATGTTTTATTTGAAAAAAAAATTGAGTTATGAAAAACTTAATTGTAGAAAATAGTCAATAGTGAACGTTATGTGGAGATGCTACTAACGTTCTTAATGGATGAAATCGCTCAATTCCGATGACCAATAAACGATATTTGGTATCAGCAAGATGGTGCAAGGCCTCATGTATCGAATATGTATATGGAAGTATGTATTACGAAAGTTCTTCCCTCGTCGTCGGATATCCCAGCGTGTGCGCGGGTATAAGTTGTGGACTCTTCGATCCACGGTTTGGATTGTTTCTTATGGGATCATGGTAAATCTAACAATAAGTTTTTCAGAACCAATCCGTAACCCTGGAAAACTTAAAACGAAACATTCGACAAGCGGTTGGTGAAATTTCGCCAGAAATGTGCTATCACACAATGCGTTCATTGTTGCATCGATCTCTGTCATGTATCGAAACAAACGGAGGTCATTTAAAAGATGGAACTTGGATTAAGCATTTAACTTATTATTAAACTTTAGATTTTACTCTACAATGTTCAACAAAAAATTTGGTGCCCAATCAGTGTCGGATCGACGCCCTAATAGTTAACTAATTTTGGGACGCTGAATCGATTGGTGAAGACTAGAAGTCCCTTTAGGGAGCCGTTCAAAAGTTATAAAAGCGTGAAATCAGTCTGAGAGATGGTGTAAAGCGAAAAAACATATTAAACTTGTTTATTTGTAACTTTAGAGCGAAATAAACTGAAAAACCGTTTTCTGCACTTCGATTTCCTTCGAGTAACCAAAAAAAAATCACGAAAACTTTTCCAAAAAAATTTTCAACAAAAATTTTCCATCATTTCGTTAGAAAAATATGTGCTTTTTCGTTTTTTTCGATTTTTTGGAGAACATGAAAAAGCAGCGAATTCATTTTCGGCACACAGAAACTACAAAACAAGACGAAAAAGTCGATGGTTAAATTGTTCAAAAAGATTCAATAATTTGTCCAAAAATTTAAAACTGAAATTTACCCGATTCTCGATTTGCTAAGTAAATATCTCGGAAACCGTTGCAGGTAATTAAAAACAGATTGCGGCATCGTTTTCAGAAGGTCATTTTCCTACGGGCACACTAAGATTGTCCGCGGTAAATTCACTACTTTCCGAGATATCCACTAGAGCGCCGAAATTTCATAAAAAAATCTTCAATTTTTGCAGGCGAAAGTAAACCGAAAGAGCTATCGAAATATAATTTGCAAATCTGTAATCAGCAGCTAAAATTCTTTCAGAAACGTTTTTATATTTTGCTGTGACTCAAAAAATAACGATTTTGAAAAAATCGGTTTTCTCGCATTACGTCGTGTCCGCGGTCTAGACTTCCCGAGTCGATGGTATTTCTTAACTGAAAGCTTCCCAGGGAATATTATATATGTTCTCGGACTAATTTTGGGACGCTGAATATATTGGTGAAGACTAGAAGTCTATGTGGTGAGCGGTTCAAAAGTTATAACAGCGTCAAATCAGTAGGAAATGCGATATGGTGTACAACGAAAAAACATATAAAACTTGTTTATTTGAAACTTTAGAGCGAAATAAACTGGAAAATCGTTTTCAGCACTTCGATTTCCTTCGGGTAACTTAAAAAAAAATCATATAAAGTATTTTGTTTACCATGAGTTAAGGGTTGAGAATTGCTACTCTAAATCTTAATTTCAAATATATTTTAATTTACTGTACTATATTTAATTCCCTGTGGACCCTTTTGTTCTGGGAATTAATTAGAGGGAGATAGAGACATCCCATAAGATTGCTGCTGCAAAGTCGTGGGAACATGATATTGCATTGTAATGGAGAGAGATCTAAGTTAAACAATGTAGGCTCGGTATTGCAGGAAAGTTATATGTAAATAGATAAAATTCTATAAAAAGAAAATGTTGGATCAATGTTAATAAATAGATAAAATTATCAATACTTTCAATGTAATTCCAACTTTCGTCACAATTAACTAATTTGTGGTGAGACCAAATCGATTATCTATGGCAGTGGTTCTCAAACTTTTTTGCTGCGGCACAATTATCGGGCTAAAAAAATCTCGCGGCACCCTTGTCGGGCTACAACAATTTGGCGGCACAGCTATCCTAAAAAGGGTTTGAAAACTTGAAATAACAATACAAATTTAATGCTCAATTGTCTTTAATTGGATGAATAAAATTGTTTGTAAGATTTTTTTAACATTTCCTATAAGTTTATCGGAAGGTTGGATAATTTCACCCTAAAATCACTTGATACAGAGACTTTGCTCCTGTACCTGTTTTTTAATGTAAGCGTGCGTTGAGAATGCAACATTGATTGAAGTGGTGGTTTCATTTAGTTTTTCGAAGTTGTCGGAAAGGTATCCCAATCGAACCAATTCGCCCAAACGAATAACTTAAATGATTTAGACTCGCAGGTGTCTGCTGGGATATTTCGTATCCGAGTTCGTCATCTTTCCGTTTTTAAGACCCAGATACGTTTACCTCCTTATATAACTTTCTTTTAAATATGTTTTTACATTTCTTGATTATTGCTGTGGCACCTCAAGCATACGCTCGCGGCACCCAGTTTGAGAAACACTTATATATGGGATAATTAAACAAAACAGTTCATTTAGAATAATTTCCTGGATTGCGAATTTTACGAATGTGAAAAAAATATTCCTGAGCTGTTTTTAAACCTTTATGTAACACAAATTACAAAATCTCATCTTCGTTGACCCTTTCAATACGCTTTTCTATTTTTGTGATATTTAGATAATCTGTCACATATGATTGAGTGTTATCTAAGGAATATTGCAAAAAATTAAATCAACTTTTTCATTATTAAAATAATTATTGAAATCATATTTATAATGGGCCGTAGATATCCCAAATTTTATTTTATAAAAAATATCAATTTCGTCAAAAAAAATTATTATGGAACAATGTAAACAACAACAAAACAACAAACAATACAACATAACATACGAGGATTGGGGCGAAAGTCATGACAACTATTTTTTTTCTTGAAGATACAAGTCCGGTTGGAAAATGTAACATACAGACGAAAGGACAAGGTCTTAACTACATGTGTGGACAATGAATAGCACTGAAATATCGTAACACACTAATTTATTACGGTAGTATCAGAGCAATATGGACTGCGTCCGTTGAAAAGAATGATAACACAGTACACATAAAGTTGACATGACAAACCTGGGCCTAAAGACCCTCAATGTAGTCCCCTGCTATTGTCACTACATGCTGCCAACGATGTGGCAGGCGCTGAATACCATCAGCTTCAGCATTTGCCGCACCATGTGTGAATCGGGTAATGCAATACATTGGCGCACACCATTAGCAAAGTCCTCTCGAGTTGCAAACCGCAGTCATTGTTCTGCCATGAGGAATCAATACGTAGTTCCTCATGGCAGAACAATGACCGCACAGTACTACAGGGACTCCCTGGTGCGACAGTTACGACGTGATAGTTTGGGATAAACGTCCGGATCTTGTGGACAGTGCAATAATCCTGCACGACAATGCAAGACCACATAAAGCAGTGTATCTACAGCAGCTACTCCGACGTTGGGAATGGGAAGAATTGGAGCACCCACCGTACTTTTGCACGGTGAAGTCCATATTGCCCTGTATACTGCCGTAATAAATTAGTGTGTTACGATATTTCAGTGCAATTCATTGTCCACACATGTAGTTAGGACTTAACACCGTGTTCTTTCATCTGTATATATGTAACATTTTTCAACCGGACTGGTATCTTCAAGAAAAAAAATAGTTTCCATGACTTTTTATATATAGTCAAGGTCCAACTATATAGATAGTTGCCCCAACCCTCGTATTTATTGATTATTACATTTACACATTATTTATGAGTTATATTTTGTGAAACTATCCGTGCAAATGTGACATGTGAGTTTTGTTCTGTTTGCTTTTTGGAAAATAGCATATCTGACACAGTTTGCTTGCAATAGGCAAAAGATCTCCTACAGTTTTCAAAAATTTGGTTCTGTTTGATAACTCTCCTTTTTCCATTACCTCTTTCTTGCCCATCTGTGATTTTCCTAGGACCATCATACTTTCTGTTACAAATATTACTTTTTCTTCTTGTTTCGAATAGGCCTCTTTGGCCCACGCTAATTCAACTGTTGGGCTTTGATCTTTTCCCAGTATTGTCGCCGGTGTAACTCCTTTCTCTCTTCTGTACAGGGGGTACCTTTCCTTCGGGTTTTTTCCTGAAATCCACGGACTTCCTTTAGGGTACGTCTCACAGACTGTCTGTTTTGAAGATCTGATATTCCCAGTTCTTTTAAATACTTCTCGGTTTCTGTCAACCAACTGGAACGTTCTTGTTTTGCCAAAAGCTGAACAGACGGTTGGCTAGTCGGTTTGGAGGTAATCTTGCAACGTGGCCATAGAAAGCTACCCTTCTTTTCCTTAAAACCTTCTTTTCATTGCACTTCCCCATCTTCCTTTACCGGGCCTAGGATCTTCCTGTTGATTCTCCTCTCTCTGATTTCCAATTTCTCTATCAGACCTCTTCGGTTCAAGGAAAGACACTGTATGGCAGGGCTATCCAACCAGTCGATCGCGATCTACCCGTCGATCGGGTCGTGATTTTGAGTCGATCTTTAGTTTCCTCACGCTTCTATATACTTACTTAAAATTACATTTCGATAAATATAAAGTAAAAATCAGAATACGCTTCTCACTAGTCTGCGTTCAAATGTTGCTACATGGACCTCAAGTCGGCCGCATCCCCACCAGTACAACAGTTTTTGTTGACTGCCACTCACTTCAATCTTAACAAAATGATTCTCGAAATTGAAGTTGTTGAAAAACAATTTCAGACAAGATTTGAAGATTTTGTTAAGATTGAAAATATTGCACTATTTTTTCAAATGTGTTTCAAAAAGATATCAACATTAACAATATCAACATTATATAATAAATTGCATGTCAAATATCTACAATATTTGAAGCAAATCAGGATAAACTATAATTGGAAATAGTCAAACTTCAAAATGATTTGTATTTGAAATTTTGCCTTGGAGATGACATGGCCTGCCCATCGTAACCTGTAAGGTCTAAGTTGTCTTGTTTTGTTATCGCCATTGCCGTTGTTCATGTCTGCGTTAGCACTTTAGTCTTTGTTACGTTCATTTTAAGCCCTATGTCCTCTTCCTATGACTGCTTCCTTCAGGAGGGTGTACGGTTCTTCTGTTGCATATGTCGTCGGCAGATGCCACTACCTGTACAGTTTATATGCATTCTTTTTGCCGCATACTTTTCCCTTGTCAGTTTCCTTGGTATGTTGAGTTCCTTAAGCGTCGTGTACAACTTTGTGCAGTTAACCGAGTTGTAAGCTTGTGCTCCCATGCTCCCTTGCTTTTTCGAGCATTTGTTTTTCGGTGAATAGCTTATCAGTTCTGGTCCTGCCAGGTCTCAACCCAGCTTGATGTTCGCCAATCAGTTGTTTGCACAGCGGTTTCATTCTGTTGTTTATGATGGTGGTCAAGATTTTGTATGGGCTGCTTAGGTTTTAGGTGAGATACCCCTATAGTCCGCACATAATAGTTTGTTCCCTTTCTTGTAGATGGGTAGACTCTGTAGTGATGGGGTAGTGCCCATTCGCTCGGCATTGTTTCTTCGACCCATAATTTCGTTATTAGTAGTACGTGCATGTAGGTGGCCAGCTTATTCTCCCCCCCCCCCCTTATTTCAGCAGTTCTGAGTTGATACCATCGATTCCGGGAGCTTTGTTATATTTCAATGCTTTAATTGCTGTTTTTACTTTTTGGAGGGTTGGGGTTATTCTAAGTTCATTTTCCTCTCCTTCCGTTTTGCTCGTCCTGGTCTTCCTGCGTTGTATGTTCTGGACTGCTATCAGTATTATTCAGCAAGTTTCGAAATGATTTTTCCACATATCCTGGTTTTTATCTTGGTCGCTTACGATTTGTCCTGTTCGGTTTTTGCAGTGTAGTGTTGTCCTTGGTTTGTATCTCTCTCTTATCGTTTTAATATACTTGTATGCACTTCTCATAAATTCTCTTCTCTTTTCATAAATATAGGGCCATCTTGACAGTCAACGATTAAAACTAAAAACGATAAAACGCGCGAAAAGAGATAAGTGACTGCAATTAATTTATACACCGAAAATGTACATTAGGTATCTTAAATTCGTTTGCGATCAATTTATTAATTGTCTAAAATTGGCTAAAAGTGCTGAGAATAAGAATGTACATAAAAAAATGAATTCCGATTTTCGTATTAGGTTATTTTTACATGAAAAACAGCTTTTAAATGGCAATATGTTACTTTAGCATTTTCTCAAAATTTTTCTCCCCCCATGCGGGGTGCAACCAATAGCCCTAGACCCCCGGTGACCCGCTATTCGTTTTGGGTCGATCTTGGCAACAATATATACAAAAAAGTAGATCGCCACTACAAAAAGGTTGGACACCCCTGCTTTATGGCATATAGAGCTTCTGCTCGTAAAACTGATGTGTAGTGCTTAAGTTTCAGGTTGCGTGACAGGCATTTATTATTGTAAGTATTCTTAGTCAGTCGATAGGCTAGTTCTAACTTGCTGACTCTTTGGTATAATGATGCTCTTTCTGATAAGTTGGGTTCAACCCATTCGCAGAGATACTTAGATTTCTCAGTCCTCTTGATGTTTTCCAACTCTAGTAACATTTCTCTGTTTGCTTCTCTGATGTGATTTGGTGAAGAAATCAGTTTTCTCCAGCGACACATGCAGATCCACTTTAGCAGGCTGTTTTCCGAGGCATCTTACCTGCATTGTTGCCATCTCAGAAGAATCAGCAAACAGTGCCATGTCATCTGCAAAGGCCAGGCAATCTACAACCAGTCCATCGTTCTTATGTCCCAGGTAGATACCACTCTGAGCACCCAAATTGATCAGTTCCTTGCGCCATTCTCTCATAACCTTCTCAAGGACACAGTGAGACACACTCACACAGTGAAAGAGAAGTGTGGAAAGTCCAAAGTCCATCTCCTTGTCTCACTCCAGTTTTTATTTCGAAGCTTTCTGAAATCTCGCCTCTAATGTTAACCTTGGAATGGGTATTGGTAAAAGTTTCTAGGATGAGTCTGCGGGTTTTGTTGTTTAGACCTACTTCCTGGAGTACTTTGTTAAGCGTTTCTCTAGCAATGGAATCGTAGGCCTTCCTAAACTCATCAAAGGTGACGACCACCTCGTTTTCTCATCTTGCTGCATGCAAGTACAGTTTTAAGACTGAGGATCTGTTCAACACAAGATTGGGTCTTCCTGAAGCCCAGCTGGTATTCTTCCAGTTGACTATTCAGCTGATTTTCCGCCCTTGTTTGTAACGCCTTCGAGAGAATCTTGTATGTTACCGGGACAAGATAAATTATATGGTAGTTGCTTAGACCAGTAAATCTCCCTTTTTGTGAAGCGGAAGGATCAAAGCAGATTTCCAATCGGGTGGTAATTTCTCAGATGTCCTGGATGATCTCGGTTAGCTTGCGCACGGCATTGTTTCCAACGCCTTTCCACATTTCAGCAACGATAGAGTCCTCTCCAACTGCCTTATTATTCTTAAGAAGTTGAATGATCTGACCAACTTCTTCCAATGAAGGGGGCAGCGAGTCCGGGTTTGGTGTGGTTTGTTTATAGTCGAAGTCTTCGCTGAATGGATCACAGTTGAGTAGATTTTTAAAGTACTAAGCCTAAAGGTGGCAGTTGTCTTTGTCGCTATAAGCCAGTTTGTCTTGTGAGTCTCTGAAGTGGAGGCTAGGCGGATCGTATTTTCTGAGTGTCTGCTTGAAGGTTCCAAAGAAATCTCTGGAGTTATTCTTAACAAAGCTCTCTTCGATTTGGGTTAGTTGGTTTTGTATGAAGCTTCGTTTGGTTCCTCGAATTATCTTGGCTGTAGCCTTTCTTTGTTACAAAAAATTATGCCAATTTTCCTTGGTCCTTTTTAGAATTCACACTTCACCCAGGGCTGTCTGTTTCAGGGATATATCATTGTCACAGTCTTCAGTTCACCACGGATGCTTCCTTCTTCTAGCGAGAGGGGCGAGTTCATTGGCCGCCTTGACAAGAGTCTCCTTCAGTTGGTGTCAGCTATTTGGATCTGTATTGTTTAGTTTCTGATTTACTTCTTGACTTTTCTTGAGTTGCTCTACGTCAAATCTTACCATTTTGAAGGTTCTGTTTAATATAGTGTTTCTAGGGTGGAGTATTATTTTGATCTTTGAGAGGTAGTGGTAGAGGTAATGCGCCGGATAATTGCCCACTATGTTTTTGTATTTTTTCTCTCTTCCCAATTGAGCATTGAAGTCACCAAGCAGTAAGACGGTGTGCCTCTCTGGAAGTTTAGAGATAATATCGTCTAAGTCTTCCCATAATTTATCCGTTCTGTTTGGATTGCGTCCATTGTCCTGGTTGATTGGGGCAAGTACATTGACTATACTGTAGCCCTTGTTTGCGCATTTGAGAGAGAGGATGGATATACGACTGCTCGGGGAGGTAAAGTCAGTGACTGAATCCAGTATCCTGTGGCAGATTATAAATCCTGTACCTAAGTGGGGTACGTTCTTCACTACCCGCTGACCTACTTTTCCTTTGATGATTCTGTAGCCTCGGGACTCGAAAGCATGTTTGTCCGTAAATCTGGTTTCCTGTACTGCTGTTAGTATTATGTTATGTTGTGTAAGTGAATCAGTTACAGATATTAGATAATATATAAATGGAATTTTTGAACGTCCCGTTTCGTAGCGATATTATATATTCATTATATTTATATTACTGTCATATAAAATTTGTGAAATACTTTCTGCTACAATTTTCTAGTTTTTCTATCATACCGGGATATCATTAGATCTGCATGGATGCCACAAATATAGGGATTATAAAACACAATTGAATCGATACAATTAATTCCTTTTTTGTCTCCATCTTTCGTTTTTTAATATAATTTATCTATGTAATTGCCCAAAAAAAAAAAAATATTTGGGACATTTAAGTCCCAGTGTTCTTTTTTCGAAACATATGTAATATAAAACATACAAAATAACTTCTACACAATAATGCTATTTACAAAATAATGCTATTTAGTCCTCATTTGATAATTCTGAGAAAAGAATTCAAACAAATAATAAGCAAGTAACATTCAGATACGCACTGTTTATCGACTTAACCCTTTGTTGACCGACGGTACTTTTAAGTTCACAGCAACGTACAGTTCAAAGCAAGTCAGCTTTAGACAGGCCTGGGCAACTAAGGGTTAAGGTGGTACAGTCTTTCGAGATCCCAATAATTTTTTTAAAGATAAAAAACATATTAGTATATGTCCGAAATTCTTTGGGACCACATGTACCTACAGAATTGACAGGGTTAAGTTCTGCAGCTATATATAACTTAGTTTAATGAGATGAGAGAAGGGGATTAAAGGAGAAAGTTAAACATAGACTGCGAGGATTAGGTGGTTTGACCCTTTTGTTTCACGAAAATAAAAACGTATTTGAATGAAGCGATCAATATGGTTTCATATTTTAATATAACAAAATATTACAGATACCTAAATAAAAACGATATTTGGTTCGACCTATTTAAAATCAAATATATAATGATGGTGCATTTAATTGTATACGCTGTTATATTTTGAACGAAGGCATCTCGAAAGACATATCTCAAGCAGGCAGGATATCCCTGTTCAAATAGAGGCATCCTTCAATTAATTTCGGATTGCGAATGCAACTCCCCGTGGTTTAAATTTGGGTCGAATCTCTTTATTACCGGTCCGATTCACGCGTGAAATAACGCCCTCCCTTTTGCAACCGAAACATGTATATATACTTTTTTGCCTTGCCCAGCACACATAACAAAAGGGGTTATTTGCATCGAAACAAACTGGCTACTAAATTTACTGTTTTTAATTAACTGCTTTCTGAATGATACTTTATAACACGATTAGTTTAAAATTAATATATACGATATCAATGTGCTAATTTTAAAATTGTACATCTAAAAACATCGCAATTTGAGTATATTATTTATACTTCATCGTATAGTCGTATAGTAATTTCAAATCAGATTTAATTTAATCAAATCAATTAAATTTATATTAGATTTGTTAGAAGTACATATGAGTGAGTATAGATATTTTATATTTTTTATATATATTTTTGTGTGTATAGATATTTTTACATCGAATATAAAAACAATTAGAAAGACGGTGTAACATCAATGCTGAGATCCTTTGGAACATGTGGTTCTTAATGTTTGCTTCTATGTAATATAGTATTCCTGTTCCACGAAAGTTCCATATTATCATATCCATTATTAGTAAAGTATTATGTGTAAATAATGTGTCTTAATAATTTTGACAAACTAAACTTGCCTATCTAGTTTATCAATATTGTTTTATAGGTCTAGGTAAGTAAATCTAGGCATGTATGCCTAACTTTGTCT
Source organism: Phosphuga atrata (assembly GCA_944588485.1). NCBI lineage: Eukaryota > Metazoa > Arthropoda > Insecta > Coleoptera > Silphidae > Phosphuga > Phosphuga atrata. The sequence goes on along the minus strand of OX155896.1, from coordinate 64,352,632 downwards.
CCCAGGCTTGTTATGTCTGTCTAGTTATAAAGTATCATGAGGAAAGATTTCAAATAAAGAGATATTAAAATAATAGTATATTACGTAACGAGATTAGTAAGAAGCATATTACGTACGAGCGGAAAAATTCCGCGAGTACATAATTGCCTTACAACTCGAGTTATGTACTATATTTTATTTACGATCACAACTAATTTGTTTCTGTTTAATAAGAAAAATATTTTTGGTATAACAAATTTATTTCTGGAAGAGTGCTCATAGATATGGGCAACCCAATGTATGCAATGTCAATTTCCGTTAGTTTGAATTGTGGCACGGGGGCCGCTGAACGTATGAGCAAGTATGTGCTGAATGAATCGTAAACCAAACGCACGTGTGTTATCAATCATAACTTATCATAAGGATAAGACAGAATCAAGATGGCCGAATGTAAAGAGGCAAGTGAAATACTATGTAACGATTGTGGTAAAAAAGGGCGTGAATACGTATTTTGTTTTAAGTGCAAACAAAAGTTCCACCCGAGATGTTTACCACGTGCATGTAAATCTAAATGCGTACATGAGGTTGGCGAAGAAATGTATGAAAATATAGAAACAACAACAACAAAAATGGAGGATGAAAAAGTGAAAATTCTTGAAGTAGAAGTTGAGTTATTACGGAAACTGGTAAGAGAGATGGAAGACAAGAATCGAATAATGAATAATTACCTGTTAGTACTAGAACAACAAATTGTAACACTCAAAACTCAAAAAAATCAAGAACCAACACTAGCAGATGCAACCCAACATTCCTTAAATTCCTCTATTTGAGCACCCCTCGATGCCAAAAGGGCGAAGCAATAATTCTGTCAGACGCTGCCGACAACATAGGCAGTCCATACATTGTCCGATGGTAAGGATTTAGAAAACGTCACTTTACCTGAACAAGCAGAGGCAACCAATGCATGTAAATCTAATTACGTGCATGTAAATCTAAATGCGTACATGAGGTTGGCGAAGAAATGTATGAAAATATAGAAACAACAACAATAAAAATGGAGGATGAAAAAGTGAAAATTCTTGAAGTAGAAGTTGAGCTATTACGGAAACTGGTAAGAGAGATGGAAGACAAGAATCGAATAATGAATAATTACCTGTTAGTACTAGAACAACAAATTGTAACACTCAAAACTCAAAAAAATCAAAAACCAACACTAACAGATGCAACCCAACATTCCTCAAATTTCTCAAATTTGAGCGCCCCTCGATGCCAAAAGTGCGAACCAATAATTCTGTCAGACGCTGCCGACAACATAGGCAGTCCATACATTGTCCGATGGTAAGGAATTAGAAAACGTCACTTTACCTGAACAAGCAGAGGCAACCAATAATGCACATATAAATAAATCTGATATTAAAGGAAAAAAAATAGAACTACAGAAAATCAAGCCAACGCAGTTTTTGCTGGAAGGAGATCTCGCGCGTCCTTCGGAAATGCTAAAATACATGAAGACAAAACTACTGGTTTTGCGGGGCGTGATTTTCAGCCTAAGATATATATATATATATATATATATATATATATATATATATATATATATATATATATATATATATGGGTTCTGGACTCCTAGGTGGAGCATAGAGCCTCCATAAGCACCCTCCAGCGGACCCTATTCTGGGCCATTGCTTTGGCTTCACTCCAAGAGGTTTTCTGGGCTTTTAGTTCATCTAACACTGTTCTCCTCCATGTTTGAGCCGGTCTTCCTCGTCGTCTTTCTTCTTAGAATGTAGCCGCTCCATCTCCATTTTCTTTTCTTAATGTCGTGCTCTATTGTTTCTTCTCCGCATCGTTTAAGAAGTTGCTCATTAGTAATTTTCTGTGGCCAGAATATTCTGAGGATGATTCGTAGACATTTGTTGGCGAAAACCTGAAGTTTATGTTTTGTGGCATTACTGTTTTTCCAGGTCTCACATCCATATAAGAGGATTGCTTTGACGTGTGTTCTATATAAACGCAGCTTGCTCTTTGTTTTCATGATGTTGGGCTTCCATATTGTGTTTAGTTGCCTGAATGCCATCTGTGCTTTTTGAATTCTGTTTAGAATGGCTAGGTCTGTTCCGCCCGTCTCGTTGAGAATGCTTCCTAGATACTGAAACTTTTCTACATTCTCAATTGGTTGGTCGTTTATTTGAAACGGTGCGTCGTTATTTGTGTGCATTCGCATCGTTTTTGTTTTTGAGACATTTATTTTCAACCCTATCTTCTGTGCCATGTCTGATAGTAGGGTGAGTTGCCTTTGCATACTTTCATAGGTATGCGAAAAAAGGCAAATGTCTTCTGCGTATTCGAGATCTTTGAGATTAGAGTAAAGAGACCATCGAATACCATCGTTTGGTCTGCAAGACTTTTCCAGGATATAGTCAAGAGCAATGTTAAAAAGCAAGGGAGAGAGCACACATCCTTGCTTCACTCCTGATCTCACCGGAAAAAGGTTGCTATGTGCTCCGCTATGCAGGATACTACATGATACGTCATGGTACAGTTCTCTAATCGTGTCGATGATTTTTGTTGGCACGCCTCTTGTCCGTAGTATCTTCCATATAGCAGAGTGGGATAGGCTGTCAAAAGCACGTTCAAAGTCGATGAAAACAAGATATAGTGGCGATCGCCATTCAACGGATTGTTCTATAATTATTCTTGTTGAATTTATGTGGTCTATGCATGAGCGGTTTGGGCGGAAGCCTGCTTGGTTTGGACGCAGTATGGGTTCGAATGCTTCTGCCAGCCTATGTTGGATTACACTTGCAATAATTTTGTTTATGGTGTTTAACAGCGTTATTCCTCTCCAATTTTTGCATTGGGTTAGGTCTCCTTTCTTTGGCAGTTTGATAATGAGACCATGTTTCATTTCTGCTGGAATTTCTTAGTTTGTCCAGATCCCTTTTATTATTTTTGCAAATAGAGGTGCAATCCATTTAGGGTCTACCTTGATTAGTTCGGCAGGTATGTTGTCTACCCCTGCCGCTTTGTTGTTTTTCAGCTGCTTGATGGTATTTAGTATTTCTGTTTTTGAAGGCGCGTCTATTTTTATATTCAGCTGTTCATTTGCATTGTCTTCTGGAGCCATCTCAAGTTCGTCTTCCGTGGGTGAGCTGAGCATATCAGCAAAGTATTCCTTCCACCTATCGAGCTGAGTTTCTGGGGTAGTCAGTGGGCGGTTGTCTTTGCTTCTAACTATATTTGTGGTCTTTGTGTGCTTTTTGGAGAGCTTGTTTGTCAGTGTGTAAAGAGTCCTCGAGCTGTTATTTTTGGCTGCTTCTTCTGCTTGCTCACATATCAGGTCAATCCATATTCGCTTGTCTTTTTTGGCAGATGCTTTAATTTGTTTGCATAGTTGTGTATATCTCCAGATTGCATCATTTTTTGTCATCGAAGTTTTGCACTGGAGTACCAGTTTCTTCGCATCCTTTCTGTCTTGTATAAGTTGCCATGTTTGGTCTGAGATCCAGTCTTTTCGATTTCTTTCCTTTGTGCCATGGGTTGTTTTGGCCGATTCGAGTAGTGTCTTGGCTAAGCCATCCCAAGATGTTATGGGATTTTGGTCTGCATTTTCATGCAGGTTTGTTAGGAAAACTTTTTTGCAGTTTGGTTGGCACAGTTTGTGTAGGTTGAACTTTACTCTCTTTGATTGTTCAGGTTTCTTTGGTACGGCCAGTTTGATTCTGAACGTGCCGAGCAGAAGGTGGTGGTCGCTGGCAATGTCTGCACCCCTTTTGTTTCTGACATCAAGTAGGGATCTCCGCCATGTTTTCGATATGGCAATATGGTCAATTTGGTTTTGGGTTTTCTTGTCGGGGGATATCCATGTGACTTTGTGGATTTGCTTGTGTGGGAACACTGTTCCACCTATAACTAGGTCTGATGTTGAACAGAGTTTCGTGAATAGTTCACCGTTTTCGTTTCTTTCCCCACATCCTTCTTTACCCATGATGTCTTCTAGGTTACTGTTATTTGTCCCGACCTTAGCGATGAGATCACCCATGAGTATGGTGATATCACCTCTGTTTATCTTCCTTAACGTACTTTCACGGATATCGTAAATTTTCTTTTTCCTCAGCACTCGCACTGTTTGTGGGTGCATAGCATTGTACAAAGGTGATATTTCTGTATTTAGTGTGGAACCTTGCTGTAATTATTCTGTCATCAATGGAGTTCCATGAAATTAGGCTCTTTCTGGCTTTTTTAGTAATTATGAAACCAACGCCTCTTTCATGAGACCCAGTTTCTTTGCCACTGTACAGGAAAAGCTCCCCAGATTGTAAGTTGAGCTCCCCCTTGCCGAGCCAGCGAACTTCTGATAAGCCTAAAATTGAGATGTTGTAGTTATTTAATTCTCTCACCGCTTGATGCAGTTTTGATGCTTCGTATAGAGTTTTTACGTTCCAGGATCCAAAACGTAACTTTTCCTTAAGTGTAGCCAGTGTTGTCTTCGTTTTGTCCGTCCGGATTTGTGTTGTAGAGGTTTCATTAATAGCATATTTTAGGCCAAGCAGGTTATTAGCCCACTGTGGCCGTAGTTTGGTGCTGGGGCTGCCAGCTATAGCTTTCAAACCAGCCTCCTGTTTACAGGATTTAAATCAGTCGCACATTCTGGGTCAGACGCTGTTGCAGCCGCCCAATCTGGAACAGACGCTGCGGATTTGTAGCCGCTCATTCTGAGTGCAGACGCTACATTTGTAGGTTTTGGTCCGCCCCGGGTATTTGATTTCCCCGGTACCACCTATATCTAGGAGGCATCCCCCTATCCGCCACCTGGGGAGGCTCCCGATGGGGGACCTACAACCCCACACGGGAGCCTATGATAATATGGTTATATGTATCTCGGGCTTTGGATCATGTCACGAAAGTAAATGTCCTAGAATATTTAATGGAAAAAACTGGTCAAGATAAAGATATTTGTTTGGTGGAAGAGCAAAAAGTACAAACCAAAGATAATAAAACCTTCAAAGTAGGAGTAGAGCTTAGCTTAAAAAACGATGTATATGACAGTTCATTCTGGCCAGACGGTATACGTTTCGAAAGATATAAGTTTCAAAAATTAAACAGACGAAATTTTCAGAAAATATCAAGATATGCACCGAAAGAGTAAATCTCGATCCACATAGGAAAGTAATGTTTAAATTAATTAATCAAAATGTACGGTCAATAGGTAACTCGATAGAAAAGATTGAATGTATGCTCGAACAAAATGATGATTGTATAAGGTTAGTGATTACAGAACACTAGAAAGGTATTGAGAAATATGGTAAGATAAAAAATTATCAACTAACCTATCAACGACCTTTTGTCGTAAAACCGTCTATGCAGAATATCGCCACCCCTCCATGTGCACCTTACATGGAGGGGTGGCGATATTCTGCAAAGACGGTATAACATGGACACAAAGCTCTAATATCAATATCATGGTAGAAGAATTACAATTTGAAATATCAGCAATACAATCAACAATTAGCAATAGGTCAGTTATAATAATTGCTATTTACCGGCCACGTCACGCTAATTTTGCACTTTTTATTGACAAATTGCAGCAACTATTAATTAGATTAAACAAAAATAATAACAGTGAGTATATTATTGCGGGAGACCTCAATATTGATATATTACAATCTAATAAAAAGACGGACCAATTAAAACCTTTGCTACAGTCATTTAATACATACAATATTAACAATCAAAGAGTCAAGCCGTGTGACCACGTGTATTGACAATATTATTATTAAAACAAACTTCGAATATACAACAGAGACACGAGAATTTCACATATCAGATCATAGTGCACAGCTAATAACTTTTTTAGATACAAAACAAAGAAATATGACAAAACAAATGCCCTCGATAAGAAAAATAAGATATATCAGTTTAATCTTGTCTATATTCGTCTTCTTTTGCATGCATAGTCTAGCTTTGTTTGCCTCGTCTTGTCCGTCTAGTCCAGGGGTTCCCAAAGTTTTTCTCAGGTGGGCCAATTTAATATTACCGATTTTTTTTGGGGGGCCAAAGAAAAACTAAATAAAATCAAAACAATAACTACGTTGTCTTTTTGTTAAAAATATTTAACTATTTCTTTTTTTTATTAGTATACTAAATTTAATATAAATATAAATCTTTAATTATATATTTATTAAAACAAAAAAAAAGTTGCTAAAAAACATCACGTGATTAATGGATGACCCCTGGTATGTCCGTCGAATGTATTCTTAATTCTGCTTGTAAATGATTATCACACAATTTTGATCTTAATTTCGGCTTATTTATGCTCGTAATTGGAACAGTTTTTTCACAAATATATGTGCTCCCAAATAATGAAAACATTTGTACAGCATGTTTTCGTATTTTCGAATAATTTACGCATGAATCCTTCATAAAAATCAATTAAGGAATTCCTTCCCCAAAGTCCCGATAAGAATTCTTAGTATCGATATTTTCCTGTAATTCTATCAATTCAAATCGCATGTCTTAAATGATTCAGTTCTGTATCTATTTGAGACTACAATATTTTATATTTCTGTACAAATGTGTAATAACTAGACTAGACATACTAAAATATTTTTTTAAATATAAACTAAACAATATTGTATTAATACAAACGCTTATGGTTTAAGCTCTGTATGAAGTTTTAAAAAATATTTTATTGTATTTTTTTTGTAATATTTATTATTTATTTTATTATTTACTTATTTATTTTTAATAAAAAAATAATATATTGTATTGATATCGCGGGCCAAATTCACAGGCTTTGCGGGCCGCATTTGGCCCGCGGGACGCACTTTGGGAATCCCTGGTCTAGTCCTTCCTGTATAGTTTTCTATATAGAATCTTGTCTGTCTAGATTTCTCTTTCTCGTCTTGTCTGTCCAGCTTTGTCTGTCTAGTCTTATCTGTCCAGTCCTGTCTATATAATATTGTCTGTCTTGCCTTGCACCTTCGCTCCTGCCTATTTGGTCTCGTCTGTCTTGTACTATCTATCTTATATGTTTAACTTTGTCTGTCTAGTTCTGTCTATTTAGTCTTGATGTCTAGTCTTGTCTGTTTAGTCTTGTTTGTCTAGTTTTGTCTGCCTGGTCTCATCCATCTAGTCTTGTCTATCTAATCTTATGTGTCTCGTTCGCTCTCTCTAGTCGTGTCAAATATTCTTGCCTTTCCAAACTTCTAACCATTGTCTGGCTACTCTCTAGCCTTTGTCTCAATCTGTTTATTTGGTTTGGCCTTTTCAAGCTCGTTTGTCTCGTTTTGAAAAAAACTGAATTACATTATATCATTAAAAACTCCGCTAAAGCATTTCTGACAAATAATTGTTAATTGTTATATGTAAATAATTGTTAATATTATTTAAAATATTATCAATATTAATATACCAAATTGCTATAATAAATAACATTGCTATAATAATAATAATATTGCTAAAATAATTAAATATAAAAACCTTGAGGAAAATGTTGCATACATAATTTCTATTGGTATTAAAATAATATTACAGCAAAAACATATTTTATATGACACATTTAAATATCACAGGGGAATATTTTTATATACATTACATTACGGCGTTAATGGAGATATCTTGTTTCCGTCTTTTATGAGCCGCTCGTTTTGTTTATAAAATAATTGACAAATTCATTATCATAAAATTTCTAATTACACCGTAACGTAACTTAAAACCGTACTACATGTTTCACAATAAGTAAAATATCTGTTTATAACTTCGAGTTTTTATATTTATTTCTTTGTCGAAATTGGTAATTTGCGATATTCATCTACTTTCAGTATTTCTGCTATTAATGTTAAAACTGAAGTAACAAAAGCGATATCTTCAAACCAATTTATATATTGATTTTAAATGAAATAAAAATATTTATTTTATAGCGCTGTGAATTATAAAATTAACAAAGAAGAACAAACACTACAGCAGATGTTGAATGTGTTGTCCATTTAAACGAACACACAAATTAATTCGCCGTTTTATGTTATTTCTACAGGTCTTAGGGGTAAATAGTACAGTTGTTGGTCAGTGGGTAGTGATTGGTCATAATTTGAAAACTATATAACTATAAGACAATCTTTTGAAGAATTCTAGATTCTTTTCTGTATTGGATACAACCAATAACTTTGTTATAACTTAAAGTTTCATGTGTGTATTTAATTAATAAAATGACAATTCCGAGATTTTCGACATTTTAGACAGAAATGTATAAAAAGTAACCTTACTATTTCTAGATATTTTCATGATTTAATAATGATTTTTGTGCTGTTTTTTGGCATTTGTAAATGAATACAGGTTTAAATTATCAAAATAAAAAGTTTTTTGATAAAAATAAAGTACTGACTGTGAAAAATATGATAAAACAATAAATATCCCACGATAAACAGTTTTTATAGTGATATATCATCCGACCAATTAGTAGTTTGACGTTAGAGTAACTATGTGACAGTTATTCCTAGAGTGTTTAACCTACAAATAAGAGGACAAGAAAAATATTCAGTACACAATTTTAAAGCAATTAAAAATGAAAAATCTATTTTACTTGAATTTATTTATGTATTTGTTATTGTAGTTAGTGAAAATACTAATTTATTCATTTCTAAGTTAAATACGCTAGTGTTAATAAAATGGCAAACGTAAGAAAAGGTACAATCTTAAAACAATCGGAACACAGCCTGAATATATTAATATATTCAACCTTTCCGGAGCTTTATAACAATTACTGAGTCTTTTTAGGACTACCAAAACAAATCTCGTGTGAAATATGCCAGTTTTTTACCAGTTTTATAAAAAAAATATATGGATAATCAAATTGAAGATGCTATTAATGCAGTTTAAAATGGGATGTCACAATGCACACTTGTGCAATGCACAGCAGCACTTAACACGGATGCTCGGAAGACATCAGTCAGGTCGTACAGTTTAACCATGAATTCTATCAATCGACCTCTTTCCCTGTATTGTCCCCTCAATAATCAATCGTAGGAGTTCGTAACGCTTCTCTCTCATGATGTGTCCCAGGTATTCAGCCTTTCTTCTCATCATAGTATGAAGTATTTCTTTTGACTTTTTCATACAGGTAAGTACATCAGCGGTAGTCACTCTTTGTACCCAAGATATTCTCAGTACGCGCCTGTACAGGTACATTACAAAGGCTTCGATCTTTTTTCCCATAGCGGGTTTAGGCTCCAGCTTTCGAATCCGTGCAGAAACACTGGAAAGCATGTCAATATGCGGACCATCATTTCCAGAATTAGATCAGGTCTAATAAAGAAATTTCGCAGGGTTATAAATTTATTGCGGGCTTGCTCTATTCTCGACTTTATTTCTTTCGTCATTCAAGGCGCCAAGATATTTAAAGTTGGCAACCTACTGTATGGAATCTCCGTTGATGGTTATGTAAACCTTTGCTGGTTTTTTTTTGCGAAGATCCGGGTTTTTGTCTTCAGTATCACTTCAGTATCCACTATACAGCAACACTTCATCTATCATTTTCTATAATTCCGGTTGACATAAACCTTGCTTTTCAAAAATCCCCAGAAGAAGTCAACTGGAGTTAAATACGGAGATTCTGGTGGCCAGTCAATACCGCCTTTTTTCGACACAAGTTCCGGTAATTTCCGATGCAAAAAGTCCATTGTTGTGCGCCGGGTATGGTATTCGCAAACCAACAATTCAATTTAGAATTAGTGATGCATTCATCAAATCTACTACAGGTCCGTCTCCTGTATTAGGATGCAATGCAGAAGAGGACCTAGTACGTTGGATAATTGATTGTCTACGAAGAGGATTTCCTAGAGATCAATATACAAGCTATTGTCAAAGAGTTTTTGGATCAAAGTAAAATAAAAAATACTTTTTGTGACAATGTTCTAGGAAATGGGTGGTATAAAGCCTTTCTTGAAAGGAATCCGATTCTTATTGAAAGATTTCCAGAAAGAGCAACTAAAGCCATCTCTTGTGTAAGTGAGAGTAATATTAAAAAATGGTTCAGTGAAATATATGATTATTTATCAAAAATTAAATATTTAAACATATTAAAAGATCCGACTCGTGTTTCCAATGGTGATGAAACTTATTTTAAGGTATGTTGAAAAATGAAAAACATAATAGTAGGAGTGGGGCACATGGGGCACAAAATGTTTATGAAATTGATCACGGCAATTTCAAACTTAATGGAAAGACATCTTAAAAACAATGTTATATTTATGGTTTTTGTAGAGTGTCACAAAGGTGGACTGAAAGCTATTAAATAACTGACAAATTTCACATGAGACTTGTTTTGCTAGTCCTAAAAAGACTCGGTAATTGTTATATAGCTCCGGAAAGGTTGAATATATTTATATATTCAGGCTGTGTTCCGATTGTTTTAAGTTTGTATGATTATCTATAACGTAGGATGGTTTTACCAATTCGAAAAAAAAATAAAAAGAAAAACGGAAAACTGGCGGAAAAAAAATCATAAAGTTGATTGAGGATCAAGAAAATATTGGAGGCAATTAAATGAATGAACATAACATTAATTATAAATTTATGTTTAAATTGTTTTTTTTTTAAACAATAATTAAATATTTTACTTTTATTAGATCACTGTGTGAGTGTTCATCACTGGAGTGATCACTAGTTCATAATAGTTTTTCATATTTTCAAATTACTTTTATTTATTATAAAGCGTTGACTAATTACTGTAAATCCACTAGACAATCACTACATTCTTATGATTTATAACTATGTTTTTTGATGAATCAAATATTTTTATCTTCTTATTTTCTATGAAATTTTAAATTTTTGATTCGAATTATTATTTAAATAGAAAAGTGACGTTTTTTACAATTACTAGCACTATAATAATTCGTAAATTCATTTTATACAGCATGCAATTTATTGTTATCATTGTCCGATTTCTAAAATGACCAATCACTGTACTGTTTACCCCTACTTAATTTACTTAATTTAAAAATGTTTACAAAAAAACAAAAAACTTTTAATGTCGAAAGTTATTTTCGTAATGGTAGACGCCTGGAAAATGGTGAATGGGAATACAGTATTGACCCGCGCATTGAAGAATTTAGGCAACGTTTTAATATGGCTGTATTTAATAGGAATCAGTTTAGAAGGCAGGTATTACGATCACTGGATTGCTTTCGTAGTACTGGTAACATTAACAACAAATCAAGAAATGGAAGGCCTCGTATTAATAATGAGAATATTATAAACAACATCAGAAATGCAGTCCAAGACGAACCTACCACTTCAATTAGGAGACTAGCTCAACAGTTGAAATTAAGTCGTACTGCCACTCACAGGATTATTCGTCAAAATCTTCACATAAAACCATTTAAGTTGCAAATGTACCAAACCTTTTACCACTCGATTATAATAAAAGACTGGCCTACTGTCGGTGGTTCAATAAAAATATGAACGATGAAGTGTTAAATTTAACTTTTTTCACTGATGAAGCCTAGTTTCATCTAAACGGATACGTTAATTCCCAAAGCATGCGCATGTGGAATGTTGACAACCCACATTTTTTTTTGAGAGACCCCACTGCATCCAATCAAAGTTGGTGTGTGGTTAGCAATGTCAAGACGCAGAATTATCCGTCCAATATTTTTCGCTGGTAATTTAAACGTTGTCACTTATAGAGTCACTATTATGCAACAATTTATTAACGAACTTCATCTTGATGAACCCCAAAATGGCTACTTCCAACAAGATGCTGCGACACTGCACATTGCCCGTAAAACATTAAATTATTTTAAGGAATTCTTCGACGACAGCAGTCCAGTGCATACAGTAGAACATCTGCGAAATAATGTAATAAGAAAATGTAAAGAGATAGACAACACAGTATTACAAAATGTGTTCGATAACATAAAACGGCGAATTCATTTGTGTATTCGTGAAAATGGACAACACATTCAACATCTGTTGTAATGTTTGTTCTTCTTTGTTAATTTTATTATTCACAACACTATAAAATAAATCAGTGTTACATTTATTAGAAGGTGTTTTATTTATAACTAATGAAATTGTTGAACTTAACACTAAAAACAATGCGACGTAACCTCAAGACCACAGACTGCTACTTAAAAATGACATCTGACAGTTTGTTTAATTTTATGTGTGTCAATTAAGAAATGACTTACTTCTTCAAATTCATGGCATGATTCCAAGACTTTTGGGACTCACGTTATATTCACACATATATAATAATAGACCTATGTATATAATTATAGACCTATGCTATTATTCCAGCAATTTCGGTCGCACATTAATTTTTTAATACTCATGCGTTAAAAGTACTATCTTGGCGTACGTTTTTTAGTGCGAGAAATGCCATTTTTGATTGTATTACCACATACCTTGGGTAACGCAGGCAAATATTCAATATCTCTAAGTTAGACACATTATAAAATACAATTAAATAAATAAAACACAATCAAGACCTCGATATTTAAAAAGTGACGTGAAAGTGACATAATTTTTTTTCATTACAAAATAAAAATGAAAATTAAAGAAAACGGTTTAAAATGAGTGTAAATTCTATGGTGATACCGGAGAATAATGCGAGTCTTATGCGTCTTATGACGGATACACACCACCGGAACCAATTGAAAATGCAAATTCCTCATTTTTGATTCTATTTTTTTTAATGGCCCCAGGATCCCAAACTTGTAAGATACGTCCTCTCGCATGAATAATAAAAAATATGATTTGCAACGAGCGGCATTGTCAATTGCCCTCTCGATCGAATGTGCTCCCCAATTTCGCTTTCGTGACCAATTGACAACTTATCGGCCTAGTTGCAAAAAATACTATTTACTTCTAAGAGCAGGGATCCCCAAAGTTTTTCCTGGGCGGGCCAATTTGGTATTTCTCAAATTTCTGGCGGGCCAAAAACTTATTAGCTTGTAATTTCAAATTTAAGTCATTCATAACAACAATTACGTCTACTAGAAATGTAAAGTCGCATAACCATTTTGCAATGAGGCAACGATTTTTTTCAGCTAAAAACGAAATTTCTTTTCTTAAACCAAAAAACACTTTTTATGTTTGTCCTCTTGAAATCCATCGAACTTTTGAAAAATATATAACGTCTCCAAATGGAGATTCTTCTAAGAGAGTTTTAAACTGTATTAACATCATTAATAGCAATATTCACTTTTAACTCTTGAGCTATAAGATTTTCCTGGTGAATATTACAATGATAATGATAATATTATAATGATAATATTAAATATTACAATAATAATGGTAATTTATAGATATACTCTGACAATACCGATAAATTACATCATCATTACATCATTTTTCAAACTTGCTTCTTTTTAAATGTATTAACCCTTATTTATGGCCCATCTTAGATGGAGCATCGTCTCTAGTTACTCCTACCAAATTGTTCCATTTAATATTTTGCGAATCATAAGCATGCTCCAAGAATCATAAAATTCCACGAATAAATATTAAGAGTTGTGCCGAATCGCATATATCGATACTTTTGTCCAAAGCAATGGAAAAAGCAGTAAACTATTTTCAAATTTCTTGAAACATCCTCATCGATTTCTTCTATATTGACGGGATGTGGTCATTTTCGAGAAACAAATATCTTTAAATAAAGACTTTTTATCTGGGCACACTATGCCGACAACTTTTAACATACAATTTAAAAAAAAGTCTCCTAAAAATGGTTTACTATGTTTGGAAATTTCCTGCGTAATAACATAGCTAGCCAAAACGGAGGATTCATTTTGTCAATCAGATTTTTAAACATCAATTTCTGACCACTGAAGGAATTTCTTAGTTCGTAGTGTCGTTCTGTATCTGTGGGAAACACTTTTTTACCGTTATGACAAGTTTATTTAAAGGGCTGAAAAATTGCACCCACATTTTAATTTTATTCGTAATATTTTATTATCTATTTTACTGTTTATTTATTTTTTATTATTTTAATATAAATATAAATCATGGCATCGACATCGCGGGTCACATTCACAAGGTTCGCGGGCCGCATTTTGCTCGAGGCCCGCACTTTGGGAATCCCTGCCCTAGAGTATACTCATATGTTATGATTGTATTATTTGTGTATTTATTATGATTTCTTTTACTTGTTCATATGTTAGTTAGTTTCTTTTGATGATTTTTAGTACTAGTTTTTAGAAAGACATCTCAATTTCGTTTTAGGATTTTAACTGACAATGAGTGCAAAAAATAAACTGGGGAAATTTGCAAAGGGAAATGGAGAAATCTCATCTATATATAACAATTTTTTTTTTTATAAATTGTAGAACTTGATATCTCTCATTTCATAATATTTGACTTATTATTTAAATTACTATTTCATAGTAATTGTTTATTTTAAATTTGGTATTTTTAACTATATATTTTGTTTTGGTAGCCAAATTAGTTATAAAACAATATATTAAGCCAATAGCTTTTTTATTAATGAACGGATGTAGCGAAAAATTAATTAAAGCTATTAATACGATACTTTCATTTGATCTAATTACGGTGTATTTAATTAAACGGGTCATCTCTATTCCATTTGCAGAAGTGCTTTCGAAGATTTTAAATATTGGATGGTGCGGTGTGTGGTGTATGTACGTATATGTGGAGTATGCGAAATTAAGGCTTATGGTAGTTAAAATTAATGGATGTTACATGCACGATGTCAAATTTAATTCAAACGAAGTTTGTTAAGAGAACACTACCGTGATGTAACGGTAATAGGCGATGCATACATAACATTCTCTAAAATTTACACGCATTTCATTCCCATGCACATTTAGATATGTACGTAATACTCAGTATTTATGTCGCGAATATGAAGTTAAAATGAATTAGCAAATTGCAAACTGAAAGCCATGAAGCCTTTTAAGCCATTTTAAAATAGATTTGTAAGTATTATTTACATTATATACATTCAAAAAATATATAATGTTGGGTTTAAATAAAAATAAACATAGCATAAAACACAAAATACAAAAGCATAGAGAAAATACTTTTGTGATAAAGGCAATTGGAAAGAATACTACATGAATATATTTTGCTATAAATACAACAGCATAGAGAAAATACTTTTATGCGAAAGGCTATTGGAGATAATACTACACGAATATAATTAGCTCTAAATACAAAAGCACGGAGAAAATACTTTTATGATAAAGGCAATTAGAGATAATACTACATCAATATAATTTGCTTTGTAACGCGTTCCATTTGTTAAATATGTATAATCACATTCAAAGTTGCGTATGATTATTAATAATTAGTCTCGTTTAATCCGTTTTAATAGGCGAACAAACAGATAATAAGCTATTCCGACATAGATATGGTTATTAAAAAATATGCATGATGGACACCACGAGCAAATATTTTAGACTGTCTATTGCATAATCAGACGACTAGACAGGTATACATGAATATTACACAGGTTGGGTGAGCACTGTATGTAGAATCCGTGAATTTAATATGCGCGATGTTTAAATTGGATTATAAAGTTAGGTTAGATTTACTCCATTCCCTTAGGGGTTTATTTATATTATAAATGCACTCAATTTTGTAATTTGTCACAATAAATAATGTAGGTTAAGGCCCACAGGACTGAATTGCAATTAACTTTGGTTTATAGTTAAGTCTGATATTTTCATATATATGCCTTTAAATTTATTAGTCTTAATATTTGTAGGCAATATTCATGGTGTTTCCTAGTGGCGTGTGCATTCAAATAACAGCTCTAAGAAACTAATATTAATTTCTGATAATTTTCTTCCAGAAATCCATGATTTGGGTTTCGTAATCAACACCGCCATTAGCTTTAATATAGGTATTACATTGTATTTTTGATCGCTCCGTAATATAAACTTTGCGATAAACTGATATTTTGGATTATTGCATTGTGTTCATAAATACAGTAAAGCTGCAATTTCGACAAAGGCGGAGATTAGTATTCATATGTCATTGTCGCGGCGGTTGATGGCAAATCGGCAAGACTTTGTTTAAATAACATCGGGGGAAACGACCGCCAAAAGTTCATTAAGGTGCGTCATAAAGAGATATTCTAATTAAGGTATGTAATATAAAATGTTCTGGGAATTTTAGTGCATAAGTTTTACAATCCCACCAATAATGTAAGGTCATTCTTCTGAATATTATATCTTATTATATTGATTCTATTCTAACATATTATCTTGTAACATGTGAAATTACGATTTTTAGGGTTCCGTTGTTATCAACAATTATTTGTTTTACAAACTTAAATCAAACGGAACACAGCCTGAATATATCAATATATTCAGCCTTTCCGGAGCGCTATAACAATTATTGAGTATTTTTAGGACTACCAAAACAAATCTCACATGAAATTTATAAGCTATCTTATAACTTTCAGTCCACTTTCGTGGCACTCAACAAAAACCATAAAAATAACATAGTTTTTAAGATCATGTCTTTCCGATAACTTAAGTGGATAGCCGTTCTGTGGACGCATTTCGAGATTTTCGCGTTTCTTTTGTTTTATACGCGTTTCTTTTGTTTTATTGCAAAATTGGACGGAAAAGTCAAAATAATTTGCAAATATTACCAAATTTTCATAAATCAAAATCTTTATTGAAAGCAAATTTTTTTGTTTTTGTTGATTTGAGTGGACAAACTTTGCAAATTCTTTTGTTTTATGTCAAAATTGGACGAGAACGTCAAAATAATTTGCAAACATTGAAACATTGTAACACTTACACGTCGTTGCTAAATTTTAACAAAATTTGTCGGTCTGTTCATCCGTGACTACTTGTCAAACTTCCTAATTTTAGTTGAAAATTTCATAAATTATCTATAATTTTAACGACCGATTTCTGCTAGTTCTAGTATAGTTAGACTGTGCAAATTTCGCACAAACTTAGTTAAGATTTCAAAGTTGATCTTTGAAAAATTTTAGCAAAATCTGTAGGTCTGATCATCCGTGGCAACTTGTCAAACTTTAACTAATTTCAGTTGCAAATTTTGCAAATTAGACATAATTTTAATAACCGCTTTCAGCTATTTCTAGTAAAGTTAGACTAACCAAATTTTGCACAGACTTAGTTAAGACATTATTATAGTATATATTTAATTATTATAGTATAGTATTACATAGTATTGCAAAATTTTAGCAAAATCTGTTCATCCGTGAAAACTTGTCAAACTTCCTAATTTTAGTTGTAAATTTCGCAAATTATCTATAATTTTAACAACCGCTTTCAGCTAGTTCTAGTAGAGTTAGATTATCCAAATTCTGCAAAACCTTAGTTAAGATTTTAAAGTTGATCTTTGCAAAATTTTAGCAAAATCTGTGAATCTGTTTATCCCTGACAACTTGTCAAACTTTAACTAATTTCAGTTGTAATTAGATATAATTTTAACAACAGTTTTCAGCTACTTCTAGTAAAGTTAGACTATCCAAATTTTACACAGACTTAGATAAGACATGAAAGTTAATCGCTGCAAAATTCTAACAAAAGCCGTCGGTCTGTTCATCCGTGACAACTTGTCAAACTTTCTAATTTTAGTTTCAAATTTCCTAAATTTGCTATTTTAACAACCGCTTTCAGATAGTTCTAATAACGATAGAATATCCAAATTTTGCACAGACTTAGTTAAGCCATCAAAGTTAATCGTTGCAAAATTCTAACTAAAGCCGTCAGTCTGTTCATCCGTGACAACTTGTCAAACTTTCTAATTTTAGTTGCAAATTTTGCAAAATAAGTATAATTTTAACAACCGCTTTCAGCTAGTTCTCCTCCTCCAAGCGTTGGTGTAATAACCCATTTAGAGCGCCTCCGCAAATCCTGATTCCTTTAGGAATTTCAGGATCTGGGTGGGATTCAAGGCCTGCAGCTCCTCTGTGTTCAAGCAGTGAGCCCCGAGGTACATCTGTCTCTTGCGGAGTAGTGCTCCGCAGTCCTTGAGCAGATGTATGGGAGTTTTCTCTGCTGAACCACAGAATCTGCGTCCGTCATCCTCCTCTAGGCCTAGGGCCTTGAGATGTTTCCTAAGTCTGCAGTGTCCCGTCAGAACTCCTGTCAGTATTGTAGGCTTGCTCCTGCTTAATTTCAGGCAAGCTTTTGGTCTTTTCAGGTTAAAAGATCCCAGCATCACTTTGGAGTTAGCTCTGGAAGTTCTTTTCAGGTTTTAATTAACTGTTCTCTTATTTCTTCATCTAAACTTTTGTGGATGTTGTTCACACCCATGCCGCAAAAGGGTTCCGAACCAATAAAGGGACTACTGAATCCCTTGTTTGCTAGGTGATCGGCTTCTTCGTTTCCGTCTATACCACTGTGTCCTGGTACCCAGTATTGCGTTACTTTATTGCTTTTGCCAAGCTTGTTTAGCTTTCCCACACAATCCCATACCAGTTTGGATCTGATGGTGTATAAGCTATTGGCCTTGATGGCTGTTTGGCTGTCTGACAGGATAGCAATTCGTTTTTTGCGATAATTCCTGTCGAGGTTAAACTGTGCACATCTTTTGATTGCGTGTACCTCTGCTTGGAAGATACTTGGGAATGTTCCCATGGATTCGAAGTATTTGGTACGAGGTCCAAACACTCCTGCACCAGTACCTTCCTTTGTCATCGAACCAGCTGTATACCACTTGATAGCATTTTGCACCATGCGGTATGCTGAGGATTCGCCGCTTCAACCATTTCGTCAACCGCCAAATTTTCAAAAACCAAAACCTCTATTCGAAACAAATTTTGTTGATTTGAGTGGACAAACTTTGCTCTTGCTCAGATTAGCCACGAAATATCATAGGTATACAGAGAATCAATTGAGATGATTCCTTGCGACTATCCGGCGACTGATTAAAGCCATCCTCAAAATACAATCCCAGACACCTCATTAAAACCAACCTAATGTCCCAGATACATATACGACCAACTGACGAACAAACAAGCGAACATTGCACATAATGCGCATAACCCGAAATCAGTCAGGATACACGATCGAGCGGTTAGTAAACATTTAACATTCACGGATGTAAAAACCTGTATATTTCTTGAGAATATGGCGAAAGTTAGTTCGCCCAAACGTCGAGAATCCGTTTCTTTTGCGAACCAACCCTCAACATAAATGAGGAATCTACATATTATATATCTATCCGCGTATTATGTATCTATCATATTTCTATCCGCGAAAACCTTAGATGGTACATAAATATATAGACCACAATGAAAATTTAATTATAATTTTAACTACACTCGAAAAATTAATAAAGGTAATAAATTGTTTTTACCTTATAAAGATAAGAGTATAAATTTTCATACTATAAACATAAAAATATAAATAGCGCTTTAGGGAAATATATAGTTTGATGATTTAGTGTTATGGTGAAAGGTTCAAATTAGACCCAAAAGTTAATAACATATTACTATTAGCTCTAATAAATGTAATGCATGTATACGTTAAAGTTCTATACTGTAATTAATTCTCGTCTAAGCCTGTTGTAACTAATTCTAACTTTAATTAATTATTTCTTAACAATTTGTTTGGTAAGTACGACTAGAGTGGGATGAAATCAAATTTTAAATAAACATTGTTTCTAATTGTTATTTAAAATTTATTTAAGAAAATTTTTAATTTATTTAAAAAAAACCGACTTTATGTAAAATGCTAAAACCTCAAATTTAATTCTTGATCTTAACTCCAATCGTTTTTAAACATCAACGAAATTATTTTAAAACACATCTTGGACAAATCTTGACAATCTACAGGACAAACCTTGACAATCTATACCAAATTGACAATAAAATAACTAAGTAAAGCTCTAGACTAGTAAAGCTCTAGAGGAAAATAAAAATGTATATAATAATATTATTTCAGCTAGAGATTTAATTAACCAAAATTTGATATCTGCAATTGTTTTAAACTGTGTACGTATCCCAAATTTATTTTCCAAAATCGACTTTCACTTAACTGACTGTAACTAATTAAAAAAATAAGCTACACAGCAAATTATTCGTCAAAATAAACCTAGATACACCATCAACATTTTTTTTCCTTTATTCAGGAAAATTTTCAAAATTTTCTTTGGTTTTTAAAATACCCCATATCGAAGAGAACTAGAAATAAGTTCAAAAATCTATATAGTATATTTATATCCATCAGTGGATCTCCTCGTCGCGATAGTGACTCCGTGTCTTATTCCTTAGATAAACTGCAATTTCTTAGTCTTTCTCTTTTTCTCTATCTTGTGTAAATATTACAATTATAGCTGTCATTTTAGCATATCACCCTGGAATCTAACGGAAGAAGCTGAATTTTTGTACAGACCTTTATTTTAGCATTACAAATGTTGTCTCAAAAGTCACATATGCTAACATGTGAGCGTCGTTAGATATTCAAGGTCAAAGGTCGCAAAATTCAGTTTTTTGCGAATATCTCGTTTTTTCTGTCTCGTACCGTATTAGCATTTATTATAGAAGTTGTAGAGAATTAATTTCTCTAGAAATTTCATCTGAGACCTTTTTTTATTCGTCAAACTGTTTTTGAGATAGAGGACGAGTGAAGCGCTCAGCCTTACGAACCTTAGCGCAAGGTAAATTCTGATGCCCAAGGTATTTTACCGTTTTTTTTAAATTGCATTGACCACAAGCTAAAGAATTTTGCATACCTAACTTATGGCATCCACAACGCGAACCACAGCCATTCTTGCAGTTGCAGAATATTCAAATGATTAGTTCATCTGGTGCAGGTGGTAAACCCTAACCGGCGTTAGGGTTTTATTTTGCAGTATCCAACCCCATTCATGGGGTTGAAATAGAATAACATTAAAATATATTTAGAATTTAGGAGTTCTGGAACTTCACTATTTGTTTTTACTGCTCAATTTTGCCTTTACATACGCCGTTGTTCGTTCTTAACATAACCGAGGAGGACCTAACTGTATACAACCCATATGCTTCAAGTGCCTGACAATACCACGCAACACATTAGTGTATTTTCATAAGTTTCTAATAGTAAATTCGCATTTTTCCTGTAATTAAACTACATATTTACGGTTTTCAGATTTTTCCCTTTACATGTGCTGTAAGACACCGCTTCTTGCCAAATTTCATGATTCTAGGTCCACGGGAAGTACCCTACAGGTTTTGATTCCCTTGTGAAATCGCAAAATATGCGACATAAACGGTCATATCTTTTGATCGCGTTGACTTACAAGTTTGATTTTTTCACAGCTAAAAGAGACTGCAGACTCGAGTATTTGATACAAATTTCAACTTTTTACTTCTACGCGTTCCTGGGAAAAATGGTCTTGACCGACAGACAGACGGACGGACAGACAAACGAACAACAAAGTGATCCTATAAGGGTTCCGTTTTCGGTACGGAACCCTAAAAACGGTATAATACATTGGGATTGAGGGGATACTTGACTCTAACAAAAATTAGCACTTTAAAGCTTGATATTTCACAAACGGATCGCTTAATCGAAATATGGTTTTCACAAACCTGTAATATTTTTGAAGGACCTATCCAACGACAAACTACACCAGGGTCGGCAACCTTTTTCTGACGGCGGCCCATTTAAAAAAAAAAACAAATTTTAAGCGGGCTGCACGGTTAGATGTTTTCGAATATATTTAGTATTAGCTACAATACTGTTTTTTTAATCGAATATAAATATTATTAGGAATTAATATAACAAAGACAAATATAGTAACAATTCTATTTACATGCTATAATAACATCGGAGAACAAAAATTGAATGACATTTTTTTATAAAAGAAAATAAAACTCAAATATACAAAAAACAAATTTATTTGATTCAAACAAAAATAAAATTTAAATTTAATTAAATATTAGGTTGGGTTTGAGATACTGAGATCCTCAAATGGATTTGCAAATTTTCATCGATCAACCTCGTTCTATATTTTAATTTTATTAAATTCATTATTGAAAAAGTTTTTTCGCATAAGTGCTCAAAAAAATGCTAATCATTGATTCGCAAAAATTTCTGAAATTTATTATCTGATACACCAAAATAAAAAGAAATTAAATTATTTTCATCAAAATTATAAGTCAATATCTCTAGTTGTAAAATTTTAAAATAATTATTATTTTCAAGTTGAGAAATAAACAATTTTATTTTAAGCTGAAAACTTTTAATTTCCGTAAATAACTCATTGATTAACTTTCCTTTGCCATGCAGTGTTATATTTAATTTATTGAGGTAAGTTGTTACGTAAACAAGAAAATCTAACTTGCTTATCCATTTAAAATTCTATAACTCTGGTATATTGTTTCATTTTTCCGTCAAAAACATTTCAATCTTGTCTTTTAACTTTTCAACAAAGATTCAAAATCTTTTCAAAACTCTCCCACGACTAAGCCATTATTTCAAAAAAGTACACAACATCTTCATATTCTGCATCTATTTCGTTTAACGATTCTCGAAATTTTCGATGGTTCATACCAAAAAATTATGTTACTTGGTAGGCCGCACAAAAACTTTCAAAGGGCCGCGCGTTGCCGATCCCTGCCCTACACCATGGAGTAGACGAGAAAAAAAAAACGTCCCCACTTCTTTGGGTAAAGGAGGTACCTTAAAAAGATTTTGTTTTATCACTTTGTCGGCGTGACTAATCTGTATATCCATGCAATATTACAGCTTTATATTTCTAATAGTCTATGAGCTAAGCTGCGGACGGACGGACAGACATATCGAAACAATAAGAAATGAAACACTTAAGGTATCGGAAAGACATGCTCTTAAAAACAATGTTATTTTTATGGTTTTTGTTGAGTGCCACGAAAGTGGACTGAAAGCTGTAAAATAACTTACAAATTTCATGTGAGATTTGTATTGGTAGTCCTAAAAAGACTCAATAATTGTTATAGAGCTCCGGAAAGGCTGAATATATTTATATATTCAGGCTGTGTTCCGTTTGTTTTTATGATTTCCACTTTGTAGTAACTTACGTAAATCTAAAATTGCAAGTATATTATCTTATCGACCTTATCTTATCGATATTATCGACCCAGAACATAAGTCGTTCAATGACTGAGCAGGAAAAATGTGGTTCGGCTTCTCTGCGTGTTTCTTGGGCTGTTTGGAATGTTTTTCTTGGAATGTTCTGTTTAAGAATGTTGCTGTCCTCTGAACCGAAAAGATATTGTTGATACTATTCGACAGATTGCGTTATTTGCGTCTACTAACACAAGAAATACACAAGTTTTGTCAGATGAAAATCATTGTGACCTGAAAAGGCGATTGTTAAGGCACAACTGGTTTTTTTTGTTCGCTTCCTGGATAAAATGAAAGAACCTGTTGGCTGTTTTGCCGTTATTAGGAAGAACCTGAGGAGACATGAAAAACGCGGTGATAGATTATTTCGATAAAGATGATTTAGATCTGAAAAAGCTTTTAACAGTAACTACTGGCGGTCGCCAGCAATGGTTGGGCCTAAAAAAGGACTAGTTCACCTAATGAGGACCAATGCAAAATGTAATGAAGATTTTATTTCATACCACTGCATTATACACCAAACTGTGCTTTGCTGGAAACTTTTGAGAGCTGCATAATGCTGTGAATTAGAAGTGACTAAAATAGTAAATTTTCTTCGTCCAAAATCATCATCGAGACATCGTGAATAGGAATAGCTTCCATTGCTGTCTTAACGGATATTTCTAAACATATTAATGCCTTGAACCTTAAACTTCAAGGCCAAGGAAAGCTTATATGGGAGCTCAAGTCAGAAGTAAAAAGCTATTCACAAAAACTTGATCTTTTCTATAATAACCTTAACAATGAATACCTGCATTGTGCTAATTTAAATAAATTAATCAGCAGTGGCAACAAAATTGACGTCGGCCAATACAAGTAATTCATTAAGGATTTTAAATCGTAATTTGAAAACAGATTCGCAGATTTCAAGGAAATTGAGAATATCGTCGGAATCCTTAGCTACATTTACTCTCCTGATGGTGAATCGAGCAACGAAGCCGCAAATGTTTACGGGAGTAATAAAGCTACTCTGCAAATGGAAATGATCGATTTCCAAGAAAACACAGTATTAAAACACAAACACATGGAAGTTCCTTGTGAAGTTCTGGATAAAATGTGTGTGTACAGAATACAGAATTGACAATAATAGTCTTGAAACTTCTTACTTTGTTTAGGTCAACATATATTTGTGAAGCAGAATTTTCGAAGAAGAACTTAATTAAAAATAAATTTCGATCTCGACTTACTGATGAACATATCCAGGATTTAATGACGATACCTTGCACCAACTCCAAACTTCAGACAAATAGTTCAAGGCACAAAATGTCATTTTTCACATTGATATGTAAAAAAATTCCTAGTTACTTTCTGTACATTACATTTGTTTATTTAATAAACTCAAGAAGAAACGGACCGCGATGGTAATTTTATATTAAAAACCGGACCTTTGAAGAAACTAATTGGTGATCCCTGATTTATAATGTAGGATGGTTTGACCAATTCTAAAACAAAAGAATTTCGCAAAGTTTGTCCATTCAATTAAAGACAAAAACCTTTGCTTAAAAAAATTTGCTTCGAATAGAGGTTTTGGTTTTTGAAAATTTGGCAATATTTGCAAATTATTTTGACATTTCCGTCCAATTTTTACCTAAAATAAAATAAATTTGGAATGTTTGTCCACTCAAATCAACAAAAAAAAACTAAATTTGCTTCGAATGGAGATTTTGGTTTTTGGAAATTTGGCCAATATTTGCAAATTATTTTCACGTTTTCTTCCAATTTTGACATAAAACAAAAGAATTTTGCGAAGTTTGTCCACTAAAATCAACAAAAAAAAAGCAAAATTTGCTTCGAAAAAGATTTTGATTTGTGAAAATTGGGTAATACTTGCAAAATATTTTGACGTTTTCGTCCAATTTTGACATAAAACAAAAGAATTTCGCAAAGTTTGTCCATTTAATTCAAGAATAAAACAAAATATGCTTTGAATAGAGATTTTGGTTTTGGAAAAATTTTTGGTTTTTGAAAATTTGGTAATATTTGCAAATTATTTGGACATTTACGTCCAATTTTGACATAAAATAAAAGAAATTTGCAATGTTTGTTCACTCAAATGAACAAAAAATACAAAATTTGCTTCGAATAAAGATTTTGGTTTATGAAAATTTGGTAATATTTGCAAATTATTTTGACGTTGTCGTCCAATTTTGACACAAAACAAAAGAATTGCGAAAAGTTTGACCATTCAAATAAAAAAAAAACTTGCTGCAAACAGAGGTTTTGTTTGGTTTTGGAAAATTTGGCAATATTTGCTAATTATTTTGACATTAACGTCCAATTTTGACATAAAACCAAAGAAATTTGCAAAGTTTGTCCACTCAAATCAACAAAAAAAAATTGCTTCGAATAAAGACTTTGGTTTATGAAAATTTGGTCATTTTTGCAAATTATTTCGACGTTTTCATCCAATTGTGACTTAAAACAAAAGAATTTCGCAAAGTTTGTCCATTCAATCTGAGAAAAAAACAAAATTTGCTTCGAATAGAGGTTTTGGTTTTTGAAAATTTGGCAATATTTGCAAATTATGTTGACATTTCCGTCCAATTTTGATATAAAACACAAGAAATTTGCAATGTTTGTCCACTCAAATCAACATAAAAAACAAACTTTGCTTCGAAGAAAGATTTTGGTTTATGAAAATTTGGTAATATTTGCAAAATATTTTGACAATTTCGTCCAATATTGACATAAAACAAAACAAAAATTTTAATTGAGATTTTGGTTTTTGAAATTTTGTCAATATTTGCAAATAATACAAAGTTATAAAAGTATTCCGCACGGGCTATAATGTAATGTTCAAAATATTGAATTCTAGTGACAAAATCACATCAATTCAAAAAAGTAATTCGCAGAGAAAGGGTTAAAAATGATATATTATAATGCAATATCCTGATGATAGTTCTAAAAATACCTTCCTAATTTATTAAAATCTAAATTGAATAAATAAAGTTTCTTACAATTTTAAAATTTGATGTAGATCAAACAAATCTGAGCACTAATTTAATTTTTCAACAAAACTGAAACAATTAAAACCTAACAATCTCTATAAAATAGCTTACCTCAAATTTAAATGCAAACTGCTAACGAGCTCCTCGCGCTTCACTAATGGTTGAATATTGTCGCTCCTAGTTTCCTCCAGATGTTGGTAACATTAAATTGGCAAAAACGTGTATTCTAAAACGAATACAAATCTATCAAATCTTATATTAAATATTTTCTAGAGAATCAATTTATTCATATTCTTTAAACGCACATAAGAGTCGCTTGTTCTTTAAAAAAAAAAAAACGAGAAATTGGGCAGAGAGATTTAGGTCTTGGGAAAACCAAACAGGGGGTTAGACAAGGAGGGAGCCTCAGCCTATTACTATTTCCTGCGTTTATTGACGAAATAGTTAAAGAAGTACAAAAGAAAGCAAAAGCGCTACACATTTGATACAGGAACATGGGGAGGGTATATGTAAGTATGTGTGCGTTCGCAGACGATATAGCAGTAATTGCAGGATCGGAGAAGGAATTAGAAGACAAACTGAAGATATGGCAAGACGAACTGACCAAGAATGGAATGAAAATGAACACAGAAAAAACGAAAATTGTAGTGATATCTAATGATCCAATAAAAACAAACTAATAAATCTCAATCAAAAACAAATACAACAAGTAAAAGAATAACTAGGAGTGACAATAGATGAAAAAGGAAGCCATGAAGCAGACATCACCACACGAATAAGAAACACAAACAAGTCAAATCATGCCCTAAATAAAATAATACTATACAAAAAAGAAATAACGAGAACAACAAAAATGAAAATATACAAAGCAATATGTAGACCATCCCTAACATATGGTTGCGAATCATGGGTTTTAACGCAGCGAGAAATAAGTAAAATAAGAGCCACAGAAATGAAGTACTTAAGGAAAGTATATATGGAGAAAATATAATGGACAAAATAAGAAGTGAAGATATAAGAAAAGAACTGGAACTTACTGGAATAGAAGAGTTCATAGAAGAGTTCATAGAAGAGAGACAATTGGGATTGTGGGGTCACCTACAAAGAATGGATGAGAAGGCTCAAGTGAAAAGAGTAAGGGAAAGCAGAATGCCAAAAGAAAAGAGACGAGGGAAACCAGTGAAACCACGGAACGAGATGGTGCGAGGATTGATAGAAATAAGAGGGTTACAGGTGAATGAAGCAAAGCAGATGACGAAGGAACGGAATAAATGGAAGGAATTAATTAAAAAGAATGTAAAATAAATAGGAAACACATTACACCCTAGCGGGTAGAAAGCAGTTTGAATATATATATATATATATATATATATATATATATATATATATATATATATATATATATATATATATAAATATATATATATACATATATATATATATATATATATATATATATATATATATATATATATATATATATATATATATATATATATATATATACATATATATGAAAGTAGTGAAAATGAACAAGTTTACTTTGATATGTTTTTGTTGAAACAAAAGAAAGTCTAAGGACAGCATATCATTTGTTTCTGTGGTGTTGTCTGTCTGTTAAGTCTGTCTGTTGTAAATTGTTGACATTGTTAGTGTTTTGTAATGAGCATAAATCCCGTTGTTGCGGCACAAATTGTGGCGGCTTTAGAAGACGGTCGCGGTCAGCGCGAAACTTCGAGAAACGTCATTCGAGAAACGGCGGCGGTTCGAAAAGACAGGTCTGCTCACTCGAGGACCTTGTTCAGGCCGAGGATGACCGCTCTCTCGTTTCTAGTGCTTTGAGAAACCGAACGGTCACGGCAGTTTTCCTTCGAAATCATCTGCAAGAAGTGAGAAATGTAAACATAAGTGAGTGGGCAGTTAGGATACGACTGTATGCTGCTGGATTATCTTCTGGAACTAGAGCTAGTGGACCGCCGCTTTCCCGTGCGCACCGGATTGCGAGATTGCATTTTGCACGAGAACACTTGACTTGGCCAATAGCGGATTGGAGACGCGTATTGTTTATCGATTAACCGCGATTCTGTCTTACGGGCTCAGATAGACATGTAAGAGTGTGGTGACGACAAGGCGAGAGATATGCTTAAGCGTGTATTGCCGAGCGACTACCATTTGGCGAAGGATCAGTTATGGCATAGAGAAGCATATCTTTTGACACTCGCACGGAGTTAGTCTTTATAACTAAAACTTTCGAGATGGGACGTTGACTGCGCATAGGTATCTCACAGAGGTTCTAGAAGACCATGTTTTACCATTCACAGTTATTCTTGGAGACGAAGCAACATTTACGCATGATAACGCACGGCCCCACACTGCTCGGATAGTTACTGAGTATCTTGACGAGTGTGACGCCTTTTGTTTGGACAGCTCGCAGTCCAGATTTAAATCCAATTGACCATATTTGGTATGAGATGGAAAAACCCCAGAAATTCTAGAGAGCTTCACGAAATACTGGTGCAAGAATGGGACAATCTTCCGCAGAACGTGATCCAAAATCTGATCCAGAGCATGAGACGTCGTTTGGAAGCTGTTGTCACTGTCAGAGGAAAGAATACTCACTACGGAAGTCCTTAAACTTTCTTTTGTGTCAACAAAAGCATATCAATATGAAGTTGTTCATTTTCATTACTTAGCATATCAAATTAAAATTGTTCATTTTCATTACTTTCAATAAACTTAGAACAACAAAAACCTTTTGTTTTATTCAAGCAATCAACTAGTAAACTGTTACAACCGAAAAAACACGTACAAAACTAAAAATTTTATGCTCGGCAGTGTATATATAAACATATATATATATATATATATATATATATATATATATATATATATATATATATATATATATATAAATGTTTACTCTTGAGAGACTTAGTTCTGAGTGATACAAACTCGCGGCTCGGGCAGATTTTATTCGAAAACTTAAAAAATGTAAATCGCAGCGAAAAGGTTAAACACGATTGGAGTCAAGATCAGAAATTTGTTTAAATGAAATTTGTGGTTTTAACATTCTCCATAAAGTCGGAATACCTTTAAAGTCTTACCTCCTTATATCTAACGATTTATTAGATATAAGCAACAGTAGTTTTTTGTGTTGGTTGTGCAACCTGTTAGTTATCATTCGTTTTTATTTAGGTTATGTCGCGAATGTTGTGCATTGTGAAAACGATTGCAAAATAATGGAAATAATCCCTTACTTACATTAACAGGGTCCTCAAAGCGTTCAACTATTCGCCCACAGTGTTGTGCAAAATTCCTATATTAGATTTGCAATTCACTTAAAAAATGCTCGATTAAAATAAATGTATTACGCTCTGCTAATAAAATTTCAACCCGTCAAATTATATGTTTTTCTTTTGTTTGTGTTATTCTTTTGTTATTGTTAGTGTTTGTTTTAAATTTCGCAAAATTGAGTGTGCCATGCCAACAAAGTTGCCAACTAAGGAATTCAAATAAGTAACCAACGTAACAAAATAATGCTCAATCATTTATAAGTCACTTGGTATATAGATATATTAATTTAAACAAAATATATTTTTTCAAAATCTTTTAATATATTTTTTTAATAATAGATATGTCTCATACTCATGGTTAGTATTTTGGTAGTGTCAATCGAAAAAACACAATAAATAGACCACCCTACCTACACCGTTTGCGCATGCTCATTGACTTTAAATAAAAACCTTAAATAAATTCCTTAAATAAGTTTAAACTTTTGACTTTGCAACCTTAAACAAGTTTAACCATTTGACTTTCCAACCTTAAATAATTTTAAGAAATTGACTTAGGACATTTTTCTTCAAGCAGGGTTGCCGCTCTCGTAGGTTGTCAGTTGTTGTAGCTTGTAGGCTGGTATCCCACACCTGAATTAATGTCATTCCACATCACAACGACAATTAATGCTTAGGCATTTACATCCGCGAATGTGTTAATTATTATATTATAATGCACCGGTTTTTCGTACTCATGAATTCATTTGTGGGCTATTTACCTACACATTACAACAATTTGCAAGATTGGCAACCCTGCTTGCATATGGAGCAAAAACAGTTTGCCAATCTCCTGGAAGGACTGAGAGAGTTATGTGTGCTGTGTTTTTCGAGGACGATAGTGGTTGTGGGTTGTGGTTGTGAAGATTGGCGGATCTCGAGTTGTTCCGGACTTTATTCTAAGGTAATGTTTTATTTGTTACTGTAATATTTGTCGATAGATATAATTGTTACGAATATAAATCGTTAAATGGTTTAGAGATTTGTTGTTTACATCCCACTTCTAGCACCACACATTTATTCATTGTATTTTATACAATCTTGTTTTGTAATATTCATGCATTTCAAAGTACTGGCCAGTAACTGATTCATTGTGAATTTTCATATTATTTAATGTTTGTTTGCTCTGTATATTTAAATGGTTTAAGTTTAAATGATTAAGATTGTCCAATTGACAAGTTAAAAACATAAACATATTTCAAGTAGAAAATTTATTTTGATCACCATGTTTTGCCCAGATAAAAATTAATCTTTGGCTGGTAAACGAATATATGATAAAATTTAAAGATTCAGCTGTAGGCACTAGGTGAAACATAATAATAATAAATAATAGACACTAGGTATAAGTCACTAGGTATCAAACAAATTGATTTATTTAACAATTTATCGATTTCGGCTTCCAAGGGCTTCTTCAGAAGATTATAATTAGAGGGCGGATTATATGCACAAAAAAAAAAACAAATATATGCGCATATATATGCATCGATTTTTGAGGAAATATGCATTCAATTCGACCATATATGCAGTAAAATATGCAAAACTTGATGACTATAACAAAATTGATGAAGAAAAGGTAGAAATAATGATGGCTATCTAATATTTTTATTCACACATTTTCTTAATTCTAATTATTAACTAAACAAAAATATAGGTACTCTATTTAACTCAATCTATATATATTTATGGAACAATTGATAATCTAATGTTCAAAATTTTTTAACAGAAATGTTTGTCTCCTGTATGAAAACATATGTTAATAAATCGAAAAATTAATTTCAACATCTACGGAAGTAATTAGTGCATTTTATGTCTAAGACAATTATGTCTAAATCAAAATTAATATCCTCAACTATTTCGCCTTTTAAGATTTTGTTGATATTTTTTAATTTAAAAAATCTATAATTTTATTGTATTACCGCTTTAAATTTTTTGTGTGTAGATTCACCTACTCTACCTTTAACTTTTTTTCTTCTATAATTTCAAATTCTCAAATAAAATTGATTCTGATAGAGGCAAACCTTTTGTTTCCAGTCTGCAAATAGAGTTTGAGGCGAAGCAATAGTTTGCCTTAAGAGCTGAATGGTGCTGGGTTCAAACTTTTAACATTTTTTTGCAATTTTCCAAAAAGGCGCTGGAATAACTGATTTCGAGAAATATATCTTTAATACCTGCAAAATTATCAGCATAAAAATTTGCTGCGTCTAACCACGTACCTCATCTGGTAATTATAGTTTCAGGAGGCAATTGAACATTTGGAAGTCGCTCCTTATAAAATGTGACTCTCAAAGGGGCGTTTAAATATATTTGACGTTACTAATTACATCGCTAACAACGAAATATCGATTCCTAATATCTTCCTCCATACCAGGGGTCTCCAAACTACGGCCCGAGGGCCACATCCGGCCCGCGAACAGATTTTGTCCGGCCCGCGGAGAGCTAGCATACTTGAAAACTCCTTTTAGAGAACATATATTTTATAGCAAATTAAATTTAGTTTACTGAAGTATTCTAATTTTATGTTGAATAATTATTAATATGACATCTACATTGATATGGTCATGGGCTAACTACTCATAACATTGTTGTAGGCTTATTGTTATTGTTTTTGTGATAAGTTGGATGAAGAAACACAGAATTGTAATGAGTAAAGACATGTATAATATGCAGAAAATATAACTTCAGTATATAATAACTAACAAATTATTGAAATGAATCCAACTAACATTTTATACATTTTAAATAAAAACATATCATATAACAAGCATAACGACATATGAAATACTAATGAGATTTATGTAATTGAGATTTTCCACTGACAATAGTTTGTAGTTGTGGACTAATTTTACTTGTACCAATTATTAAAAGAGATTTAAGATGCTCATCAGTTAATTTAGATCTGTAAACATTTTTTGTGTACTTCATTTTGGAGAAGGTCTTCTCACACAAATAAGTAGTACCAAAAACAGAAAACAGCCCACGAGCAAATTTATGCAAATTATCAAATTGTGTCAGTGGAAGACTCTTATAAAATTCCAACAAAGATGAGTTTTGATATTTGTTCTTAATTATATCACTGCACTGTAGATCAATCATTTCCATTTGAAGTTCCGGGGCTAGGGTTTCAATGTCAGTATCAAAAGGATTCTGAAAAATCTTAATTTGATTCGCAATGGCATCAAAGTCCGAGAAACGAGTATCAAAATTTAATTTTCAAAGCACTCAAAGTTTCGATTGCAAAATCGATAGGAAACTCAGTCTCAGTGGTGTCGCTGAATATTTCACATGTTTTAAAATGTGAAAAACATTTACTTCGTAGTTGTGATTGAAACAGTATCACTTTCTTCCGGAATGATTTGTTATTAGTGTATAAATCAGGAAGATGCTGGTTTTCTCCTTGCAATCTCAAATTTAGTTCGTTTACATATTTTGTCAAATCAACATAGAATGCTAACTTCCACAGCCATGCGTTGTTTTGTAATTCAGTAAGAGGGCGATGCTTTTCATTAAAAAAAAATTCGATCACTGCTTGAAGTTCAAAACAGCGCTGAAGGACTTTCCCACAACTAAGCCAACGTACTGCAGTATGATAAGGTAAGTCATTTTCTCCAATCTCTTCAATAAATTGTCGGAATTGTCGGTGATTCAGCCCAAAAGATCTGATAAAATTAACAGTTGATATGACTGGTTTTAGAACTTCAGACATATCCAAACATTTTCCGCACAAAGACTGTTGATGAATGATACAATGTAAGACTAATGGTTTTGAACCACCGTCATTTTCTACAGCACAAGAGCGATCACTCCTTTATCTTTCCCACTCATGTTTTTGCCTCCATCAGTTGTAATATATTTCAGGTTTTTCCATCGAAGGTTCTTTTGATTAATGGCCATTTCAACTCCTTTAAAAAAATCTGTACCAGTAGTTGTGCCATGAATACTATACATATCAAGAAGTTCTTCATGCATTTCATAGCTTTTATCTACTCCTCGAATATAAATCAACACCTGAGCAGTATCTGACACATCCGTTGACTCATCCAAGGCCAAAGAAAACCACACAACATGTCCATTTTTGTCGAACAGTTGAGAGGATATATTTTCAGCGATGTTTTCTACCCTTCGAGCCACAGTGTTTGCTGACATACTGACAGTTTTTGATAAATTTACCTTTTCAGGGCACATTTCTTCGGCTACTGCAATTATGCATTCTTTGATCATTTCTCCATCGGTGAATGGTTTTCCACGTTTTGCAATTTCAAGAGCCACACGAAAGCTGCCACGAGTTGCAGCCTCTTGTTCAGTTTTGAGTTTTGTAAATGAAGATTGCTGCGATTTTAATCCGCGCTTCATAGCTTCGAATTTTTCTGTCCGCAAACTTCCTGTATATTTTGAGTAATTTTGAAAATGTTTTGTTTCATAATGACGTTTAATGTTATATTCCTTGAGAACGGCTATGCTTTCATTGCAAATCAAACATAGCGCCTTGTTACTGGACTCAATTACGAAATACTGAATGTTCCACTGATCTTGGAGTTTTATGCATTCACTATCAATTTTTCGCTTCTTTTCCATACTACTAAATCACACACAAAAGCAACAATTCAAATCAAAATACTGTTACAAAGATGTCTTAAACTTAAACACGCACAAGCACGTTTTAAGGAGGTACGCACTATTTTATTTCACAACAGTGTCATAGGAACTGACTTGTGGTTGCGCCACTAGCCTTCTTATATATTCCAATTACTGCCATCTAGAAGTGAGTGGAAGACACCAGAACTTTCTCGAACCAACGAGATTATTCTGTACGTGCTATTAGCGCCATCGGTTAGCGATAGAAGGTACTACCTATTTCCGCTTGTGTCCACCAGATGTCGTGTCACGTTACTCCTCATGGCTCGTACTCTACGACTAATCTAGAAATTACAGATAATGACAGGAAAATTAATAATATGCAGTGTTTCCGTTTTGCGGACTTTAGTCCGATTTGCAGCCTTTTTTAAACGTTGCGTACTTTTTCGGACTTTCTTTTCATCAGTGGACTATTTCACTTTTTACCACCGGCAACAATGATAATATGGTTTTGGCCCTCGGAACTTACTGGAGTAATCAGTATGGCCCTAAGGCTGGAAAGTTTGTTGACCCCTGCTCTATACGATTTAGACCAGTGTAAAAACCTAACCTAACCCAACCTCTTTTGTGCCATGCCCCACCTAAGCCTTACTAAAATTCTTACGCCCCCCTATATAGCATATACATAATTTTTAATATTAAAAAATTCTCACTGTCTCTCAAAGTTGATTTTCACTGAGAATTTTCTTGTTTTCAGCTTTTCAACAACTTGTTTTTCTATATATTTACTCATTTCGTCTATTTTCCTGCTATTTATATACAGTATAATCCCGATAATCCGACAAATATCAGACATCTGCCGGATTATCAGAAAGAGTGGTGGGAGGGAAAGGCGCGTGCGGTCTTCATACCGCCGGATTACTGAACGTGTCGTCCGATTAACCAACGGCTGAATTACCGACACTATACTGTACTTTATAGCAGTATTGTATTACTGAGAATGAACTATGAACAGTATTACTGAGTGGCATAGCTTTTAGATCTTTGTCATCTTTTTCAAGAACCGTTAAAGAAATGCAAGAAATGCAAATTGACGGTTTTATTGAATTATCTCCTATAGTATGATTTTTTCCAGATTTAGCGATAAATAAAGAAATTTGGTAATTAGCCTCAAGAATACGATTATGAGTTGAAGTATGAACAGTAAAAAAGAGACTTTATTGTCGTTAAATTTTCGAAATTTTTCTTTAAGCCTTTTGTTCTTGAACATATGTGTACCATTCGGGGCAAAAGGGTTAAAGTTTGAAAGTAATTCAAATCTTAATTAATACGAGCACTATGTTTCACCTTTAAATGCGCCTCAATGCGACCTTGTTTCATTGATTCGTTGATCAAACATTGCTGGCATAAAATACAAAAAGGGAACCGCTCATCGTGACCACCCAAATTTACTTTGGATATGAACCCCAGAACTGCGTTGTTTAGCGAAATTTTAAAGCGTCCGGGAGTTCTCGCCGGGCCTACAGTCTGCCGAAGGGAGGTTAATTTGACGACGCCAAAAAAAACCCAGTTTTGATATAGAGGTATTTTGGCCTCGTCAAACGAATTTATAATATTTATTGGCCGCAATTATTTGCTTTTTTCTTTCAATTTTGGCACCGAAATCTAGCATTGCATTTAAATGGCCCGGAGAAAAATGGTTAACCTCGTGTCGAGTTCATTTTCGAATTGCCCCCCATTACAATCAAATTGCCCCCCTGTGGGGCGTGGTCCCCACGTTGAAAAACACCGATTTAGACGGTGAGCTAAACAGGTTGTGTGAATAATGTTACAATAAAAAAAATTGAACTGCTTTTGTCATGTAGTGCAGCGTCTAACAACATAAGTAAAATTTTTTTACAGGGTAATAAGAAATTTGATAAGCCTTCTTGTACAAATCGGGTAATTGTTAAATTATTAGTATTTCTCAAGTTGTTTCGATGAAATTAAATATGATTTTCCAGAATGGTCTTCATGAAGAATTCCTATTAACAAATGGGCAATATAACGACCACATTTGTCGGTACTTTCATCTACGATTAAAAATAAACAGTATAAACCAAATTATTGCCGAGTAGTTGTCTAATTCCCAACATTGTTTGAATATAATAGGAATTTTACATAATTTTTTTTAAGGTACTCTCGTCAGGTATATTATGTTTACAATATTTTTGTAAAAATGATTTTAAATTAACATTATTTAACTTCTTCAATGCATATTAGTAATTTTATGGGTGGTCGGTAGTAGATATCCAGAAAATTTCTAGAAAAAAAAAAAGGTAATAACGACTTAAATATGCAAGAATATGCAGCTTTTGATAAAATATGCAATATATGCAATTACTAATTAGCGTTAATTAACTCTAATCAATGTAATTCGTCCACATTATTAACGATCTTTATATATATATATATATATATATATATATATATATATATATATATATATAGTTTTATATATATATATATATATATATATATATATATATATATATATGCGAAGATAGTTTTATTAATGACTAGATAATTAAACAAATACCATAGTATATTTTCAACCAAGAAAATATATATACGTTTAATGAGGGTGTAGTCAAACCTTAGGTCGGTAAAAAGAAACTCTTTTTTATATAATCGAGCTTTCGGGAATGCTTATTCCCTTTCTCAAGACATCTAAAAATAATTTATTTGTTAGTACACCTACATGTTATTTAAGATGAACAAGAAAACTGATGTTAACAATCTTAGCATTATATATGATTACATACTAAAATTAGAACATAAAATTCTATCTCGTTCGTAAAACGTAATCGTTGTGTTTTCTTGATCATGCGGTTGGCTGCTGTTTTGATTGAAAAAAGGCGTTTTTGTGGATTTTCTTAAATTCATTGTAATGTAATCGATCTGTTGGTGGAAAGAATCAGCTTGTGTATTCTTTTCTCAAACACCCGTGTGCGGGTACATGCGCATTATGAATCAGTTCAGTTACCGGGATTGCGCACAATCCACTTAAAGATGTCAATATAATGTAATTAAAAAACTAGTCCATTTCCGTTTTCATCACCGTGGCACCATGTTGTAGCACACGTTTTCAATTTTGTATTTTTTTTTTGTTAAGTAATTAATTTTGGTTAATTCAATTTTTATTTTGTTATTTTTTTTATTATAAAACATGAGGGCTTAACTCTCTTATTCTAAATCTTATTTTTTTGTTGTGTGAGGTATTACATAATACCTTTTTCAATGTGGTTGAATTTTTGTCCAGTGTGTCATGAAGCTACTGTTTATGTCAACCTCACGTTAGTAAGAAGTTTACAAACCATCTTAAATAACATGTAGGTGTACTAACAAATAAATTATTTTTAGATGTCTTGAGAAAGGGAATAAGCATTCCCGAAAGCTCGATTATATAACAAAGAGTTTCTTTTTACCGACCTAACCTTTGACTACACCCTCATTAAACGTATATATATATTTTCTTGGTTGAAAATATACTATGGTATTTATATATATATATATATATATATATATATATATATATATATATATATATATATATATATATATATATTATATATATATATATATATATATATATATATATATATATATATATATATATATATATACAGGGTGGGGCACATAAAATGTTACAGAGCAATAACAGTCAAACTATTGATTATATTCAAAAAAGTTTCAGACAAATGTTTTAGGGATCGAGAGGGCCGTCATACTGGACCACTCTATTTTTTATCGGTGGAGGCCCTGAAGCTACGTCAAGGTCACCTCCACTTTTTTAAATGGAATCATGTATTTTTTTTTCGATAATATTATTGCCGATTTTAAGACGAATTCAACGACCTGCAACACAAGGTCATTCTAGTCATGCAAAGTATGAAAATAGTCGAAAATATCGGAATAATCACTTTCAAAGGATCGACTAACCTTGGTTTCGGTCTACCTATAGAAGATGCTCGAAGTGGTGACCCTCGACTTGTAAACACTTGTTAATCCGCTGGTAAAAAGACCGTCTAACTTCAGCCAAAATTTGTGGTGTAATTTCGGTACAAGCTTGGCGGATTCTTTCCTTCATGTCATCAGGCGTGGTAGGTGCTACCGCCATTACGCGATCTTTGATGAACCCCCATAAAAAGTAATCGGGTGATGTTAGATCTGGCGAACGAGCTGGCCAAGCTACAGGACCGCCTTGTCCTACCAACTTTTCGCCAAAAATCTCATTCATCACTTGTCTTGAACACAGAGCATAATGAGGTGGTGCACCGTCGTGTTGCATCCACACGTCCATGCGAACATACAAGGGCAGGTCTTCTAGTAATTCAGGCAGTACGTGTTGCAGAAAGTTTGCGTAAACTTGCCCAGCAACCTTCAAAAAAATATTGACCAATGACGTGATCTGACAATGCCGCACCAACAATTAACGGACCACGGATGTTGAAATGGTACAGCTCTCATCCATCGAGCATTCTCATTTGCCCAGTAATGCATGTTATGCCTATTCACATTTCCCACATTTCCCGTATTTTCAGTTAGATTTGTCAGAAAAAAGCACGTGACTCAAAAGTGAAACATCTGTGCGCATTTTTCTACGAATCCAATTACAGAAATTTACGCGATACAATTCCTGGTGTAATGACATACGATACGGATGGAACTTGTGTTTATGCAAGATCCTTAACACAGATCGCCGACTAAATCCACTCTCTCTTTCCATTTGCCTGCTGCTCGAATGTGGATTTAGTGCAACAAAAGCACTAGTACTACTACTAAGCAATAGCAGCCGCATTATTTTCATTAGTAATCGGTGGACGTTTCACTCGTGCTTGTTTCACTGTACCGAAGCGACAGAAATTGTCAGCTAAACGCTTAAAAGCCATGTGCTATTTTTGTCGCCTATCCGGATAACGAGCCGCATACATATCTCGGGCGTTTCTGTAATTTTTATGGCATTCGCCCAACACCATCAACATATCAAAAGATTCTTGAAATTCGTTTATTTTCGCGATTCAATGTTTTCACATTAGAAGGTAAACCGTGACTAACTGATATGTCAACAGAAAACCAAGGTTAGTCGATTCTTTGAAAGTCGATCAGATATTTTTCGATATTTTCGACTATTTTCATACTTTGCATGTTGTGTTGCAGGTCGTTGAATTCGTCTTAAAATCGGCAATAATATTATCGAAAAGAAATACATGATTCCATTTAAAAAAGTGGAGTTGACCTTGACGTAGCTTCAGCGCCTCCACCGATAAAAAATAGTGTGGCCCAGTATGATGGCCTTCTCGGACACTTAAACTATAATATGAAACATTTTTTGATATTATTAATAAATTGTGTGTTATTGCTCTGTAACACTTTATTTGCCTTTTTAATTCTTATGTGCCTTTTTTGTTCGTTCCTTTGACCTTGTGTTGCAGGTCGTTGAATTCGTCTTAAAATCGGCAATAATATTATCGAAAAAAAATACACGATTCCATTTAAAAAAGTGGAGGTGACCTTGACGTGGCTTCAGCGTCTCCACCGATAAAAAGTCTCTATAGGAGTGGTCCAGTATGACGGCCCTCTCGATCCCTAAAACATTTGTCTGAAACTTTTTTGAATATAATCAATAGTTTGACTGTTATTGTTCTGTGCCCACTTTAACATTTTATGTTTGCACTATTATATTTTACTGTATGTGCCGCACCCTGTATATATATATATATATATATATATATATATATATATATATATATATATGTGCAAAAAATAAAATATATGCACTTTGTATATAATCCGCTTCTTAATTATAATCTTCTGAAGAAGACCTATGAAGCAGAAAAGACTATAATCTTCTGAAGAAGGCCTAAGAAGCTGAAATCGATAAAGTGTTAAATAAATCAATTTGTGAAACTTATACCTAGTGTCTACTATTTGAATATATGATACGAAGAAATATTATTTCATCAGATATTTTGTTCAGGAATAAATTTCATTTTGTTTCTTAAAATCTTAATTTTAAAAAACCTGAATTTGAGTCTAATTTAGTGTAATCTTGTCTAGTCTAATCTCATCTGAGCTTATCGGGTGGCATTAAGTCTCACCAAATCTCATCTAATCTTATCTAGTTTCATTTAATCTCGTCTAGTCTCGTCAATTTTTATCTATAAAATTTAAAGATACAGCTGTAGGCACATTGGGTGTTTTAGGTGAAACATTATAAAAATAATAATAAATAATAGACGACAAAAGGTATAAGTTTCACAAATTCATTTATTTATCACTTTATCGATTTTGGCTTCTTAGGCCTTGTTCAGAAGATTATGAAGGCCTAAGACGGCCTGGGAAGCCGAAATCGATAAAGTGATAAATAAATCAATTTGTGAAACTTATACCTAGTGTTTATTACTTATTAATATTATTATAATGTTTCACCCAGCTCTATCTTTAAATTTTTATAAATGGATATGAATTTTCATAAGCAAATCGGCGCGGCGCTTATATTAAAATGCTCTAAAAAGAAGAAAATTAATAGATACGAAAAGTTAGAAATATTTAATAAAATCGTGATATTATTAACTATATATACTATACATGAAAGCGTGGAACGCTCCTGAAATTACATCAATATAGATTGAATTGAAAAATTCACTATGTTTTAACCCCACTTATAATATGTAAAAATGTTATATAACTTGTTAAACACAGTTATATAAATTTCTACACATTTCACAACTCGAGTTTCGACGTTTGACAGTCATTTACAAGTTGAAAATGACGCATTTGATGCTGAAATGATTCATTTCAACTTGAAAATGACTGACAAACGTCGAAACTCGAGTCATGATATGTGTAGAAATTTATATAACTGTAAATAATAAGTTATTTAACATTTTTACATATTATAAGTGTGATAAAAACAGTGAATTTTTCAATGTAAGTATGAATTACCACGTAGTAGCTGTCGTAGTAACAGCATACATCCTATTCATACATCAATATAATTTAGCGCTCCACGCTTTTATTTATAAATTGTCATATTGTCAATTTAAATATAGCATTGTCATTGTCATTGTCAAGCAAGTATGTATACGAAATTTCTGCAGGATTAGATTATGGGAAATGGTTATTTTTAATTGCTACAAAAAATATTTCAATACTTATTTTTTATCACTCATGCACAATAGTACTATCTTGGTGCACGTTTTTTAGTACGATAAATTGTCAATATTAGTTGTATTTTACATAACTTGAATAACGCACGCAAATATTCAATATCGCGAGTTTACATTAAAATAGATAAAAATAATACAATCAAGATCTCGGTATTAAAAAATGGCACTCAGAATTTTTGTTATAACAAAATAAAAATATAAATCAAAGAAAATGTTTTTAAATGAGTGTAAACTCTATGGTGATACCGGAGACTGAGGAGAGTTCTTTTAACGAATCCACACCACCGGAGATAATTGAAAAAGAAAATTCTTCATTTTTGATTCCATTTTTTTTATGGCGCCTATATCCTAAACTCCTCGCACGAGTGATAAAAAATATTGTTTGTACCACGGACGAAATGTCAATTTCACTCTCGAACGAATGCGCACATTTTCGCTCTCGAGTAATATTAACAACCTTTCGCCCTAGTTACAAAATCTACTATTAATGATGAGATAATTAGTTTTATAATTGCCATCATATTTTTTTGTCTCAAAAATGGAAAAATACCTCGTAAACTACAAGTATAAACAATGTTTCCTATAAAACTTGTAGAGAATTAAATTTTTTATAAGAAACCTTTTTTTTTAAACCTTTTAAGTTTCGAGTTGTTTATTACCAACTTGACACAAAAAATATCACTAACTAACAAGGTTAGGTTTTTTTAATAAAAAACCTAACCTTGTAAAGTCTTTTCTGTCTAGTCTTGTCGGTCTAGTCTTGTCTGTCTAGTTTTGTCTGTCTAGTCTTGTCTGTCTAGTCTTGTCTGTCTAGTCTTGTCTGTTTATTATTGTCTGTCTAGTCTTGTCTGTCTAGTCTTGTCTGTCTAGTCTTGTCTGTCTAGTTTTGTCTATCTAGTCTTGTCTGTCTAGTCTTGTCGGTCCAGTTTTGTCTAGCTAGTCTTGTCTAACTACTCTTGTCTGTATAGTCTTGTCTGTCTAGGCTTGTCTGTCTAGTCATGTCTATCTAGTCATATCTGTCTAATCATATATGTCCAATCGTGTTTGTCTATGCTTATCTGTTTGGTCTGGTCTGTCTAGTCTTGTCTCTCTGGTCGTGTCACGTCTAGTCTCATTTAGCCTCATCTAATCTTATCTAGTCACATCTAGTTTCATCTGGTCTTATCTAGTCTCATGAATGGTCATCTGATTTCATCTAGTCTCATGAATACTAATCTGATTTCATCTAGTTTCATACAGTCTCATCTAGTATTTTTTAGTCTCATCTAATCTTCTCCAAACTCATCTAGCCGTATGATGCCGTCTCATCTGGTTAAATTTTAATTTCATATAGCCCCATCTAGTCTAATCTGGTCTAATCTAATTTAGTCTGATCTAGTCTAATGCAATCTAACCTAATCTAATCTAGTCTAATCTAATCTAGTCTCATCTGCTTTCATCTAGTCTCATCTAATCTCATCTATCTGGTATCTGGTTTCTCTATTCTAGTCTCATGTAGTCTCATGTAGTTTCATCTAATCTCATCTAATCTTATCTGCTTTTATCTAATTTAATCAAATCTCGTTAGGTCACATCTGGTTTGATTTAGTCTCATTGTAATTTCGTTTCGTCCTATCGCAATAATAATTACAATATTTATTTACTTTAAATTAAATTAAAAATATATTTTAAATCGGGTGAAATCAGAAAGGGAAACAATATTGATAAATAAATCGCGTGTTCAATTTACGTGAATTATAGCGTGTACTCAATATTTATTTCCAATGGCTTTAGGTGAAGATGTTTTTCTAAGAATTTCGGTGGTCACGCGAGCAGTTTGCTACCGGTTGTCATGGCAACATGCATAAATTAACTTCGCCGGCCGATCTCGCGATACGCAAGCACCAATCAAAAGGCAATTATAACCAAAATTTGTATTT
Source organism: Phosphuga atrata (assembly GCA_944588485.1). Lineage (NCBI taxonomy): Eukaryota > Metazoa > Arthropoda > Insecta > Coleoptera > Silphidae > Phosphuga > Phosphuga atrata. The sequence goes on along the minus strand of OX155896.1, from coordinate 64,309,593 downwards.
CTTCAAATTGCGGAAATTATTTTCAAAATTTCGGTTCAAAATATCGGGAATTAACTTACCTTTGAGTTCTCGCAGTTTACCGGAATCTCGGTCCGGTTTTTCCAGAAATTCCTCACGATTTTCCGGGAGTGAAACACAACACAGCTTCCACGCGGCGACAACTGAGCTCAGTAGGGGTTCGCACATGCGCACCAACAAATCAAAGCCTACTTTGTAAGAAAAGTAACTAATCTTATCTAACTAATCTTGTCTATGTATTCTTGTCTGACTAATATTGTCTGTCTAGACTTGCAGGTCTAGTCTTGTGTATGTAGTCTTCTCTGTCTAGTCTTCTCTGTCTATGTTTAGTCTTGTCTGTCTAGTCTTGTTTGTCTATGTTTTTTTCTGTCTAGTCTAGTCTGTTTCCACAGATAGACGTACAAGTCTAGACAGACAATACTAGATAGTCAAGACTACACAGACAAGACTAGACATTCGAGACTAGACAGATACGACTTGATAGACAAGGCTAGACAGAGAAGACTAGATAGACAAGATTAAGGCCTAGGCCGTACTACGGCTAAACCGCCGCGGTTTTCAACCGCGTGATTTTATGACTCAAGTAAATTAATACAAGCGCCCTCACTTACGATTTTTTCCCGCGACTGATTTTTCCCATAGCGTACTGTGTGTTTTTCGAGCGGTTTCGCGGTTATAGCGGTTACCGCTCGAGGGAAAAAAACCGTAGTGCGGCCTCGGCCTAAGATCGAGCGTGCTTGTTTTTTTATGCTCACACATCAGTGGTGAAATTGGTTCGTGTTATGTTTTGTTTCGCATTTTTGATTTGTTACTATTCCAATTTTACTTTTCGGAAACTCGATGTGGGGTATAATTGTCACTCCTTGCTTGTGTGCTGCTTATTTTATTTTATTTTAATTTACTTTATATTATCTAACATATTTCACTTATATGTGTATTGTACTTAGATAGTGAAATATAGGTTTGATTTGATTTGATTAGACAGACAAGATTAGTTAAACAAGATTAGTTACTTTTTTGACACAGTGGGCTTTGATTTCTTGGTGCGCATGTGCGAACCCCTACTGAGCTCAGTACTCGCCGTGTGACAGTTGCGTTGTGTTTCATTCCCGGAAAATCGCGAGGAATTCCTGGAAAAACCGGACCGAGATTCCGGAAAACTGCTAGAACTCAAAGGTAAGTTAATTCTTGATATTTTCAACCAAAATTTTGAAAATGATTTCCGCAATTTGAAGAAATACAAATTTTGGTTATAATTGCGTTCTGATTGGTCTTTGCGTATCGCGAGATCGGCCGGCGAAGTTAATTTATGCATGTTGCCATGACAACCGGTAGCAAATTGCTCGCGTGACACAGAAATCTTAGAAACACATCTTCACCCGATGCCATAGGAAATAAATATTGAGTACACGCTATAATTCACGTAATTTGAGCATGCGATTTATTTAGCAATATCGTTTTCCTTTCTGATTTTACCCGATTTTGCATGAATTAATAATTTAAAATAAATAAATATTGTAATTATTATTGCGATAGGAGTAAATAAAATTAAAATTAGACTACATGAGACTAAATGAAACCATATGAGACTAGACGAGATTTGAGGATACTAGATGAGATTAAGTGAGATTAAATGAAACCAGATAAGACTAGATGAGATTAAATGAGACTAGATGAAACCAGATGAGTCTGGATAAGATTAGATTAGACGAGATTATATATGATTAGAATAAATTACACTAGAGCAGACTAGATTGCACTAGTTTTGACTAGATTAGCATAGATTAGACTAGACTACTCTAAATTAGACTAAAGGTATGCGTATATGCTATAAACTATATGCGTTTAAATGAAACGAAATGAGACTTCATAAGCCTAGATGAGTTTGTATGAGATTAGATAATACTAGATAAGATTAGATGACGCTAGGTGACGAGTTGAGACTAGATGACACGAGGAGACTAGATTTGAACAGATTAGAGTAGATTAGACTAAATTAGACTAGCTGAGATTAGATGAAACCAGACGAGACTTGATAAGGCTAGATGAGTTTGTATAAGATTAGATGAGACTATATTAAACTATATGAAATTAGGCGAGCATTTATGGGGCTAGATAAGACCAGATGAGTCTAGTTGTGACTAAATAAAATGAGATGAGTCTAAATGCGACTTGATGAAACAAAATGAGACTAGAATAGATAAGACTTGATGAGCCTAGATTAGACCAGCTTAGACTAAATTAGACTATGTGTGGCTAGATGAGATTAAACGAAACCGGATGAAACTTGATGATGCTAGATCAGTTTGGATATGATTAGATGAGACTACAAAATACTTGGTCAGACTATATGAAACTATATGAGACGACTATATGAAACTATATGTATCTATATGAAACTAGATGAGACTATGTGAAACTGGATGAGACTATATAAAACTAGATGAAATTAGATGGGGTTTCATGGGACTGGATGAGACCAGATGAGATTATATAAGAACATATGAGAAAGATGCGATTAGATGAGATTAGATGAGACTAGATAAAATTTGACAGATGAGACTAGATGAGATTAAATGAAACTAGATAAGATTAGATGAGATTTGGTGAGACTTAATGAAACCAGATGAGATTAGTCTAGGTTAGGTTAGGTTTATAATCTAATATACCAAATTTGACTCTATTCGAGGGGTCATCCACTCTTGCAATACTTAGTTAATATTTAGAAGCATTACTGCACATTACCTTGCATTCCCTAGCAGTACGTAAGTCTTGAGGGCCCCATACACTAGCAACGTAGTCATCAATCTTGTCGTCAACAGGGTTGAGGTTGTTGCTTGTGTTAATACACTAGACAAACAAGTTGAAAACATTAGTATCAGCTGTACGATGCTTTTGTTAGGTTTATTCATCGGTGTACAGCTTGTACGAAAACTTTAAAAATAATGAGTGAAGAGTGAAACGAGTTGTGTGAGGATGATATGGGTCCTTTGAAAAAAATAAAAGTGTGGGCGAATCTTATTCCCAGCCAATTTTCGCATTCCAGTTTAATGAGTGAGCTACGAATCAGTGTACCTGAGGACTTTTTGAAATTCTTTCTGAAAGTTTTTTAAGAAAGGACACTAAAACCTATGATCAATTGCTGGATAAAGTGCGACCCTTCATTAAAGAAAGCTATTACTGTAAATGAACGGCTATCTGTTACACTGCCGTGTTTTGGCGGACAGAGCTTTATGGACCTAGAATTTCTTACAGCTATATCGCCAGTCGTGGAGGAATTATCATAATTATCAGATACTTTTCTTTAAACTATCATAATTGGCGTCTGAGTCTATTTCTTTCTAAACCTTTAACAATTTTTCCGTGGCAATCTTTTTCTTGTTACGATCTTTATAAACTTCTGACTTTCTTTCCACAACTCAGGCAATTCTAGGAATGTTTCAAAAAATTCCACCCATTCAGGAATATTTAGTATATTAGCCATAACCATTAAGGCGGACAATTAAAAATTACAAAAAACAAGTCATCTGCACAAAGAAGAAATCTAAAACCTTCACAAGTTCACAACTGATGTTTATAACGATGTCTTTAACCTCCCCACACACACCTCAATAGGGTTGCCAAGATCAGACTCTGCTCACCTAAAATCCCAGTCACTATGATTTTATTCAACTTTGTACATAACCTGAAATGTTGTCTTCAACCAGCCCATACACTTCTAAACCTTGTCATCAACATAGCAAGTTGACCACAAGGTTGTTGACTAGGTTGCTAGTGTATGGGGCCATTTACTACATTACACAAAGTACTCTTGGATTCCTTGAATTACTCTTGTATTTCCTGAATTACTTTCACGTTATATTCGCATTACGTCCATATTACGTCCTCACTAGACCCGCATGAGCTCGTCATGCACGTCGTCATGCGCCTCCCCGCAGTAGGACAGTGAGCTTCTACTAAACTCTTGGGAAACTGAAACGGAAACTGGGGAAGCTCTGCGAGAAGCTCCTAAGGAAGCTCTTAAAGACAATGGTAATCCTGCCGCAGAAAAATATATTTTTTCAAAAACAGGAAACGATGTAAAGTAATAAATAATTTTGACGTTACGCAATATAAAATAACTGACTTTTTCAAACTTGTGAAACAGTACAAAACGCAAAAAAACCTCTAGAACTTGCAGAATTTCAGCTAATCTAAATATCGTTGGTGACACTCAAATATTCAAATCATTTTGCAAAGAAAATATCACAAAATTTTTTGAAATGTTGAAGCACTCGATCACAAGAAACTCAACGGAAAAATCGAAAGCAGAAAATCGATATCAGGATCAATTGAAAAAAATGACTTTTCACTAGAGATAAGCATGGGAGCATATCGACTCATCCCATCCCATCGACCCATGGGATGGAATGAGTGGTATGACCGTGGCGTGGGATGCGAAGAATGGACGACAATTTTGTATGGTACGCAGTGGGATGAGTTTTGATAATCTAGTAAATCGAGTTTACGTGCATAATTAATTGCTTATTGTGCCAGTACGCAAATCTTTCATAATATGTCCAGCCGAGGAGATTTCTATGGTGGATATGGTGGATATTTCAGGTGGATAACGCCACCGCAGCTACAGATTTGAACAAAATAGATGGTTAGATTAGGTTATAACGGAGCAGATAAATTCAGACCATATATCCCGCGGTAGCGCGACCCCTCGATCCGAAATAAGAAAAAAATATTGGATAAGGGTTAGATTAGGTTACATTAGAGCAGATATATCTAGACCACATATTGTGGGGTAGCGCGACCTCTCGCTGCGGTATTTCTTTAGGAAAAAGGTACCCTATATCCTTCCTCAGGATACAATCGTTCAAATGCCCAACTTTTGATAAAACAAAGCCTTGAAAATTACACCCGCTACGCAACATAGTTTCATATTTTAGGATGCCCGCTCAAAATATGTTAATACGTAACTACCCGCATTTCGAATAAAATGTTACATTTCCTTAAGTTTGAAACGAAACGAAGTTGTCCTCAGTTTTCTGATTAATTATAGTTGATGTAAGCTGTTGAAACCGAAAATTAATATCCGACTTATTTTTTGCGATTAAAAATAATGGGTGAATAATTGATGGCAAACGCATTCATTCCCAAACAAACTTTGCGAAGTGTAATTAGCATTCGTCTTTCTCCGAAATTTATTGCGAACAGCGACGAATCGAGCGAAGCTGCTATTAACTCCGACCGGTAAATCTTTCACGATCAAAAATAGAGTACATGCACTATATCCTCATCTCAAATTTATAAGATAACGAGACAGATTATTTAATGCATACATATCAAATTATTATATAAAGTAACGATATCTGTTAATACATAATATATTTATACACGAAAAAAAGTACACTTTCAAAATTACAGTTCAAATAGTAGCAGCGGCCTTACGAATACAAATTTGTAAAGATTGCTGTCGCACGCTGTAATTTTTAAAACTTCTTTACTAATAATAGCGGAAACTGTAATTTTAACAAAAACAATTTGTAGTTTTTACAGTTTCAAATTCGTAAGGTCGCTGCTACTATTTGAATCTGTAATTTTTAAAGTGTACTTTTTTCCGTGGAATGGATATTTTTTTGTCAAATTTTTCTCGAATAACAAGTAGAATTCATTTCTCTGTAAATCAATAAAATAATTTCGTTATTAATTATTTTATTGTTTTGCACGAAATACACAAAAATACTTATATACTACTTATCCTAATTTTAATATTTTTTTATCCTTAACAAATACAAAATCTTCAAATTTTCGCCAAAAAACTTAATACTAGATTTACCCGAGCTCAACGTATAAATCTCTCATGAAAATGACGAATTATTTCCGCGATACGTCGACAAATCGCTTCTTTCATATAAGCTGCAACACCTTACGCTTATTGTCAAAGAAACTTCAGAAAATATGTGTTTTGCATCGCATCCTATTCAACCACTAGATTTAACACAAAGAAGAATATAAATTCAGAGAGCCTGCATATTACAAAACACTATCCCTACAAAATGTTTTCATAGTTGCATCGTCCATAATGTATTATACACATACTACGTGAAATACACTTTTTCAAATATTAAAGTTTGATTATACAAGCTGTATTAGAATTTAATATGAATACTCGTATATTACGGACGTATATTTACGTGAAAGTTAGTCTGTCTTGTCTGTCTAGTTTTCAAGAAGGTAAAGGGAATTCTTCAGCAATGACCATGAACCTGTAATTATTATCTTCCTTTAAACTATTGCCTGAGTCTATAGGTTCACAATTGAATCATGAAAGTGGAAAAAAATCAATTTAATAAAATAATAGCTATAATATGTTTAATTTGTTTGTAATATTGCCGTAGATCTGTACTGGCATCATAACCATTAATAAATGGTTATTTTTATTCAAAATAAATAAATTTCACTTAAATTGTGAATTCTATGTTGAACCGGGTTGAAACACGACTCTTCAATATTGACAACCCTCAATATTGCATAAAAGTCTGTAAATATTGCATTAAATTCTGTATATTCTCTTGCAACAAACTAATTGAAACATATTTTACTGTTCAACCTAAAGTTTAATTTTCAACAATATCTTTTTAGAAACCGGAGAGAAAAGCACACATTTTATTCAAATTTAAGCAATCATTAGAAATTGCATTTTTTTTCTTCTTTTGCAAACTCAAATAAACTTTGTTTGAATATTTAAATCCCAAATCCAAAGATAAAACTTCGTGCTATACAATTAAGAACCAGGAGCGTATATTTCACCGCAAAATTAAGCCCCTTTTCTTTCCTTGAATTTATACACCGCGAGATTTGCAATAAGAAATGTACAGCATCATTTCACTCGAGCATATCTAATAAATTTTCCGAATAAAATCTGACTGAGCCGCGAGTTTGTATCCCTCAGAACCGAGTCTATCAGCAGTAAACATTTACAAGACCTAAATCTCACTGCCGAATTTCTCCTAAAAAAAAAACATTCGGGTTTTATATGCGTTTAAAAGAAATGAGGAAATTGATTGTGTAGAAAATAATATTTAATATAAGATGTGATAGATTTGTATCCGTTAGTATTAGAGCAGTTGTTGCAAATTTAATGTTACCAACATCTGGAGGAAACTAGGATCGACAATATTCGGCCATTAGTGAAGCGCGAGGAGCTCGTTAGCAGTTTGCGTTTTAATTTGAGGGAAGCTATTTTATAGAGACTGTTAGGTTTTAATTGTTTCAGTTTTGTTCGAAAATTAATTTAGTTCTCAGATTTGTTTGATGTACATCAAATTTTAAAATTGAAAGAAACTTTAGTCCATTTAGATTTTAATGAAGATAGTCGGAATATTGCATTAAAATATAACAGCATTAATATAGCTATTATTAAACTTACATCAAATTTTCATGTACGTAACTTCACGCACATTATTTTCAGTCTAATAAACTATTCATTCAATTTGTCCTTTATAACATAACATGAAGATATTATGTATATTAGGAAGAGAGTTGACATTATACACATATTTTTATTTGTAGTATACCCTTGATATGCATACAGTCCGAAATTTGTTTAATTTACCGCACTGTGGACATATGAGGTTTTGATATTAACACATTAGGTACGGGCATTGATACCCATAAATTTGCCCATAGATGGTCCTTCTTGTCAATGTAGTTACCATAAAACCGCGTCAATTTCCTTGTTGGGACATTTGACAAAGATTTTCAACTAACATTAATACTAACTAAAAATAAGTTTCATACAACAGCATAGTTTGTAATAGCGTTGAACCTATCAAATTTTGGGCCGCCTGGAAACTACGATTTGCGAACAACATTGATTTTCTGTTAACATTTGAAGAAAACTCCTGCAGAACTGCAGTAAATGCTTGTCGAAACTTACGGTGAGTATGGTCTTGGTAAATCACAGTGCTTTGAGTGGTTAAAAAAAAACAAAAGTGATTTTGACGTGAGAAACGAAGAACGTGGAAGGCCACAGAAATAGTTTGATGACAGCGAATTTCAAGCATTGTTGACGCAGGATGACGCTCAAACGCAACAACTGGGGGGTCGATTAAATGTGACACGAGAAGCAATCTTTATACAAAGTCTCCATAAAAAAGGCAACACAAAGTGATTTTGCTTCATGATAATGCACCAACACACACAGCAAAACTGGCGAAATGAAACTGTGCGAAAATGCTTCGAAGACTGGTTTGCCTCAAAAGAACAACCGTTCTTTTGGCGCAGCATCCACAAATTTTTGGAAAAATGTATAGATAGTCATGGGCAATACTTCGAATATATTTTTTTAATACACATGCGTTAAAAGTACTATCTTGGCGCACGTTTTTTAGTGCGATAAATGCCATTTTTGGCTGTATTATCACATAAGTTGGTTATCGCACGAAAATCTTGAATATCGCTATTTTTAAGTTACTTTAAAAAAAACACAATCAAGACCTCAATATTAAAAAAGTTTTACGTCACTTTTTTAATATTGAGGTCTTGATTGTACATTTTTTTAATGTAACTTACAAATAGCGATAATGAATATTTGCGTGCGTTACCAAGTTATCTGGTAATACAGCCAAAAATTGCATTTTTCGTACTAAAAAAAGTGCACCAAGATAGTACTTTTAACGCATGAGTGACAGAATATTTTTTCATTACAAAATAAATGTACAAATTATAGAAAACGTTTTACAATGACTGTAAATTCTAGAGTGATACCGGAGATTGATGAGAGTTCTTATGACAATTCACACCACCGGAGACAAATGAAAAAGAAAATTATTAATTTTTGCATCTATTTTGTTTATGCCGCCTGGATATCAAACTAGTAAGATACGTGCCCTCGCATGAGAATATAAAATATTATCTGCAACACGGTCCTTCTCATCTTCTTTTTTACTGAAGGCCTTGTTATGTTCACAGTCCAAAACTTTCAATGTTTTATTTACTGCGCTTTGGTACATATGATGTTTTGATATTGTTGTGATATTTTGATGCAAGTACGTATACATATTTTTTGTTACTAATGCGGGATAAGTACTATCTTGGCGTCCGTTTTTTAGTGCAACAAATGGATGTTTTTGTCAATTCAATTATTATCACATAACTTGGGTAACGCATGCAAATTTACATTAACCTTTCTATACACGCGTTTTTTTATGACACAAATACACGCGTCGGTCTGAGACACCGACTTGTAATAATTTGGATTTAACACTAAATTTTAAATACAAATTCAGTTTAAAATAAATCTTTGTGACAACAGATTATATATTTTATTACATAGGCTAAAAAAATAACAATAATAAAATAAAAAATAAAAAAGTAAACATATATATTCAAACTAGACAGAATAAACACATAATGCTTATTTATGTGTAAATAGCCACAACATTATATGAAACATGAAATAACACACAAATGTGGATATTACAACGGAAAAAACAGAATATTCATCGTTCACGAAAATATATAAAATTGACACGCGTAGGTCTGTCAGACCGAATATCTAAACAAATGCACACGTGTTGTTTATACAATGGTCTCTACGTTACTGCCATAAAAAGCACAAAGTTTTGAGAAGGTATCGGGAGCATGAGCACTCAAGCGTGTCTAGTTTTCTCGGAATAAGCAGTCTAAGTACCCTTCGGTCTGTGAGACCGACACGCGTGTATAGAAAGGTTAAGAATGTTTTTCCTAATGTAACTTCATTTACAACACTTAATTGAGTAAATACAATAAACACAATCAAAACCTCAATATTAAAAACGTGACGTGAAAGTGACAGAAATGTTTTTTCATTGCAAAATAAAAATTGTGTGAGTCTAAATGGTGATACCGGAGAGTACTTATGACGAATCCACACCACCGGAGATAAATGAAAAAGCAAATTCTTCAATTTTTATTCTATTTTTTTTATGGCTCCAGGACCCCAAAATTGTAAGATACGTCCCCTCACATGAGCAATAAAAAATATTATCTGCAACTTGTGCGGTATTGCCCTCTCACTGCGGTACTGCCCTTAAATTGCCATCTCGAGCGAATGAGCGCCCATTGTCAACTTACAGCCCTTGTTGCAAAATATACTAATAAACAATAAGGTAACTAAAAGCGAATTATTTCTATTTGAAATAGGTTTTTAAAAAAATAAACAACTTATGTGATTTGTTTCACTTGATCTTTTATTGATTACTAGTTTCACCAACAATAGATCAATAAAAGATCAAGTGAAACAAATCACATAAGTTGTTAAATTTTTTAAAAACCTATTTAAAATGTCGTTTCATATAGTTAAGGCTAAAACAATTAATAATTTATTTCTATTTGGTTATTAAAGATGAATATATATAAATTATTTTAAGTAAATCTGAATAACTTCAACACTACCCAATTCTCAATTTGGCAGAAATTATTATATTTTCGTGTTTTGCTTTATTTTTATTTTTATACTTAATTTGCTTCAAGAAAATGAATAATTAATATTACTTCCAACCAGTTCCGCCTTTATTTAAATTAAAAAATTAGCCATCTTCAGGGAATGTACACAACAAAAAAGAAGTTAATCATCGACATATAACAAAAATGAGAGTTTTATTTTTTAATATTAACAGTTCGTATTGTACATTCCCTGAAGATGGCTAATTTTTTTATTTAAATAAAGCCGAAACTAGTTGGAAGTAATATTAATTATTTATTTTCTTGAAGCAAATTAAGGGGCTACACCACTGTGGCCGCTGAAAATGTGGGTGATTTTCGCGAATTTTTTGGAAGAAAAGTACTCACTCAAATGTTTCAGGAATTCAGGAAAGAACATTTTTAAAATGTTTTTTAACAAATTTTCGGAAAATTTTTTTTTTTTTGTTTCAAATAAATGAATTGATTATTCAGAATCCTCCTAAAGTTTCCAACATTTTTATAATCTTTCTGACTTTTTTACCAATTTCGAAAAATGATCGAAAAAATATTTTTCAAAAATATAAGTAAAATCCGAAAAAATTCATACGAATTCAGAAAAATTCAGAAGAATTCAGAAAAGAAAGATCTACTTACTGAAAAATATAAAAATAAGTTTTCCAAAAATTTATTGCCTCCAAATCCAAAAATTTATCAATTCAAGGCAGGTGCAGAATTTTATTCTGGCGACCGGTTGCGCTTTAGAAGGCTGCCATTCGGGGAGTATAGAGATACGGGCTTGAAATTTTCACAGGATATTCTTGAAAGTATGAACTGTTAAATAAGACAACAAAAAAACGATTTTTTGTGTCATTAAGTATCACAGTGGTATAGCCCCTTGACCCATTAGAGATGACGATTTTTTTCGAACACGGTCCCTTTCATCATTGCACACCGGGTGTGCAACTCGCTCCTCGGAAAATTTTGTTACGAGGATCGGATTGAACACCATGTGTGCAATGTAAGGTAAAATGAAAATACATCATTTTTACATGTAAGAAAAGCTTAAGATAATTTTTAGATTTTTTGGTGCACAGTAAAACCAATGCCGAATTTTGTTTTCTTGTAGGTATTATACAGATTTCATTAGTTTGTCGAAATAAGAATAAACTTATTTCGACTAGTTTACTCAGAATTGCTGATAATTGTACATTACTGTTATTGCACACACGGTGTGCACACCGTGACCCTGACGAGGCTATAAGACGGCCGGGCCCGTCTTATAGCCTCGGAAAGCAATTGTGCAATCGGTCTCGAATGGGTTAAGTATAAAGATAAAAATAAAGCAAAACACAAATATTAAACTACAAGATGGTCAAATATGCAAATAATATTATATTTTAAAATTGAATTATTGAAAAAATTGATTAAATGAATCAATAAATTAATATTTATAACACAAACTTAATCTAAATATTATCTGATTCTGTAATTTTTATTGCAAGATCAACCATATGTATAAATCTAAATTATGAAAGTACATATGTATATTAAAAGGCGAAAATATCATCAAGAGACTCTTATATACTCTGTTCCACTTCTGTACTAAGTTATAAGACCTTAATAAACTGTTGTGAGTAAACTGTAGTAGATGTTTACTGTATGGATTACAATTTTGTATGGAGACTGGGGTTAACGTTTAATGGAAAATAATTACGCCTTGTTTGAAATATATAGCCGAGAACCCAAGATCGACCCTAGGGTACTAGATATTTTCCGCATTGTGGAAACAGGCAGTGAAAAGTACATAAAAGAGGTTGTATACAATGAGAAATCTCTTTATTCACTACACATTTTTTAAGGACTTTTTTAAAAGCAGCAAATTAAAAAAAAATAGTGAACCCTCGTTATTTCAAATATGGAAAATAAGAAAGTAAATAAAAAATGGTTTTAGCATTATTCCTGGTGCGAAAGACTGGTTAGTCTTATTGGACTCGCCCAGTGTTATAAAACCTATCTAGGCTTATTTAGTTTGTTTAATCTACCATATCCAACCTTTTACTAGTATAAGCTACTCGTAACTAGTTTTACAATTGTCTTTATTGTATCGTTCGCATAGAAAATTGAACTGAGACGGGATTAGATGGGACTTGACCAGATTATAACCAACAGAAATCGATCAATATCTTCTCTTAGCTTAATTAGATGGCTGGATTGGTTAAGGTTAGATAAGATTGGCCATTGCAACTAGAGAGGACTGGCCAATACTATCTTGACTTGATGAAGAATATAGTAGATAGGGAGAGTAGAATCGTTTGTATAAATAATATCTATTTAGCTATAGTTAGTTTAGAGAAGTCGTCAAATATGTCGTTTCAGTTTAGAAAGATGGAACAGAATTGCAGGCATTGTTCGTGGTATCTGAAATGTTGCTTGGTTCATGTGGGCTTGTCTCTTTGTTTGTAGTATAGTTTGCAAAATTTTCGACCAATATTTTTTTTAGACCTGTTCGAGCTCTTCTAAACGATATTAATGTTCCATACTATGCCATAATTGTTCAGATAAATATTTCCATTTTGCCTTTCCATTTACATCGTCAGAGGCCTGTTTTTTAAAGAATCAATAAAACTTTGTTTATTACAATTATTGTGAAAAATACTTCTTCTTCTTATTTTAGGCAGAATCGCCTGTATTATCCTGATGCTTCTCCTGTGACATAGAAGTCCAACTGTTTTTCCATCTTTTGGGAGGTCGGCCCGTTGTTCTTCTGCCTATTGGTTTGCCGTCTCTAACGATTATCGCAATTCTGTGCTCATCCATTGTCGCGACATGTTCGTTCCACATTCTTCTTCTTTTCCGAACCCAGCGTAAAATGGTGGTCTGGTGGTCTTTGGGTTGGCTTTGAAGAAAATACAATAACAGAAATGCGCCAATTTACTTTCTAAAACTGACAGACAAGGTTCCTAAGTTCGTAAACTCCACATTACCATGCTCACTTGAAGAAAGTTGCCTCTCCTCGTCTCTCCTTATTTCAATATACTATTTAAGTTATATTTTGCATATTCATCGCTGATTACAATCTTGAATCTCGTGGGTTCTTTGCTTATTGTCATGCTCTTTGTTTTCTTGGTGGACATTTTCATGTTGCGTTTCGTCGCTACTTTGTTGAATTCGTGAACTAGTTTTAGCACCCCGTTCTCACATGAAAATAAAAAAAACAAAATTTTGAAGGGAAAATCCGAAAGTTCCGGTTAATATTTTTTTTTCCTCTTAAAATGTGGATATTGTAGCTATTTTTCGGTCCTACAACGGTCCTTTTACATATTTTCGATAATTCATCCATTTGAAAAATTGTCCTTATGCAGAGAGAGTGTATGAGAAGTAGGACAGTTGATTCAAGCCTTTGCGATGATGGTTTAAAGTAATCTTGCCCCATTTATCATTTCTAATGATAGGTTTGGAAGATTACTTACCCACTAGTCATAGCACTATGATACGGTACCCGTACATGGATTGCACCGCCCCTTATCTTTCTGGTATGGTACCACTACTGTCCTTTATCATTAATATGGTACCTGTACAAGTATTGTACTACTGCCCCTTATCATTGCTGGTGCTAGGTTGTTGAAAGTTGCTACCTCCCTTTTTGTTGTCCATGAAATGGTCCCAAAGATTACATAATCCCCATCATTGTTAGGTTTGAAATGTTTACGTCGTCTGTTTGAGTTTGTCTCTTCGTAAAGTTGGTACGTTAGTAGTCACATTTGTTTTATTCGAAGAAATACGGTCGGACATCGCTCGTTCAAATTACTGCTAGGGGCTAGTTTTTTCGAAGGCAATTTTGCAAATTCTTGTTTTTCCGAGAGTCTTTTCAAGGAATTTTCTGTTCCTTTGGTTAGAATCCAAATCTCAAATACGACCGTCAGCAGTACAAAGCACTAATTTCTTTCCTAGTTCCGCGATTTCCTTTCCAAAACGCCTGGGAAAAAGCGATTGTTTTCGGACCATTCTTCAGTTCCGCAAGGCTCGTTCCAAAATCCTAGCTGTAGTTATACAAAAAAAGGAATTAAGAATTTTGCGACAGTTTCTTCGGGGAACTGAAGATCGGGGAACTACTATCTAATCTATTTTTCCTGAAATCGAGGGGAAACTGATACAACAACATAACCCATATAACAATATTTCTGAAAATCTTTTGTTTTTCAGTATTGCAAAATGTATTAAACAAATAATATTAAACTACAAATTTTAAATGTTATAATACTGATTAAAAGCATTGAACTATGAAAACAACGAAAATAATGACATTCTTGAGGTTCAGCTGTGGAAGCTAGCTTTTCAATATTTGGTTCATAGTTCGTCTTTAATTTTACATATATTTTTGAACTTTCCCCTGCCACACTATTTCTGTACGGGTTTACAATATACAGAGGCGTACAAAAGTTTCGGACCACCCTACTTTTCGTGTATATTGCATAGAAATACGATGGTAGAGGAAATACAAACGAGTGGTGACAATACGGAGATGCTATTCTTCAACAATCATCGAACCATTTTTATTTAACGACTGTGCAAAATTATTTGACCATATATTAATGCGAAACAAAACATTATAAAAGTAACAATCCATGATTTCATTTCCTAACTAGAGTCAATACTTTGTTGTCAATACTGTGCCGTTAGCAGCAATCACAGCAGCACATTGCCGAGGCATAGAGACAATCAATTGATCTTGTGACAGCTTTTCAGACTCATATTGCAAATAATCTTATAATTCCGTCTTGCTGGAGTTAATCTTCGTACCAACACAATTCTTGAGCTGCTGCTGCAAATTTTCAAACAGATTTAAATCCGGTGACTGCCGAGAAGACACACTTTTCGGCTTTTAATAAATTTCTTCACAAGACGTAAGGCATGTTTGGGTTCATCATCATAAAGGGATCATAATTATTTGAGCTGTAATAGCAATCGTGTTATTGTTGAGTCGTCAAGTATGAAATTTTCTAAAAACTTCACTTTCAGTTTGGTTCAAAATCAAGGAAAAACTTAAAATTTTCCAAAGAAGCCTTTTTTTCTCATGGTCTGCTCCAAACTGTGACTAGAAATTTTTGAAAATCTCCAAACTCCTTCAGTTTCTATGGTCCGGCCCAAAGCCTAAGTCATAGTTTTCCAGAAAATCGAGGAAAAACTCCAAATATTCCACAATACTAAATATTTCTGTTTCAAACTTTTCAAAACGAAGATATCTCAAAATCTTAGGAAACCAAACTTATTTTCCAATTCTTTTCCTTCTAACGACTGTAGGAGGAAACTGAAAATTGCCGAAAGTCCTTCAGTCGGCTTTCTTCTGGGAAACGTTTTAAATAAAAAATAACGTATCAGTACGTCAACAATCATTAGTACAAAATGACGTAGTACTACTCACTAAAACGTATTAATAGGGCAACGAACAGCATTGTGTTAAAATATTAATATGTGAATCGTTAGTTTAAAAAGCTCCCGAAACCTTTAAATCCGGTACAAACTTTTTCATCATACATTTTTGCAATCTGGAAATCGAGGAAATACTTCTATTTGCTTCTTACTTATAGGTGTAAGACATCAAATTATTAAAATAAAATAAAAAAATTCAATGAAATCCGCTTAGAAATATAATTTTTGCTTCATTACAAAGATGGAAGCAAAAGGTGTTATTTACAATATTATTTCTTGATAATCCACAATCTAATCCCACATCAATATCTTTTTTATGCCACAACGCTGTTGTTATCTATCTGCATCCACTGAACTACAGTGTAGCCATATATACAAAGTATCTATATAGTTTAAGCTAACTTCATTCGCATTAAAAGAACGTTTTGTCGTTTGATTTAGTCTCCTCAAATAAATTAACTTTGGAAACCGCATTTGCGAGAGCATTAGCAATTAGATTTGCTATGAAGATTTGTTAAACATATATCAAGTATTAATAATAATAATATAGATTGCAACATGAATGTAAAAAAAGACTACCTCAATAAAGCTAGTTTAAAAGAATTCATATAGTATCTGATCTCTATACCAAACTTCACGTGTTTCTTGAGGATGAGGACCTTTTTGAACAATCATCATTTTCAAGAAATATAACATTGTTTTAGTTAACTTGTATTCCAATTAAAAGTCCAGATTGCGGAAGAAGTGGTAGTCAGTGGGGGCTAAATCTGGTGAGTATGGAGGATGATGAAGAAGCTCCAATTCCACTTGCATAACAAATGCATGATAACGGTAGACACTGCACATATGAATGTGGCAAAATTACAGCAATTGGAATTGAAGCTTCTTCAACATCCTCCATACTCACCAAACCTAGCCCCCACTGACTACCACTTCTTCCGCAATTTGGACAGTTTTTTAATTGGAAAACAATGCTGTAAAATGGCTTTCCAAAAATTCGTTGACTCTTGTCCGCCAAGGTTTTATACCAGCAGCCTGAACAACCAACCTGCCGCTTAAATGGCAGAACTATGTAGATAGGATGGGTGCATACTTGGATGAATAAAATAATTCCTGCTGTTTGTAAGCTATCAACAATTTTCATACTTGACGACTTAATATTTAAAAACTTACCCAAAATTATCTCATTTTACAACATAAAATATACCATACATCATAACGTTGATGTATTTTAATACATTTTCCTGTCTATTTTATGATCCATTTTGAAGTGAATTTCATATGGAAGTAACATCATTCAAGCCAAACTCCGAAATATAATGGATCTCCGAACAAGGACATAAATTATACGAGCGTGCCAATATTAAAATGTAATATATTATTAAGTATTCTCCTTCATTCGCATGATATAGTCTTTTGCAAGGGATGTACATAAGATGAATACAAGACGAAGGCGATTATTACAACCGCTGTTGCTTACAATTTCACGAAACTTGCTGTCGCTATAAATTACAAAATGGTTGGTAGTATTTCATTTTCTGTACAATCAAAAATAAAATGAACCTCGAACATTTTATTTAAATCAGTTGTAACGTTTTACGGGGTTTGATCAATTAGGAATATTGAATTTATTTATTATAAATTAGGTGCAATTTGTACATTATAATACATTATTTCAATATTCCTAATAAGTCATAAATTGGATATAAAATTGAAATGATATTTTTAGTAATTTGGCTATAATTTCGTTACTTCTATTGCAAATCAATTTAGAAGCGAATTATAAAATTTTGAATTATAACCCATTACTTCTTAGTTAAAAATAAGTATGATTTTTTAAATTTTGAATTGGTAAAACCATACAACATTATAGATAATCAGATAAACTTAATAAAGACGGAACAAAGCTTGAATATATAAATATACTCAACCTTTCCGGAACTCTATAATACTAATGAGTCTTTTTAGGACTACCAAACGCGTCCACAGATGGCTATCCACTCAAGGTATCGGAAAGACATGATCTTAAAACTCAATGTTATTTTTATGGTTTTTGTTGAGTGCCACGAAGGTGGACTGAAAGCTATAGAATAACTGACAAATTTCATAAGAGATTTGTTTTTGGTAGTCCTAAAAAGACTCATTAGTATTATAGAGTTCCGGAAAGGTTGAGTATATTTATATATTCAAGCTTTGTTCCGTCTTTATTAAGTTTATATGATTTTTTAAATTTCATTGCGTTAATAACAATTTGCATTTCACAACGTATAATTTGCATCCGTTCCTCAGTATCTTTCACGCAAGATTGTACTGCTGCGTACTTCTTAGACGTAAGGCCTAGGCCGCACTACTGCTAAACCGCCGCGGTTTTTAATCGTCTGATTTTGTGAGTCAAGTAATCTAATACAAGTGGCCTCACTTACGGTTTTTTTCCCGCGACTGATTTTAATAGCTAACGGTATGCTTACCGTAGCGGTTACCGCTCGCAGGAAGAAACCGTAGAGCGGCCTCGGCCAAAGGCCTAGCACCGCCGCGGTTTTTAATCGCGTGATTTTGTGACTCAAGTAAGCTAATACAAGCAGCCTCACTTGTGGTTTTTTCCCTCGACTGATTTTTCCCATAGCGAACTGTGTGTTTCTCGAGCGGTTTCGCGATTATAGCGGTTACCGCTCGCCGGAAAAAAACCGTAGTGCGGCCTCGGCCTAAGTCGAAGTAAGTCCAGTATAACATCCGTTTCATTCGTACCGACAAAGCATTCGTTTTATTGTGAACAATGAACTTTGATAGAGTCATTCTTCAGTGATATGTAAAGAAGTTGGGAAAGATAAACCGAAAGCAAGATATTCTAACTATTATGAAATATTCTTAATATTATATATTTCGGTACTAGTTCATCCACGAATTCTTATATACAAACGATGTAGTTAACTTTTGTGACTGCATGGGGAAAGGGACATAGAAGACAACATAGAACCCGAAGCGCTTAATAACCAATTCAGCTCGATATTACGCGATAACCTGGTTATTATGTGCTTATGAGAACGTGTGCTGTTTCTGTGTTGTTTCCTTTGTATTTGTACCTTTTTACTATGAAAGATATTTTTACTTGCAGACAATTAATTGGACAGCTCTTAAATACAACTAGGGCCAAAGATGCAATTCCAAAGCGAACCAACTTTTCTCGTGGAAGTGAACTTTGAAACTTATGCGTATTTAGGGTAGTTGAGTTGATAAAAAAAGTTGGATTGGAGTCTTCGACAGTTGTCGTCCATTTATCTGGAGTAGCTCAATAATCTTTTATACTGTCTCTAGAGGACTATATTACTAAAGAAAATTACTTCGATTAGTTACAGGAGTGATTTATTCGAGAATTTTTTTCTGAATTATCGATTAATATAAAATTGGATGATAATGTCCGCTAGCAGTAGGTATTTAAGATAATAAATAGTTTAAAGAATAAAATTGTATATAACATGCAGGAGTTTCTTGTGCAATTTCTTCCGATGCTTCCTGCTATTAACGTTTAACATAAATGTGGTTTATTCTAAAAAGAGTCCTAAATATCCATTATATTATTGTTACACCTGAAATCAAATTAAAGTACATGGGATGTACCCATGTACGATCCCCATACTTTCCTTTCCTTTTTAATTTTAATTTGGTTAAAATTTGAGTGTGATTTTTGTTACACACGAAAATGTCATTTCTTGGAAATTATTTTCATTTTTAAATCTTGCAGCTGCAATTTCTGTATGTATGTATTCTTTTATGTCTTATATTTTTTTTCATCACCTGTGAAATACGTTATTTTGTGAATATGAAAATATGTTGGACATTATAATCCTTTTCCTATATCTCGAGTAATTATACTAAACAGCAATTCTGCAAGAAAAATGAATTAGAAGTAATTGTACAAATAATCTCTCAAAGTTCAAAAAATTGGACAAATATAACAATCTACCCCTAGTTAACTAAAAAATAATGTATCAAAAATCAAACAAATTTAAACGTGCTACCCGGTGATATACAATTTAAACGTACACTTTTGTGTCCTAATACCAGGACACTAGAATAAATGAATTAAGAGGACATATTTACATATTGGGTCTTTTTTTTGAGGTTTGTTTTTCGATGTGGCAACACTGTTTCTAGTGACAGTAAATTTGATAAGTGGCAGCTGATTTCTGCTCGGTTTGTTTTGCCATTTCATCAAGACTTACGCCGGTATAGACTTACGCCGGTACAACGCTTACAAATAGTGCACATTTACTTCGAAATTCGTGGTTCAGTCCGCGAAACTTACCGTGCGCTACGTCTGTTTTACGGTCGGCATAATCGTCCATCCGAGCAAATTATTCGGAAAACCATGGGTCGTTTTCGCACTACGAATAGTCTGATTGATAATGTCCATCCGCAGAGACGTCGTACAGTGCGCACCGAAGAAGTTGTTGCAGCTGTGGAGCGTAGTGTTGAGGAGGAACCGAAAGAGTCGATTCGCCTTCGTGCACAGCAATTGAAGGTATCCATCCATTTTATGGAAGATTTTGCGAAAAGATCTCGGTTTGCGACCTTACAAGTTACAGCTAGTGCAAGAGCTGAAGCCGCTTGACCAGCACATGCGTCATGCGTTCGGAGAATGAGCCGAAAACAAGATTGTTCTTGATCTTCATTTTCAACAAAAAAAATTGTTGAGCGATGAAGCTCATTTTTTGCTCAGTGGCTACGCAAACAAACAAAATTTCCGGATTAGGAGCGAGGAAAATCCTAAAGCCATTATTGAGACACCGTAACATTTGGTATGCATAGAGCATAGGGCTGGTGGAATCATTGGCCCACATTTCTTTAAAGATGATGCCGGCCGGCACGCGAGAGTCAATCGAGAGCGTTATCGATCCATGATCCTCAGTTGCATGGCGTTAATGTGGATAATTCCAACAAAACGGCGCAACATGCCACATAGCGCGCTAGGCAATTAATTTATTACAGGAAATATTCGCTGACCTGACCGCACAATCTCCCGTAACGGACCCGTGAATTAGCCTCCACGCTCGTGTGATTGCACACCTATGGACTACTTTCTGTGAGAATAAGTGAAGTCGCTAGTATATGCTAATACACCAACGACGTTGGATCAGATATATCAGTTATAGCTGATATAGTGCCCCGGCTTCTCTAAAAAGTGGTCGAAAATTGGACCATATTTCACTTCATTCAAACCAGCCGCAGCTCCCATATGCCAAAAATCATATTTAAGCAGTAATGCCATAACATTATCTTTCCAATAAAACCAATATCATGGCCGGTAACATACTTTTTATAATAGAATTGGTGAATCCATCTACGTTATAGATAATCATACAAACTTAAAACAAACGGAACACAGTCTGAATATATTAATATGTTCAGACTTTCCGGAGCCTTATGACAATTATTGAGTCTTTTTAGGACTACCAAGTTATTTTACAGCTTTCAGTCCACCTTCGTGGCACTTAACAAACATTGTTACAACATTGTTAAACAATTGTTTTTAAGATCATGTTTTTCCGATACCTAAAACCTAACTAAATACCTAACTAAATACCTAAAAAACCACATGGGTTTTCAAGTGAGTGATTTACAAATTATTGTTCATGGAAGCAAAGCTGTGCTGATAAGAGATAAATCTCGAAACGCGCCCACAGATGGCTATTAACTTAAGGTAGCGGAAAGACATGATCTTAAAAACAATGTTATTTTTATGGTTTTTGTTGAGTGCCACGAAGACTGAAAGCTGTAAAATAACTTACAAATTTCATGAGAGATTTGTTTTGGTAGTTTTGGTAGTATACAGCTCCGGAAAGGCTGTGTTCCGTTTGTTTTAAGTTTACTTTTTATGTGTTTCATTTCAGTTCACAGTTCTATACCTTTAAAAAAACACACTATATCCTACTGGGACCCAATGTCCATTAAAATGGACATATTAGTTTTAAGACATATAGAGTAAGATTCGCTTCTGTCGTACTAAAACCAGGCAGTCCATTGAAATAGACGTGCATAAATAAGGTACTGCTGTAACTAGTTGATCAACTATCAAAACGAATATGCGAAAGTGCGTTCGGCAAGCCAACCTTTGATTGTGAGTTTTAGACATATTCGAAAATACAAAAGCAAAACTTTCAATGCAGAAGCAGAAAAGTTTAATTTGACTCTTACACTGCATTTCTATACATTTCACCTTAATGTACATTCCCTACAGTCGGAATTAATTCATGTATATTTAAATGGACTCGGAATCTTTCTGCCAACATTATTTTCCTAAACTGCAAATCAATATTTTTGTTATTCAGCAATATTTGGCAATAGAACCCACCTTCTACATGGAGAACATGATGCAGAATTGCTGGTATGTTTTGAAAATTACGATATCGTGGGATACGAGGGCGATGAATTCTGATTCCGAAAATGAGAATTTTTAAAATAATGAAAACTTTGCTGATGATCTAGATGAACAATCTGAAGAGGAGTCAGATGAATAACCTGAAGGTGAATCTTCCGACTCAAGTTCGGATTCCGATCAAGAATTTAACATCATCAACATCTGGATCCATACACCATTATATAATGGTACAAAAGAAAACCCACCTTCGACGTGGAGAACATGATGCAGAATTGCTGGTATGCTTTGAAAATTCCGATATCGTGGGATGCGAGGGCATTGAATTCTTATTCCGAAAATGAGAATATTTAAAATATTGAAAACTTTGCTGAAGATCTAGATGAACAACCTGAAGAGGAGTCAGATGAACAACCTGAAGGTGAATCTTCCGACTCAAGTTCGGATTCCGATCAAGAATTTAACATTATTATCATCTGGATTCATACACCATGGTGCTACAGTCTTGAGTAGGATCTAGGACCTCCTCCCACAGCCTAGTAGAATTGCCTACCACAATTTAACATTCCTCTAATTAATTTGAAAGCTCGTTATGGACGAAACTCGTGGAAAAAATCTGTCAGATTTAATGGACAACAATTTTAAACAGCAGCTCCTACTGTCAGATATTTGGAGCGAAAAGACCGGAATATCTCAGACATCGCAATATGAAGCTATTATCAGCTATTATTAGCAATATATCGCTATTTTGAAGATTTTGATGTGCAAAATATTTGATGATAAATTACTACAGGATGTCTGCTAGAACAAAGAAATGGACGGGGAAAATGACTGCATTTTATTGATTTAGCGACACCTAACTAATGGATTTTATATCGCGAGGACAGAAAAAAACGGGGTGACAAGAAATCGCACATTTTAAATTTACTTGATTTTAAAATTCAAGTATCAAACTACTTCCTTCAGGAAAAAAAACTTATTGAAGAAAATGACGAAAACATTTTCAAGTTGCCAACAAGAAAGAAACAACAGGAAACAATCCTGGAGACTATGCTCCATAGCCACGATCAACCCCAACAAAACAAAGAAGAAACAACAAGAAACAAGCTTGGAGACTATGCTCCATCCCAATAAAATATCTATGGGTAACACTTGATCAAAAGCTAAGGGACTATCATGTCTCATGTTCGAGATTATTTCCTGTGTGTTATCTGATTCGAAACCTAAGAGATTGTGAAAATGTTGATTCTGCAAATATTTTACGCCATCGTTCAATCTAGGTTGTCATAAGGACTGATATTTTGGCATAACCAGCAAATATGCGGTATTTAAAAAGATATTACGAGGGATGTTCTCAATGTGCATCCTCTTTGTGCTTCATCAAGCACAACATTTAACGCTACCCTCCTTCCTCCCGTGTGCCAATAAAAATTTCCAGCGTGCCAGCTGTGGCACGCGCGGCATAGGTTCGCCACCGCTGACCTACATAATAAATTTTCACTCGACTATGCTTCGATGTCCATTAAAATGGATAATTTAAAACGAAAACCTTTCTTCAAAAAATGTTAAACAATTAATTTATGTTTTTCTACGCATAGTTCTTCCATAGTTTCATGCATACCTGACGAACCGTTTTCAGTTGGGCCTCAGGAGGATATATGCACTACCGGTGTATACATTTTTTTAAATATATCACTTTTTTTTAATGAAACTTAATACTAAATTTGAATTAAAATGTGGGAGTAGGTACATTGTACAAATGTATGAAAAATAAAATAGAGTTTTATTTTTATTTTTTACAGTTTTTAACAAACAAATCAATAAATGTTGGATTAAAACAAATAAAAGGCCGTTTAGAATATTTTTTTATGAAATTTATTAAAACTGTGCTGCGTGCATTTGATGATTCAAACTGGCAAACATTGCAGCGATCGCAAACATGTATAAATCAAAATATAGTAATATTTGTTCGTTCGTTTTAATTAAAAACAATGCATAAATTCTCAAAATAAAATATTTATAAATCAAACGGATCAAATTTACATTTACGTTTAAAGCAGATGAATTTAAAATATGCGAAATCTAATTCCAAATAGAATTAATTATTACTGATATTTCTGTTTATTACTTAAAGATAAATTGTGAATATTTATTTTGAAAAATATGATAGGAGAATCGGAAAAAACTTAATATATTACATTGTTCGAAATGTTGCTCATTTAAGAAATGGATGTGTGTGAACGACTATTTGTATGAAAACGTGAGAAATATTTTATTTCAGAATTAGATGGATGTGCAATTTTCTGCAATCACTATTACGCCAGCGAGCTACATTTATATATCCATCAATTATTTATATTCCATGTACACTTACTAAAATGAAACGATCAAAATTTTACATTTACAAATTGATCGGTAAATAAAGTAATCTACTGCGAACATGCAACACAAATTTCTATATTATGGTAATTGCATGAAATTCTTCAAATTACAGTCCTTTGTAACTTGCTAAGTATTATGATGAACTATTATGATTTATCTGTCATATTATTTCGTTTGGAGATTGTTTCGTTTTTTCAAACTTAAAAAATCGGAACACAGCCTGAATATATAAATATATTCAACCTTTCCGGAGCTCTATAAAAATTACTGAGTCTTTTTAGGACTACCAAAACAAATCTCAATCAATCAGGTTATACCGGATTGTGAGATTGAGGTTATTTTGGTTATACCGGATTGTGAGATTTGTGAGACCGGATTGTTGATCAGTTGTCAGATTGTCATTTGTCAGAGTTATTCAATCAATAACCTGCCAAGTTCATGTCTCTCTCACAAAATGTCAAATTAAAAATATCTAATCCTAATCACCCACATGGGTTTCAACTAAGTGGTTTACAAATTGTTGTTCATGGAAGCAAAGCTGTGCTAGTGAGAGATAAATCTCGAAACGCGTTCACAGATGGCTATCCACTTAAGGTATAGAAAAGACATGATGATAAAAACAATGTTATTTTTATGGTTTTTGGTGAGTTCCACGAAGGTGGACGGAAAGCTATAAAATAACTGACAAATTTCACATGAGGTTTGTTTCGGTAGTCCTAAAAAGACTCAGTAATTGTTATAGAGCTTCGGAAAGGTTGTATATTATTTATATATTCAGGCTGTGTTCCCATTGTTTTAAGTTTGTAGGATTATCTATAACTTAGGATGGTTTTACCAATTCTATCTTACCGTTTCGTTTGTTGTTTCAATAGTTCTGTAAATATTGTATAAATAGTATGTATGTTGTATAATGTTCTACGTTCTTCCTATCTTTTTTAGGTTTTTACTTTAGCTCTTACTAAATCGTATTTCACTTTGGCTTTTAGTATGCGCCACCCCGATATCGCATATTTCACATTCATTCAGGGTGGGCAGCCTGGACTGTAAGTGAAAACCGCCCTACTTATCCTTACCTCCCCGCCTTACCTCCCCGACCGAGAATCGAACACGGGTCTCGCGCTAGCTACAATACTGAGGAGGACACGTTCTTGCTATCTACCCCTATATACATAGGCACATTTACTTTTTCGTCTTGGCCCTACAGTACATTTTTTTCCATTACAAAACCTATTAAATCCTTGTGCCCCTTGTAACAAGTTTTCTGCAGCCAATTTCCAGTTTGAAATCGCATCCTCGTCACGACCCATCGATTTTTTATTTCTTAGTATTTGTATTGGCGTCTTCATTTCTTGTAGCTTGTGTATCGTTAGTGACTCTGTGTATTGCGACCTATATTGAACTATTATACCCAATCCCCTTCCTTTAATCACTACTATCTGGTATAGTTTCCATTTAGAGAGTCTCCCTCATTCCTGATTCCTGTAGGTATGTTAGTATCTGAGGAGGGTTCAAGCATTGAAATTTCTTCTCGCTCAGGCAATAGGATTCTAGGTTCATCTTCATTTTGCAGATCAACGCTCCGCGATCTTTGACAAAGTGTATGGACGTTTCATTTGATATGAAAAATCTGTATTCCTTATATGCTTTCAAGACAATGGTCATGAGGTGTTTCTCGAAAATTCTTTCTTTACCTCATAATTAACCCAATCTCTTACGGGTGATGTTTATCCATATGATGATGTCTGTCCGTATATAACGGTTATCTATAACAGAAAAGGGTGCTGGATCCATAAAAGAATTTATGGATCCCTTATTTGCTCTTTATTTCTACCTTCAATAATTCATTATACCAGGGCTGTCCAACCGTCTTGTAGTGGCGATCTACTTTTTTGTATATATGTTTTGTTGCCAAGATTGACCAAAACGCGTAGCGGGCCACCGGGAGGTCTGGGGTAATGAAGTGCACATCATGGGGGAGAAATTTTTTAAGTTAAGCTGAAAAGCTCTTATCGAGCTTGTCATGTCTAATACATATTTGCCTTTACCCTGTAGCTGAAGATTCAAATCGTTAAGTCAAGTCTGCCAAGAATGAAATATCACTCTTTGTTTGTTAACTGTGTTAGCTGTCACCTCTTGCAGAGAGGAAACTTTTTACGTCTTCTAATAACTCTAGAAACTGCATGAGAAATCGACTTCTACTGAGTCAGCGCACATTAGTCTGCAGCAAAAGTTCGTTATCATTATCCTCATTTTCGAATCCAAACCAACGTCTCTGAAGGGCCAAGGATAGAATTGACTATTTTAAACACAGTTTCCATAAACTTGTTTGTATTAAGTCGCTTTGAGCATAAAACTAGTTGGTGTATAATGCAATGGTATGCTAACAATTGTGGATCTTTGTAGCATAAAACAATAAATAAATAAATTAAAAATAAGTCGTAATCTAAAACAATTTAAAAATAGGAAACGTCGTTTCTTTCACAAAGTTATTAAAAACTCTAAATATATCTTCTCCTCTCGTCCTTCCGTGCATAGGTATTAATTTAAGTATTTCTTCTTTTACTGCACTATCATCAAATACTATTCAGATAAATATCGCTAATTGTGCTGTATCCGTAACATCAGTCGATTCATCGAATTGTAAAGAAAAGGATACACATATATTTATAATCGCTTTTAATTGGCAAACTATATCTTCACTTAATTTTGTGTGAAAGTTGTGAATCTTTAATTTGATCAATAATCTCTTTCTTATTTTTTAAATCTGACAAATGTGTTTCTTTAATCAAATTTCCATCAGTATATAGCTTTTTCTTTTTGGTTAATAAATGACACACTTTCAAAGATGCAACGGTTATTCTAAGTGGTTTATAAAGAGCTTTTACAAACATGTTTTGTTGCAGAGATAGACCAGCTTTCAAATCATTAATTTTTGCATTGCAAATTTCTTGGAAATTCTGTTTCATATTTGGATGCATTGAAAGAAAATGTCTTTCGATATTGCTTTTTTTTGCAATCGCCACTGCTGTTTTGCATATTAAGCAGCAACATTTATCTTTAATCACAGTGAAAAAATATTCATGTTCCCATTCATTGTGGTAATGGTTCGCGCCTGTCCGTCCAGGCAGGAATATGAAAGTGTCGGGCAAATTTTGTTATTTTCACTGGTTATACGTCAAAAAAGTGCCCGAAAACATTTCGAAAATTAATTCATGCGCCCAAAAAAATTCTACTATGAAAAGGTCTATAGCTGCCTATTTTCGTTTTCTTGCACTTCGGCAATCAACGGAAGTTGTACTGGTGGGGACGCGGCGACTTGAGGTCCATGAAGCAACATTTGGACGTAGGCTAGCAAGAAGCGTGGTTTAATTTTTACTTTATTTTTATCGAAATGTATTTTTAAGTAAGTACATAGATGTGTGAGAAAACTAAAGATCGACTCAAAATCACGCCGCGATCGACCGGTAGATCCAGATCGGCTGGTTGGACAGCCCTGTTATTATACTATCTAAACTAGCCTCTTCGTCTTAGATTGAGTTTTAGAATAACTTTTAGATTTTTTTTCCAAAGCTTAATGTTATTAGGTTTAAACCTAATATGTTATTAGGTATGTAATATGTTATTAGGTATCTTGTATGGGATTTATCTTGCATAAGACTAAAAACTATTTTCTAATTTGAGCTACGTGACAGTTTTCACAATTTTTGTGTCAAATCCTGATTCCTTTAAGTATGTTAGTATCTGAGGAGGGTTCAAGGATAGCAGTTCCTTCTCGCTCAGGCAGTCGGATTAAAGATACATCTTCCCCTTGCAGATCAACGCTTCGCAATCTTTGGCAAGGTGTATGGATGTTTCCTCTGCTGAGCTGGAGAATCTGTATTCATTATCTTCCTTGAAGACTATGGTCATGAGGTGTTTCTTGAAAACTCTTTCTTTACCTCATAATTAACCCAATCTCGTACGGGTGTTGTTTATCCATAATGATGTTTGTCCGTATGTGACGGTTACATATTCCCGAAAAGGGTTCTGCATTTATAAATGGATTTACGAATAATGGGATCCCTTATTTGCTCTGTATTTCTACCTTCAATAATGAACAACTTTTGGATTTTTTTTTGCAAAACTGAATAAGCTAAATGTTATTAGGTTTAAATCTAGTATCGGACTTGTGTTCCATAAATATATTGAGCCGAAAAGTTATTTTCCAATTTGAGCTGCCTGACAGTTTTGGTGTAAAGGAGGCAGGTTTATCTTTTCGAAAAATAGTCTGAAGATTAACACTTTCCAGTTTTCCCTTGGCTAACACTTTTCACTCATCTGTGATGACGGTATTATTGATTGATTGATTGATCCTTTATTAGCTTTCACAGATATTTCCCAGAAAATTTACATAATACTTTACATATTACTTTACATATTACATATTACTTAACATATTACGTCATGCCGCTTCTGACCAATTCATTTACATTCGTTTCAACCTTACGAGTCTATCACACTGTTTTACTTCATTTCGCAGTGCGTTGTACATTAATACTCCTTCGTGGAATAAGCTTTTTGGCCATTTCTTGTTCTGCGAAATTCAATACTATATTATATACTGCTAATACTACTAATTATACTACTAATAAATTATATGCAATATTTCCCGCTTACCTAGTTTGCCTTTCTCAGCCATCCCCTATTCTTCTAATTCTATTGCTTAATTCTGTCGGCATCATATTTGTGCCAATCAAACATTAATAATGACAAGCGACTAGAGGCCTATTAATATATACCGATATATGAAAGGCTATTAGAGATTCAATAACTAGAGATTTAATAACTTAAAAATAAATATGCGCATGCTATAATATAGTCTCTGATAGTCACAAACTGCACCGCTTGGAGCATCCGTTCCACCTTGGTATACCTAACAATCACACTGTAATATTACTCTCAAAGCTAGATTTTGTGTCGTTTGCAACCTACTCGGTTGTGTTTCTCCAATGTCGATTGGCAGCGTCGCACAGTACTTAAAGTGAGGAGCTATGATTGTTTTGTATATAGTCCACCTGGTATACGCTGATACATAATTTCCTATTCTATTTATGTAGCTTATTTTCTTCGCTATCTTCTTTAAGTTATAGTCACAGTGGTCTCTAAACCTAAGTCTATCGTCGATCATTATGTCCAGGCATTTCGTTACTTCAACCCGCTCTACCTATTTTCCATTCAAGCATTTCAGAGTAGTATTACCTCTCAGCTCTTTCCTTGTACTTCTAACAAACACATACTTTGTTTTCTCTGCATTCATCTTCAGCTTATCCTTGTTCATCCATTCTTCTACTACGCTAAATGCTATATTCAGTTTGCTCTCTACCTCAGCACTATTCTTCCCTACTACATATAATAGAGAATCGTCTGCAAACATTTTTGCGCTGCAGACCGTCGAACAGGCTTTAACCAAATCGTTTATATATATTATGAATAGCTTAGGACTTAAAACCGATCCTTGCAGTAGTTCCAATTCCGTCTCCATCATTGCCGACAATAGATCCTTAAGCAGCACTTTCGTCCTCTATCACTCAGATATGACCTAAACCACTCTAGGGCCGTTCCTGTAATACCATACTTTTCTAGTTTTCGAATAACCTTTCTCTATAAATTGCCTAAAATGCACGCTTAAGGTCCATGAAAATTACTTCTACTATTTTCCTCTCACTAATTATCACTTTCCACTCATCTATATCTGTTTCAATTGCTGTTTCACAAGAGCATTTTTTCAAGCCAGATTGGTGTTCGGATAGTATATTATAGCTATCTAGGTTCTCATCGATCAGTTTCTTTACTATTATCTCTAATAGCTTTTCATATTACAATGGTTTGGACATGCTATGCGTATGGAAAGCACCCGAGGACCGAAAATACTGACGAACTGGAGTCCACATGAAAGAAGAGCTCGGGGTAGACCACGTAAGAAATAGCGAGATGACTGCATCGACGACCTTAAAATATTAGGTGTGAGAAACTGGCTGCAATTGGTTAACAGCAGGGAGAGATGGAAGGATGTAGTAACTCAAGCCAAGGCACATCCAAGGCCTCGCTTGTCATTATTAATGTTTGACTGGCACATATATTTCCCAGCAAACGACCCGGCGCAGAGAATTCCATATTTTCCCTATAACGTTTTGTGTTCTTTTGCTAAAGAAAGTAACCAATTGAATGAAGTAAGAGCAAAGTTGACTTATATTCTGACTTCTTCTTCTTAGCGTTGTCCCGTTAGTGCAGGGTCCACTTTCTTGGTCAATGACCGCCAATTTGCACGGTTTTGTGCGTCATTTGCGTGCGTTTTAGGCCGACGATCTTTAGGTCACTATTTATCGTGTCCTGCCATCGCTGCTTCGGTTTGCTTTACTCTGGGACGTTGGCCTTCATTCTCAAAATTAAGGGCAGAGTTGACTACAGCACCAGGCGCTGCTCGCAGTGCATGGCCATACCATCGGAGTCGTTTCTCTCTCATTTTGTCCACAATTGGAACGACACCAATTTGCTCTCGAATTGTGTCGTTTCTGACATGGTCAGTAAGGTAGATGCCCATTCCCCGAAGCATTCTCATTTCTATGGCATGAAGATGACGTTCAGAAATCTTGTCAGATGGTCGACATTCGACTCTATATAGTGCAATAGGTCGTATCACTGTCCGATATATCTTGGATTTGAGGTGAAGTGTCATTTTCTTGTCGCAAAGTATACCCGTGACCTCCTTGCACCGCACCTAGGTTGCATTTTCTCTGGCTCTTCATCACTGAAGCTGCCATCACTCTGTAGGAAAGACCCAAGGTACCTAGAAGAGTTGGTATTGACTAGATTTTCTCCACCGATTTGAATGGTACGGGATATTCGGGCTTTTTCACGTTTAGACGTAGACTATACTGGGAGAGGCATTATTCCAGTCTTCAACTTGACGTTCGAGTTTCTCGCGTGAGACATCTGCAACCATTACATCATCCACATTCCGTTGTAGATCACGAGTGATGGTGTCCATAACAAGAACAAAGATGGATGGTGATAGTGCTGAATCTTGGTGGGCCCCGAAATTTACAGAAAGTTATCTGAGGTGCCAACAGCACAATGTACTCCACTACTGGTGTTTGTGTATAGCATCTTGACCACATTAACAAATGATTCTTGCACTCCATGGTCTCGGGGCGCATACCAAATTAACTTATGAGGAACACGATCAAAGGTCTTTTCGAGGTCGAGGAAGGCAATTTGCAATGGTTTCCTATTCTCACAATGCTTCTCTATGAGTAAGTGTGCTGCAAATCTCTCTTGACGCTCTCTTAGCGAATCCGCACTGGTTGATGTTAATGTTGGCAATGTCACGTAGTAGATGATCAAGAGTTCTCTCAAAGATCCTCATTATAAGTGGGAGAAGGCGTATTGGGCGATAGTGAGAGCACTCTGCTGGGTCTCCTTTCATCTTGGAAATCGGTACCGTTATGCTTGTAGTCCAGTCGATTATAACGTTGAAAAAGGTAAAAATAAGCCAATTAATTGCAGAAGCTTGAAGTTCTTGCAACTTCTATAAGTCAGCTGGAAGATTGTCTGGTCCAGGAGATCTCTGATTTCGCATGCTTTTGATGGCAATGGCAACTTCCTCTGCAGTGATTTTGGGGATAGGCCCTTCAATTGGGACACCTTCTGGGATTGGTGGTTGCGGAAACTCTATATTTAAGATCTCTTTAAAATGCTGATGCCAGCGTTTGAGAATCTCATGTTTGCTCTGTGATCGTTTCCCTTCCTTGCTCTTTATGCACACATAGTCTTCAATATCTCTTGTTGATTTTGTTCGGGCTTTGGTCAGGCGGTATATATCCTTTGATAGGATATATCCTTTGATAGGATATTGTAGAGGTTGTTGTAGTCGTTCGTTCTTGCTTCAGCGACGTCTTTCTTTACCTTTCGTTTAGCAGTAATGTATCTTTCTATGTGCTCGTCTGTCTTTTGAGAAAACCAGGTTTTGAATGCTGTTTTCTTATCATAGACCTTTTCTTGTACCTGAGATGTCCACAACCTTCTGTCTGCTTGTCAATATGGCGACTTCCTGGTTTTGTTGTACCCAATGTTTCTGCTACAACTGCAGTCACTGACTTACAGAAATTGGTTCATGTGGTGTCAACAATTTTGTAGTCCACAGGAGGAAATTTATATTCTGAGTAATTTTTGAAAATAAATCTGGCTTGAAAAGGTTAAATATTAACACTCATATTAGTTATGAAAGCATGTTGGGTATAAGGTTTGTTATCGACCAAATTGTGTCAGCGGTTGTCAGGCCATTTCTTAATTCTACTAAATGAGTAACTTACAAGTTTTTGCAAACATTTGGTATAGATATTAGTGACTGGTCAGCTAGGTCACAAAATTTCTCATCCATTGGCTCAGCGAAGATCGACTTTCCAAGTTGATGGAACATATGTAGAACATGCCTGGAGCTACTTATCACATGAAACTTATACTATCTGATTCAATTGATGCCTCCAAGATTTAGAGAGCGTTTCGAATATATCAATATGTAATGATTTTAATGTATTAACATGATCTACATAAGTACATAAATACATAAGTAACATAAATAATGTAACAATAATGTAACATAAGTATATAACATGTAATGTAACATAAGTAATATAAATACATAAGTAACTCTCTTTAAACATCTCACTGAAATAATGATTTTTGGGTGAATAATAATATTATATTTTGTAACTAGGGCGGTAGATTGTCAATTGGATACGAGAGCGAAATTGGGCGCACGAACGAATTGAGTGCGCACATTCGCTCTAGAGGGCAATTGGCAATACCGCCCGTGTTTATTCCTCATGAGAGGGTATGTATCTTACAAGTTTGGGATCCAGGTGCCATCCAAAAAAAAAATAGAATCAAAGATGAATGACTTGCTTTTTCAATTGTCTCCGGTGGTGTCGATTCGTCATAAGAACACTCTCCTCAGTCTCCGGTAGCACCATAGAATTTACACTAATTTTTCTTCAATTTTTATTTATATTATGTAATGAAAAAAAAAATTTTAATATTGAAATCTTGATTGTGTTTATTTTATTTATTTAGTCTTTTTTTTCTTAACGATATTGAATATTTGCGTGCGTTACCCTAGTTATGTGGTAATGAAACCAAAAGTGGCATTTCTCGTACTAAAAAACGTTCGCCAAGATAGTACTTTTAACGCATGAGTAATAAAAAATAATTTATTAAACTAAAAAATAATATGTTAAATACATATGTTCTGCAGAATATGTTTATACATGGTTTAAATCAATTTGTTTTACATGAAATTTACGTTATTACTGCTACAATTTATATAGATATTCAATAAACATATTGCAAATATGTGCCACATATTAAGTGCTTCTATACCATATCCGTTACGTTAATAAATATCAGTATTATATTTTATGTATAAGGCGCCATACGCTTAATAATACCATAACCAAATAATTACATAACATGAATTTTATATAATAGCACTACATTTATAATAAATAGATTTGATATTGCAGTATAACTATCGTATATTGGACAGTTTAAACTATATTTCTAATAAATAATAAAAACGTTGTTTTATAAGACGTAATGTATCCCATTATCTTAAGAGGCAAATAAAGTAAAAATATTTAAAATTTATCTGTTAAATAGATTCATTTGTAAAGGAGGTTCCCAGTTTCTAAACAATAAAATATATTGCATGCCAAAAAATGAGGTCGAATATTAAATGCCTTGGGCGAATGTAGGTAGGATTGGAATGATACAGTGAGTTTAACCAAAGCTGTTTCTAAGTTAGAACACGGTAATCCGACTGTTTCTGGCATTTACGGGAACAACTAAACACCGAGCAGCAGCCAGCTGCTAAGATAAGAGTACGTGCTTTGAAAAATAATTCAGTTTACATTAACAAAGACGAGGCAAAAAAAAAAACTGTAATTATTTGATATTTTTAAACCTTTTTAAACGTTCTGCCTAAATATATTTTAAAGAATGTTAAGTTTTGAAATTTAACAAATGTAATATTAGCATAAATGTAGTAAATGTTCTTTAATTAATTGCAAAAAATCGTCCTTGTGATTTATAGGTTTGGTTTTGATGTAGTATGAATATAGTTTAGAATTTATCGGGCCGTTTTGTCATATTAGCAATGCAATATATTTAGATCGCATGCTACGAAGAACACGCGGATTTCAGCATTAGTTGGATATTTATTCATTTGATTCACGTTATCGCTTTACCCTAATTACCCTAAGTAGAAGATCCTAGGGACTATGCAGCTTGCCAAAATCCATTATAATTTAGATACATAAGTTATCGTGCATTTAAATTGATATAGGGTTTATAAATTAATGCGATATGTTTAAGATGTACCTATATATACAATTATTATTATATCATTTTGTGACATTAAATATCATTACCCTTTGCTACATTACCCTAAACTATGTAATGATTCATTATTTAGTTAAGGGTCTAAAGTATCATTTCTTGTAGTGAATTTTGTAGGCGTTTGAAGGGTACTACACAAAGAGCTTAAAAATATGTTATTTTGTCTTCACTCGTCGAAATATCCACCTTAACTACATCCTCAAAGAAATGTGGTTTTTCGAAATTGCTAAGAAGACCAACCTATATATGTAAACATAAATTGCTTAATATTTAATGATTATCATTTGCCAGATATTAATAATATTTAATACTTTTGTCCAAACCACATCAATAAACAAATGTGTTGATGCCGACAAAGGGGTTGATGCCGACAGAATTAAGCAATAAAATTGGAATAACGGGGATGGCTGAGAAAGGCAACCTAGGTAAGCGGGAAATATTTCCGTCGAATTTCACAGAACAAGAAATAATTGATCGGAATATGGATCTACAGACTTTTGCTTAAGATTACTTGAATATACATATTAGAGTAATCTTACGATGTATCAGATATATAAGTTTCAAGAGGATTACAAAAGGTGTTGACGATGAGTCAATAGTATATTGTGAAACTAGGGCGGTAAGTTGTCAATAAACCCACGAGAGCGAAATTGGGGCACGAACGAAGTGAGTGAGCAGATTCGCTCAAGAGGGCAATTGACAATACCGCACGAGTTGCAGATAATATTTTTAATTGCTCATGCGAGGTGACGTATCTTACAAGTTTGGGGTCCAAGCGCCATAAAAAAAAACGAAGTAGAAATTAAGAATTTGCCTTTTCAATTATCTCCGGTGGTGTGGATTCGTCATAACAACTCTCATCAGTCTCTGATATCACCTTATAATTTACACTCATTTTAAAAAGTTTTCTTTAATTTCTATTTTGTAATGAAAAACAATTTCTGTCACTTTCAATTTTTTAATATTGAGGTTTTTATTGTGTTTATTTTATTTATTCAATGTTTTTTTTTATGTAATGTTACTTAACGATTTTTATTGAATATTAGCGTGCGTCAATTATAATTTTAATTTGAATTGACAAACAGCCATTTGTCGCACCAAAAAACGGGCGCCAAAATAGTACTTATACCGCATGTGTAAATAAAAATATGATGCACTACAACCGATAATTGAAGCGAAAATGTACAGAAAACCTGGAACGCGTATGAAGCAATTTACGTATCGATTTAGCCAAAAATGCGCTTCGTCGCTGAAGATGATTTTTTTCCAAGTCTCCAGCTGCTTCAAAGCCTAATCTTCAAATGTGTGACGGGAGCCGCGGTTTCGTGGCTTCAATTGAATCTTATATGGTTACAGATTCTTTACAGAAGTCTTTCCGCAATATTCACCAACTTGGATGGGATGTCATAGGTGGGACAGAAATGTCATAGATGAGAAATGTAAGGCATTGAACTGGAATAACAAAAATAGGCGACCTGTTACACAAAGCAACGTATCGTTCGTTTGGATGAATAGGGTATTAACACTTAATGTTCTTGTCTGCAGAATTTCTTTTTTTTGCGCAGTAATAGCAAAATTGATAAAGTCAGGAAGCGAACAAAAACGTTATCAATAAACGTTAATCAATAGTTTAAAAGATATTATAAGAGAGGTTAACCAAATATTTACAAAAATGGGAATATATTGATTTGAAAACTTTAAATCGCTCTTCAGGCTTTTTTGAGTTACTACCCTGCTCATCTGGACCGACGATATGACAACGTCAATGAAAAGTCGTTGAATTATCAGCTCGACGAATTGCGAATCGGTGAATTGTTGTCGGTAAACTATCCGTCCGTCAATTACATTCGGTGAATTTTCTGGATATGTGTGATGACAGTGATGATGATTTACCCTATTAAACAAGTCATAAATATTGTTACTATTAAGTTATCTGAAAATAAAATATATCAAATACTACAGGGTTTTTCAGAAGCGACGCCGAATTTTGTTTTTGGCATTTCTCGTATAGGAGTGAAGTTTTGCTTCGCAATTGTTTTATATTTTAAAACGTCAGTCTATGCCATTTTATCATGGAGAGATACAGCTCGATGCTATGGACTTGGACGATATGTGGTTCCAACGGGACGGCGCAGCGTGCCATACAGCGTACAACACAATCGCATTATTGATGACCAAGTTCGGCCAGCTAGTTATCTCAAGCAACGGTCCTCGCGAATGGCCGGCTCCTTCGTGCGATTTAATTCATGTTAGAACTGTATCTCACGAAAATCAAATTTTGCTAATTTTAAACGGGCTGGTCTGATCACTTACCTTCTAGGGTTGCTAGCGTCTCCGTCCCGTGTGGATCGTCCTTCCGGCGCCTATTCCAAGGGAGGAAATAAGGATAATAGGTGGAGAGATTCCCTTAAAATGGTTGTCTTCCAGACGTTTGTGGTCGCGGCAGCCCTTTGCCTCGTGATTACACCCCCTTATTAACTGGAAACTAAACTGCGTGCACGTGTCGATTGCCCTGGGTTCGCATCTTTTCGCTTCCAACACAAATAGACACTTTCAATCTATTCTCTTGAAATAGACACTTTCAATGTATTCTCTCTCTCTCCGTGGCGCTATAGTCCTATATGGACCCGGGCCTGCCTTAATTTTCTCCTCCAATTCTCTCTACTTCTGGCTGCATTTTCCCTATTTCGGCCATGTAGAATTTGTCCCGCATCTTTCTCGACATTTTCCGCTCATCGCCGACGTGGTCTTCCTCTGGTTCTGGTGCCTTTCAATTGTGCCTTATATATCTTTTTTGGGATTCTTTCTTCTGGCATCTTAATCATATGTCCAGCCCACTTTAATCTGAGGATTTTTATATGTGTTATCACATCTGGATAGCCGTATAATTCTCTTAGCTCGTGGTTATATCTTATTCTCCAGACGCCTTGTTCTTGTATTGGGCCGAATATCCTTCTAAGTATTCTTCTTTCAAACCTTAGGAGCATTTCTTCCGTTTTCTTTGTCAGGGTCCAGGTTTGGCATCCATAGGGCAATATAGGTCGGATTATAGTCTGGTATATTTTAATTTTTATACTTTTTCCTACTATATTGGATTTAAACGTGTTCTGGAGGGAGTAATATGTTCTGTTGCTTGATATTATTCTTTGTTGTATTTCTTGAATTATTTCATTATTTTCATTTAGTTGTTATCCTAAATATTTAAATTGTTTCACCACTTCGAAGTTGCGATCCTCTATTGTTAAGTTTTGTCCCATTCTTCCAGATGGTTACATGGCTAGACATTTGGTTTTCTCCTCGTTTACCTCCAACCCTCCAACCCTTGTTATACGTTTCTTTAAGGGCTGTTATTGATCTTGTGATAATGTTTAGATCATCTGCATAGCCAACAGTTTGTTGAGATTTATTTGCTATGGTACCGTTCGTTTGTATTTTCGTTTCTCTGATGGCCTTTTCCATTAGTAGGTTAAAGAATATAGGGGCCAGGCTGTCCCCTTGACGCAGTCCTTGATCCGTGTCGAATTTCTCTGTTAGCTAATTTTGTATCTTTACTTGGGAATTGGTGTTGTTCATCGTTGTTCGGATTAGTTTTATAAGTTTATGTGGTACCCCGAGTTCTTCCATGGCTAGATACAGCGCCTTCCTATCTACATTATCATATGCTTGCTTAAAGTCTACATATAATTGGTATATAGGGGTGTTATATTCCCAGCATTTTTCCATGATCTGTCTCACTGTAAAGAGTTGGTCTGTGGTTGACCTGTTCTTTCTAAGTCCAGCCTGATACTGCCCTATAATTTCCTCAGCAGAATCCATTATGCGTTTTCTTAGTATGTTCGTAAATATTTTGTAGGCCACGCACAATAGCGATATTGGTCTATAATTCTGGCAGTCCAATCGGTCTCATTTCTTATATATTGGGCATATTATGGCAGTGGTCCATTCTTGGGGGATTTTCTCTTCTAGCCATATCTTTTTAATTAAGTGTAGGAGTTGTTCGGCCACTTTATCTCCTCCATATTTGAAAAGCTCTGCTGAGATGTTGTCTGCTCCTGGTGTTTTATTATTTTTCATATCCGTAATGCTGTCTTGTACTTCTTGAAGAGTTGGCTCTAGTACGAGTGGTTGTGCCGTGTGATAGGGTACATTCTCCATTATCGTTTGGTTTGTTAGAATATCCAAGAAATGCTCCTTCCACCTTTCCAGTACTTTTGCTTCTTCTGTTATCCATTTCCCTTGTTTGTCTTTGCATAAGGACGTTCTGGGGTGGAACTCGCTCCTTGTGTCCTTCAGTGTTTGATATAGTTTCCTACTCTCTCTCTCATGCGAACCATGCTTGTTCTAATTCTCTCAGTTTTTTATTTAGCATTTCTCTCTTATTTTCCCTACAAGTCCTCTTTGCTTCTCTTCTAAGTAGTTGGTATCTTTCGGCTCTTGTGGGTCTCTGTAGTAGTGCTTTCATGGCTTCGTTTCATCTATTTATGGCTTCCTCACAGTAGTGGTCCCAGCAAATGTCTCTAGTTTTCCTTTCGGTGGTTCCTAGTATTTCTTGTGCCGCGTTACTTATTTTTCCTTTGATTCTCATCCATATCTCGTCCACTCCCTCTTGATCATTGCCCCTTCCCTCCGTTTCGATATTTTCAGAGAGGTTCTGTGCGTATCTCAGTCGGGTTTCTTCTTCTTTGAGCTTGTGTATGTTGTATTTGGGCGTTCTGATTCCTGGAATTGTTCTTGCTTTGTTAATTTTTTCCCTTAGTCTCGTTTTTACCAAGAAGTGGTCAGATTCGGACGTTGCCCCTCTCATAGTTCTTATGTCCGTTATACTTGAGTAATGTCTTGCAGATATTAGTACATGCTCTATCTTGTTGACTGTGTTTCCGTTTGGTGATGTCCATGTACCCTTGTGTATTTGTTTTGTATGTGTTTGTGAGAATGTTGTACTTCTTATTACCAACCTCTTGGCTGCCGCAAATTCTATTGCCCTTTCTCCGTTGTCGTTGGATATTTCATGTAGGCTATGTTTTCCCACTATAGGTAGGTAGGCTTGTTCCTTGCCTATTTTCGCATTGAGATCTCCCATAATTATCTTAACGTCGTTTTCTGGTATCCTATCGAATTCTCATTCTAGTTCTGAGTAGAAGGTTTCTTTAGTTTGGTCTTCTTTTTCTTTGGTTGGGGCGTGAACTGAGAAGATTGATATGTTATGGAACTTGGCTCTTACCCTTAGGTAGCATATTCGTTCATTGATGGGTTTAAAGCTAATTATTTTGTTTTTTAATCTGTTGTTGATTACGAAACCAACACCGAATTCGTGGATGTTGTTGTTTGTTCCACTATAGTAGATATCCCATTCCTGTCTCCTTAGTCGTCCTTGTCCTGTCCATCTCATTTCCTGTAAGGGTGTAATATCAAGGTGGTATTTCTTAATTTCTCTAAGTGTCGCGTCTAGGGCTCCCGCTTGGTACAGCGTCCTAATATTCCATGTCCCCAAAATCATGTCCTTATCTCTTTGCTTGAGTCGTCGTCCTTTAAGCCGTCCAATCCGAGGCAAAATTAGGGTATTCGTAACTATATGTTTTTTTTATAAGTATAGGGTAGTTAGCCCCATGCCCAAACCCCTTTTCGGAGGGCCATTTCTTCCGCTCTCGTTAGCCCTGATCCTACCTTCCACCGGGGTTGGTTACCCGATCTCCAGTAGGATTGCTCAGGTTACTAGGGTCCACCACGGAGAGGTGAGAGTCGGGATTGGGTAGGAGAGGCTATGCGACGCTATTTGGAAGCAGCATCGTGTATGACGCATGCACCCCTTTGTACCCCACTTTCAATGTATTATTAATCCAAAACTTATAACGTTATTATGAATTTGTTTAAACTATTTTACACAGTGATTCTTAAAGTTTACTTTGGGAACTCATAGGTGCTCACTTCGTTGGTTGGACGTTTGCCTTTACACAAACACCCTGTCGTTTCAAATTTATTGTACCAATCGTAGATCGACTGTCTAGTAGGTGGTGATTTTCCAAAACGTGTTCGAAAATGTCTCCAACGACTTTCCAACATTTATGTTTCCAACCATTTTCAACAGTCATGGAGTTCGTTTTGGCAAATTCAAGCACGCAATATGCTTTCTCAGTAGAGTTTGCTGCCATCCTAGCTATTATGCATGCTTGCGCAGTAATACCAATTGCACTATCGAAACTTCTACAGTTCCTCAATCTGACAGCGCAAAATGCATGTCAATATCACAAATCACTTTTGTTTTAAACAATACCAAAGGTGTATATTTCTTTTATAGTAACCCTGTTTATATTCGCGGCGTATTTAATAAAATCGCGAGATTTCGGCCCAGGTCGATACACCTTTCCCATTCTTTTAATCGATGCCGAAATCGATTTAAATGTCGAATTAAAATATAGATTTATTAAAACTGGCGCGAACAACTTCGACTTTTTTCTTTGGAATTACATTAAATCGCTTTTTATTTATTTATTTATTTGGTATGGCAATTGAGTATAGAAACGTCAACTTTGACGTTCGATTTAAATTATTTTTAATTAATTTAAATTAACTGCAATGTTGACTAGCCTCCTTTTGGTGCACCCCGGGAAACGTGTAGATATTTGTTAACCCGGCTAAATAGTCTACAACTAGGCTGCTGGACCTTTTACGATGTCCCAGCAACAGAGATCGACATGAGCGAGAGATTAAATCGCTGGTCTATGCCGACAAGCCAGCAACTTTAGAGGAGTTGCAGGTCAACATCGAACGCGAAATACCTGTTATTCCGTCCGATTTGTTTGCTCGTGTCATGGAAAAATGCGTAATCCAGCGTATTCACACGTGTCAGCGCTTCCGCGGCGAACATTTGAACGATGTCGTATTCCATAATTAATGCCATCGATTATACTTTCATTTGAAATAAAAACCATTTCCATAACTAACCCACAAGTCTTTTAATTGAAAAAACAAAATGCGTCGCTCTTAATGAAACACCCTATATAAAAATAAATGAACCATAGCGTATTTAAACTGTCGCGCGTTAATTTTGACATTTTATTGTAGTTCGGTCTTGAAACTCTGTGTAGTTCTTCAGCGACGTTATTATTTTGCTATAGCCCCCAATTTGATAGGCAGAAGTATACAAATACGCAATACAAATTTATTCCACAACGCATCCACAACGCATACAAATTTATTATCAAAATTTTTGCTCTGTAATTCAGACGCTACGC
Source organism: Phosphuga atrata (assembly GCA_944588485.1). Lineage (NCBI taxonomy): Eukaryota > Metazoa > Arthropoda > Insecta > Coleoptera > Silphidae > Phosphuga > Phosphuga atrata. Next base: position 64,267,287 of record OX155896.1, on the reverse strand, counting down.
GTTCTTCGCGATATTTACGGTCATAATAATCGTCCGAACAAGACCACGTTTGAACGATTGATGAAGAAGCACGAGGAAACTATCTCCATTTGTGATCGAGTAAAGCCTATACGTCAGCGGTCGGGGAACTTTATTAAACATTATCCCAAAATATTTTTGCGTAAGTTAATATTACCCTGATTTTGAAAAGAAGAAAATCAATGTAAATTTAAATTAAACTTTATTTATGGAATTATTTTACACGGCAAATAAAAAATGGTACTAAATGAAAATAGTAAGTGTGTAAAATTAATTGAAAACTTTCCCCTTTCATGTTTTGGAGAAATAATGTTGCTTCATGTTTGATACAATAACTTCAAAATTGGGGCTTTTTGATGTAAGAGCAATTTGGATACATTCTTCGGCGTTTAATCGATTTCTGTTCTTCATTTTTATGTTCATTAGAGTGGAAAAGCCTTGTTCACGAAGGTAGGTTGTTGCAAATGGCAGCAACTTTTTTACCGCCTCATGTGCAATTTTGAAGGCCTTTGCAGCTTTTGAGATCCAAAAACACGACAGATTTGCTTTGCTCTCAAATTGAATACTTGCTTCAGTATTAGATCGAAGTTCAAGAATTTCCTCTGCCAAACCTGGAGGATCTTCTGATACGCTAGCAATGTCACATTTAAAAGGATCTACAACCCAACTGACAGTATTTTTATCAAGATCTGGAAAGTAATCAGAGAAACGCTCTCTGAGTTTGGTAAGATGTATGATAACTGTGTCCTTGATGTCATCAAAAGTAATATTTTCACAATCTTTCAAAAACAAATCTAACTTTGAAAAAGAAGCTATAGAGAAGCTATAGAAGCTATAAAGTAGCAAGAATTTCCTCTGCCAAACCTGGAGGATCTTCTGGTACGCTAGCAATGTCACATTTAAAAGGATCTACAACCCAACTGACAGTATTTGTATCAAGATCTGGAAAGTAATCAGAGAAACGCTCTCTGAGTTTGGTAAGATGTCTGATAACTGTGTCCTTGATGTCATCAAAAGTAATATTTTCACAATCTTTCAAAAACAAAGCTAACTTTGAAAAAGAAGCTATCTTGTTCTGTTCAGGTTTCTGTCTCCAATATTGAAGCTTCAATCCAAACGCTGACACTATTTCTCTGGCTAAAATGATATTAATATTTTTTCCTTACAACTCTTGGTTCAATATATTTATATTCTCAAAAATGTCAGCTAAATATGCGAGACGTGCAACCCACGAGGTGTTTTTAAACTTATCTGCGAGAATATTCTTTTGATCAACCATAAACATTTCGAGTTCAGTTTTGAGAGCCCATACTTTAGAACATTTCCGCGAGAGAGCCATTTCACTTCTGTATGATAAAGTAGGTCCGTATATTCAGCTTCGCCGTCCTGGCATAATTCACGAAATAGTCGCGTGTTTAGTGCATGTCCTTTGATAGCATTAACAATCTTGATGACATCTTGCATGAGGGCTTCCAGTGTAGGTTCCAAATATTTCACAAGAAGTGCCCGGCGATGGATCATGACAGTGATCAACTTCAATATTTGGATTTTTTTTCACAAAACCGAAAAACCATTAATATGACCCAGCATAGCTGGAGCTCCATCAACAGACACAGCAATACAGTTTTCCCACTTTAAATTAATGCTTTCAGTATTGAAGTAGTCATTTACCTTATTATACACATCAATTCCACGAGATCTCGAGAGGAGAACAAAACAACAATTCCTCTTCAATTGCATCTGTACCTTTGTAGCGAACATACACCATTAGCTGTGAATTGCTACTAACATCTGTAGTCTCATCAAGCTGAATAGCAAAATATTTAGCCTGTTTTAGTGAGAAAATAAGCTGTTCGCCAAGATAGAAATTCTTTCTTTTACAATTCTTGCAGACAAGGGCACTGAAATTCAGTTTCTTCGCCTCTTTCTGACCACACATGATCTCTGCCATTTTCACAGCTGCTGGTTTAACCAAATCTTCACCAATAGTATATGGTTTTTTGTTTCGGGCAATCATCCAGACTACTTCAAAGTTAGCCTTTGATGCTGAACGCTGATCAAGGGTATCTAATAAGTTGCTGTCCAATATTTGCCTTTTAACAGACATTTCTAAATTTAAAAAGTATTCTGGCGGTTTGGAAGACATATGTGAATGAAAATTATCCAAATGTTTGTTCAATTGACTTTTTTTGAGAGAGATTCTGTTTTTTACGCATAAAAAAAAACAAATTTTATAAATCAAAAACTTTTAATTCGCAATTATCAACAGTACTTTCAAACATACAACACACTGTGGTTTCATTGTAGCTTTGTCTTCTATTTGTGTAAAACCATAATTAAGGAATTCTTCCTAGTATGTTCTTTTCCTATTTCTATTTGCTGCCATCTGAAAGTTGACAGAACCAGTGGTTGAAAAACGCTTTCATTAAATTAAATTTTTAAATGGCAGCTTACCTTGATTGTTGAAATTAGTGATGATATGATCCACCTCGTCAACTATAAACTCAAGCGCTCGAAGACGTGTGAGCATCACGACGGTCTCTATAAGTCTGTATGCACGTGCATGTGCATGTGCACGATTGCGCGTTCACGCAGATCACCTAATGCGCGATGGTCCAGACGCGCACTTGGACTTGTTTTAGTAGTGGTGGGGAGTCAGGTGGCGTATATCTCGCTGAATTGTTTAAGTTTTAAGATTGGTTTGTACAAATACTAACACGGTTATTATATAATTAGCAAATTAGAAGAAGAATTAGAAAGGAGTTCTTATTACCCCCCAAAATTTCATTTTTACCCCATTTGGTATAATTTACCCCGGTTCCCCGACCACTGCTATACGTGATCGATCGTTCCAGGCATTCGACCGAAAACATTTCTGCTGTCGCTGAAAGTAGGCGTGAAGATCAAAATCTGGCCATTTTTCATCGTTCACAACAACTTGTGAGACCACAAGGTGAATATTGCGGAAAGACTTGCATCTGTATCCGTATAAAATTCAATTGAAGCCACGAAACCGCGGCTCCCATCGCACATTTGAAGATTGGGCTTTGAAGCAGCTGGACACGGATCCTCGTCTTGGGAAAAAAATCATCTTCAGCGACGAAGCGCATTTTTTGCTAAATGGATACGTAATAAACATAACTGTCGCGTTTGGGGAGACACCTATCCACGGGAGAGGCTTGTATTCTGAGAAACTGACTCTTTGGTGCAGATTGTAGATGGGCGGCATTATTGGTCCGTACATCTTTCGAAACGATAGAGATCAGGCGCGGTGACTCTTAAATAGGCGGTGACTCTAGAAATTTTTCGTGGCCACAGAATGGATGATATGAGCATAGACGATATGTGGTTCCAACAAGATGGTGCAACGTGCCACACAGCGGGTGATACGCGTGAGTGATTACAAGAGAAGATCCCTGGGCGCTTTATTTCGAAAAAGTTTTACGTCGCGGCCACCAAGATCGTGCTATCTAACGCCCTTAGACTTTTTTCTTTGGGGTCTCACCAGGGGTGTACACCAGGGGTCGGCAACCAATTTTAAGTAAAGAGCCATTTTTCTTAAAAAAAATTTAACAAATCCCATACAACAGCTGCAGGGATGATGGTATAAAAACATCGCAATCAGTGAGATTCTTTCGAGTGAATTGATGCAGGGGTTTGTTTTATATCAGGTTCGTAACTTGAGGTCTTTATATTTAAAGTCTAACGTCTAACATCGTAAAGCTGCTGGGCCTCAATTTTATATTCATGATATTCATGTTGTTAAAAATCTTCTCACAATAATATATGGACCGCAAATTGATAAAATTTCAAATGCCACCGGCTTAAATTAATTGTAACTTTCAAACTGTTCCAAATATAATTTCACCTTTTAAGAATGATTTCAAAAAAGTAAAATTAGTATCGAAAAATAAAGTCCTTCTCGCAAGTTCTTATTGAGATTGTTAATATGCGCTGTCGGAATTCAGTAGCAAAATATATTTTTTGTAACCGGTCATGATGACATCAAAGGGCTTCGAATACTTCGAACTTCGAACACTGATGGGTCTCAAAATGTGTCAATATGTTCGATACATTGACAGAAATTTTGAAGAACATTTTCACAATGATTTAATGTTTTTGCAACGATTTCATTAGCTATTTTTAGTACCAAGTCCATTATTACTTTTATCTACTAGCACACTAAAATGAATACATTAATAAGTAAATGTCCTATATGCATGCCTATGCGATTATAACAATCGCGTATACACAAAATCGTGTATACTGCAAAAGTATCCAAATTTTGCGTAAAAGTCCAATCTTCTTTTGGACTTAATTTTTCGTATTTAATTAATCTTATTTTGCATCAAAATGTCTCGACCCTCAGTCTGGTTAAATCAGTGTTTTAGACACTCTGTTCCATGGTGGACACCCAAATTAACTGCTTTTTGTAAGGAAAATAACAGGTTACGGAGAATCTATCAAAAGAGTAAAGGGGAAAAGAGGCTATCAAATAAGCTTGCATATCAAAAGATGCTGCGTAAATACAAACAATTGATCTTAGACACAAAAAAACTTAAGTGGCGGCAATTCTGTACTTATTCTTCAACTGGAAATCCATGGGGACCTGTGTTTAGGGTGCTCAGGGGAAGAAAAACCTCGACTAGCTTCGTTACCAGCTTTAAGATAGCGGGGAAGTCTCTTGATATTTTCGAAACTATGAGGGAACTTCTTAATGCTTTCTTTCCAGAAGACAAAGAGGAGGACTCTTACATACACGCTCGAGTCAGGGATTATGGAGAAACTGGAAGAGGTGGACCAGATGATACACCGTTCACTATTTTCGAAATTGAACGCATACTACGCGGTATGAGCCCAAAAAAGGCTCCTGGTCGGAACGGCATATCATCAGACATTGAATTAGCTGCTTTTAATTCTGCACCCAAAATTTTTGAATTGCTGTACAACAAGTGCTTAAATAAATCGATTTTTCCATCTTGCTGGAAAGAACAGTTGATCAAGATTATTCCCAAACCTAATAAACCGGCTTTATCCACGAAGGATTTCAGGCCAATCAGTTTACTTCCGGTTGCTGGAAAGGTGTTAGAATCCCTGCTTATCTCAAGAGTCGAGCACTATTTCTATAAAAACAATCTCATTTACAAAAACCAATTCGGCTTCAGAAAGGGAACTGGAACTGTCCAAGCTATTTCAACAGCCGTTGGGTACATACGGGAAGCAATAAAAAACAAGAAATATTGCTCTGCCATCGCACTAGATATTAGTGGTGCATTTGATATTGCATGGTGGCCGCTTGTTATAAGCAGGGTAATTGAGAAGGGTTGTCCTGATAACCTCATCAAATTAGCTAGAACCTGTTTTGCAGATCGTCAAGCTATTATTGTAGAACCAGGAATACAAATTGAAAAAAGAGTCACTAAAGGCTGTCCGCAGGGGTCGAAATCTGGACCAGGTTGCGAAATCATAGCCTATGCCGATGACACTCTTCTGCTTTGCAGAAGTAACAGCATTGTGGGACTAAAGGAGATCACCGATCGTGCTTTGGCAAGTCTTCAACAATGGTCAGCCGACTGTTAACTAAATTTCAATCCAAAAAAGACTGAAGCTCTATTCTTTGGCAGATCATTAAGACAGAGAAGTCCCGTTATCACTCTTGGGAACACAAAGATAAAATGCCAACATCATCTCAATTTATTTAGGTGTCTCAAGGTCTCAAGGTATTTAGTGTCAATGTATTTGGGTGTCATAATTGATAGATCTCTTAACTTTAAGGAACATATAAAACTTGCATGTGGTAAGGTGAAACAATTTAGTCAACGATTGGGTTTTGCCGTGAAGAAGGAATTAGGTCTAGGAAGAGCAGAAATAGTAGACATATATCATGGTGCGGTTGAACCAGCGTTACTGTATGGAGCTCCTATTTGGCACCGGTCTTGCGGTGTTAAAGGAAAGCTTAAGCTATTGGGAGTACAACGCCTCACTACTATCCGTGCAGCCCAGGCATATCGCACAGTCTCCAATGAGGCGGCCTGCGTGATTTCCGGTATTCTTCCGGTTGACATCCGCCTAAAACAGTTGGCACTCTATAGCTCGCATTCCAGTGCAGATGATTTATTAATAAGAGACATCTTGGGATTAGGTCTAAATTCAGCTGATTTGGAAGCTACCATCAACACTCAGGCATTTCTCCACCCTTCGAAGCTGTCATTGGTCAATTACCATTTAACACTAACGAATGTCCTCCAACTTCGGGTGTACACGGACGGTTCAAAATCCAACAGTGGTAGAGGGGCTGCCTTTGTTGTCTACTTTGACGGAGAGGAGGTTAATTATAAGTAGTTTAGACTAGAGTATTAGTGCTCTATCTTCCAGGCGGAGCTTATAGCCATACAACACGCCTTGCGTTATGTGGAAGAGCAATCCAACTGCACTTGCTCTATTTTATGTGAAAGCCGTTCCGTTCTTGACGCATTGAAACACATGAATTCGTCCAGTGAATTGTTAATGGAAACCTGGAAAATAGCTGCTCGTGTATCGAAAAGGATCAAGCTCCAATGGCACTGGGTTAAAACTCACGCTGGAATCGAGGGTAATGAGAGAGCAGACAGGCTTGCCAAACTTGCAGCAGACATGCAAGATCTCCCCATCGCTTATAGTAGATTGCCTAGGCAAGCACTAAAATCGAATTCCAGGGAACACTTTGAGAATCTATGGCAGGATAGATGGTGGACTGCTAATACAGGATTGTGGACCAAGACGTTTATACCATCCACCACAGCCTGGAAAAGCTTTAACGTCAGTCTGTCACACCACTCGGTTCAACTAATAACTGGCCATGGTAACTTCAAGGCGTATCTTCACGGATTTGGAAGGAGGGATTCTCCGTTATGCAAGTGTGGAGAAAACGACACTGCGGAACATGTCATCTTTTCGTGACCAGATGCCGCACAGTGGAGACAAACTCTGCAGCTAGACATCAAGCAAAATGGCCTTACTTGGCCTAATAACCAAGAACAGCTTAAGTCAATTAAAAAGACTAAAAGAGTGGTGGCTTACCTTCGACAATATTGCGAAAAAACTAACCAGGCTAAACCACGACAGTCGGTTTAGTTAAAAAAAGATCTATATGATACAAACTGAAAATAGGTCTTGGCATCAGTAGATTAAGAAACGCAGCCAGCACAGTGTCGAGCTCGACGGAATGCTGACTTTCATATGCACACATATGAAAAAATCAAACAAATAGGAAGTCTGGTTTAACCATAACCTAATCTACGGTATGTTAGGTTAAGCTTACCTAGATTACAAAGACAACTCACTGTGCGTTTTTACTAGTTAGCAATTTTTGCCACGGAGACTCCTTGCGATTAAAGCATTTAAACTTCGCAACTCATGCACAAAAGCCCTTCTTCGCACACTTGTATCGGTAACTACTATTTTAATCTTGACAGGATATGTTTGCATACACAGCAGCACCTCTTAATGTATAATGCAATTAAGGTGAAAAACGGATCTTAAGATGGGAACGTACTTTTCTCATGTAATTTAAACAATCGAATGTATTTTTTTCTCAATGTCTCTCAATCTCTATTTTAATAAATGAATGTTTGGTTTGTTCAAATTAACTGAAAATATGTCTTATAGACGAGTTGAAGAGCCACACAACTTGAACAAAAAAAGCCACACGCGGCTCGCGAGCCGCGTGTTGCCTACCCCTGATCTACGCCAATAAACCAACAATTCTTGCTCAACTGGAGATTACACATCTCCAGTTGACCAAGAATTGTTGGTTTATTGGCAGATAAAAAAATTAAATAAAAAAACATTAATCGAATCATTGCGTAAATCCAGCCGAACTTTCTGAAGAAAGTCACCTAAAATTAGGCCTCGCGGATTTCGCGGTCATCGATGTCATTTGCATGATTGTAATTTTTAAAACATAATGGTATCGAATGTGGTTTACAAATAATGAAAAAATATTAAAAATATTTTTTTTAATTCTAAAGTTGACGCACGCATTTTGAAAGACCCGTTATAAGTAATATATTAATATATTTGGCAGCAGGGTAAAATTTGTAAGCTCACAAAGCCTAATAAATTTCATATTGATTAGAAAACAGATTATTTGTTTGGGTATAATGTAGATACAATTTCTATTATTACTTAAAACTTTTACTACTTATAGCATTGCTAAATATTCTGTATACAGTTCAACAAGTTTACAATAGATTGTGTGTATTGTGAAAAGGATGGTTTTTACTACGGGACCGTTACTACGTGGTAATACAAACTCACTTGAATTAAAAAATCCACTATTTTTTAATTAGTTATATAACTTTGCACACTTTGCAGGACTCGAGTTTCTACGGTCGAAGGTCATTTTAAAACATAGTGAATTTTTCAAATCGAGTGCGTATTGTATATGACCAATTATTGATTTTCTTTAACATGCCCAAAACTCAATATTTTCCTCCTCTCACATTCGATTAAACTTCAATTTATTATCCCATTCTACCATCACGCAACGAAACCCCAATCGAAGAAAAAATAATTCATTCCAATTTCATCTCGATAGCTATGAGTATTCTGCTCTTTGTAGGAGAAAATTATATCTCGGAGAAGTGCGAGTGCAAGGAATAAAAAAATCGGATGGAGTGTTATAAGATAAAATTGGATATTAATCTATGCCGCCAATATAGTGGGGAGATTGTGTTTGGGATTCCAGAAGTGTGTTCCCAAGTAGATATGGGACGCGGCGATGCTATTGGGCGGGATGCGAGGCTCAGATTGCGCTATTGTGCGACAGGAGTTCCTCCAGAGTCCATTTGCATCACTTTATCGGCAAAGCGCTTACAACATACATAATATAAGTATACACATCATTTGAAAACTACTACAGATATCTTAAGTTGTCTACTTTAATTTCGTGCGAAACATTTATCTGATTGTTTATTTCTAAAATGCAATATATTTCTATTGTACTGTATTATTTTAATCCAGTGGAAATGTAAGCAAGTTTTGAAGACAATTTAAATTCGCTTGGGTACATACAACAGAATTTGTCCTGACAAGGAAACAAATGACTTTTATTTTGTTCAATATTTGCGACATGCAACAAAGGAATTGTCTACTGAATATGATATAAATTATATGATATAATAGTAAAACTATAGTAACTTAAATTTATTACAATTACGTTATTTTAATTCATTTATTAAGATGATTAGGATTAGAGTGAATTGAATGATTTTCCCGTTTTGCAAACATGATTAGATTAGTTGATTTAATAGAAATTATAGTATTATAATTGTAGTTTTTTTCTTGGGAAAAGGATTTTTTTATAAGACTAATATTGATATTTTACCAACGTTTCGATCTTTTATTGTGACCTTCTTCAGGGCTACAAAATAAAATTTAATAAGAATAGTATAATACAGGACGAGTTCAGTAAGCGCGATTTTACAGCACGCGTCCAAGTTTGGAAAACGACAAGCATAGCGAGGAGTTTTCTAATGGACAAATGCTGAAAAACGCCTTACGAACGAGTTTTTGATAGTATTTTTGCTATTTTGCGCCCTTTTATGCCAATTCTATGCACTCGGCGAGCCATAACCGCACGCATATGAGTGCTGTTATGAGTCCATTACATACGCAAACCAGAAAAATATAATTACAACGTTATGAAATATTTTTTATCACTCCTGCCGTATATCTAGTTAGTATGTATATATTATCAATTACGTCAGTGTTTCCCAAACTTTCGATTAACGTGTACCCCTTTCAAATATTTTTTAACACTTCGTACCTCTTAGTAGAAAATTTCTGAGATATATTATGTTATATATTAAATTATGTGATATATTAAAATAAAAACTGTAATAACTCATGCACAAAAGACCTTCTTCACACACTTGTATCATAAACTACTATTTTGATTTTCTATAATTGGTTTAATATCAGGTTTTAATTCATAATTTATGCACATTTTTCGTATATTATTTGTATAGATTTGCCATTTTTCGAAGATATTAAGTAAACTAAATATACCAGGAAAAAGAATGAAGAGGAAATGGATCGGACACACACTTAGAAGGCCGGAGGGGGATATTGCAAAAGAAGCTCTTGACTGGACCCCCAAGGTTCAAGAAAGAGAGGCCGTCCAAAAATCACGTGGCGGAGGACAGTCGTACAGGAAGCCAGGGCAAGCGGAAAGGAGTGGCGCGAGGTAAAGGCCCTGGCTCAGAATAGAATCAGATGGAGAGCGTTTGTTGATGCCCTATGCTCCCACGAGGAGTAAAGGAAATGATGATGATGAAATAAACCAGGGCTTCGAACCGTAACTGAATCGAAAAACTGTATCGATTTTTGTCGGAACGAAAACCGGAGCTGCACCGAAAAATATATCCGTTTGTTTCGGTTCGGGACCTATATAAACGCGTTAACACTATTTTATGCCACACAAAGACGTACAGTTAATTCCATAAAGGCGCGTCCTCACTATGCCACTGTTTGCCAGTTTGCAATGTCAATGTATCGCGCTTATGGCGAGCCAACAAGAATCGGTCAAGTATCGGTCTCCTTCAAAGAAAGCCAATAAGAACGGAGAGCCCATCCACTGGCATCACGCGGCTTCAGACTTCAGTTGTGAACACAGATATGAACATTTTTAGTCACTGGCTTTGCCAATTTGATTTGCTAACGTTGAAAACAGCGGCTTAGTGGGGACGCGCCTTAACTAACGCTATCCTATACGACGCACAAACGTACAATTTATTCTATAAAGGCGCGTCCCCTCTATGGCACTTTTTTCCAGTTGGCATTGGCAGAAGTAAAGTATCGTGCCAATGGCGATCCAAAAAGAATCGCTCGAGTGTCAGTTTCCTTCAAACAAAGCCAATAAGAAGGGAGAGCCCAACCACTGGCACACGCGGTTTCAGGCTTCAGTTGTGAACGCAGACATGGATATTTTTACAGTCACTGGCTTTGCCAATTTGATTTGCTGACGTTAAATCAGCGGTTTGGTGTTTAGTTAGTTACACTTTCTTATGCCACGCACAGACGTACAGTTTATGCTATAAACCCGCGTTCTCACTATGCCACTGTTTGCCAGTTTGCACTATCAGAAGTAATGTATCGTGCTAAAAGCAAACAAGTGTTGGTCTCTTTCAAAGGGAGCCAATAAGAACGGAGAGCTCAACTACTGGGCTCACGCGGCCTTGGGCTTCAATTGTGAACGCAGACATGGTCATTTCTAGAGTCACTGGCTCAACCAATTTGATTTGCAAACGTTCAAATAGCGGCTTAGTGGGGACCCGCCTTCAGAACACTATCCTATGCCAAGCACAGACGTACAGTTTATTTTATAAAGGCGCGTCCTCACTATGCCGCTGTTTGACAGTTGGCAATGCCAGAAAAATTGTATGGTGCCAATAGCGAACCAAGAAGAATCGCTCGAATGTCGGTCTCCTTCAAAGAAAGCCAATAAGAACGGAGAGTACTAACCGCTGGCATCACGCGGCTTCCTGCTGCAGTTGTGAACACAATTATAACATGTTTACAGTCACTGGCTTTGCCAATTTGATCGACTATATATTGAAACCACGGCTTAGTGGGGACGCGCCTTTAGTACCCCCTTCGTACCCCTTTCAAACCATTCGCGTACCCATTGGGGTACGCGTACCACACTTTGGGAAACACTGAATTGCGTAAACATGAAAATATAAACTATTTAGGTTAAGGTCACAACTTAACTTTAGGATAAAATGATCTTTGAAAATTGACAAAAAAAATAACAAACTTTTTGTTTTTTTGTTTTAAATTTAATTAAAATGACAAATGCTATGTTTGTGTTCGAAGCGATGTTACTTATGTCTGTTATTAATATAATTTTTATTCCTCATACGGGATAAGTACTATTTTGGCGCCCGTTTCTTACTGCGACAAATGGCTGTTTTTGGCTGTATTACCACATAACTTGGGTACGCATGCAAATATTCAATAAAAATCGCTGTTACAATAAAAAAAATACAATTGAATCAATAAAATAAACACAATCAAAACCTAAATATTAAAAAAGTGACCTGAAAGTGACAGAAAATTTTTTCATTGCAAAATCTTCTTCTTCTTAGACTTTTTTTATAGGCACGTGTGCCTGTTTCTTTAAGTTCCTCCTTAGTCTCTAATCTCCTGTGAAATGGATGTCCAGGAGTCTGCCCATCTTTTTGGTGGCCTTCCAGGTGGTCTTGAATTGTTGGGTCTTTGAGTCATGGTCCAGTTAACGATTCGTTGTGGGATCATGCGTTTCACATTGTCCCGCCAGTGCCTCCGACGGTCTCTTGTCCAGCGTACCACATCCTGTATTTGTAGATCCTCTCTGATTGTGGAACACCTGATTTGGTCTCTTAGCGTGATCCCTTTATCGCTCGTAGTGTGCGCATCTCTGTTGTTCTTAAGACTTGTTTGGTAACTGCAGTGTCGGCTCTTGTTTCGGCTGCGTATGTGAGAATTGGTCTTATTGCGGTTTGCAAATGCGTCATCAAGATGGCGTACGAAGATGGTCGTGAATATTCTGCTCCGGTGGGAAAGGGCGACAATGAAGTGTATACTGCGTGTAAACAGTGCAAACGCGATATAAAAAACAACAAAATGCGGTGTGTTAAGTGCAAGATACATTTCCACCCAGGATGCTGGAAACGGGCAATATCTGCTGCCAACCCGGAATGCTCGCACGAAGTGGATGTAGATTTCATAAACACCGACTCAGTGGACATTATTATCATAAGTATGAAAACGTACTCTTAAACGAGGTAATGAATATGAACAAAGTACTTATTGATAATAATTCTCTTCTGAACGAGAAAACTAAATTCCTAGAAGAGAAGTTAATCTCGTTAGAAGATAAAAATCATGAAAAAGTCACTATGTCATATGCATCCTCTGTTAAGAAGATACAGAAATCTGTAAAGAAGATAGAATATCCCCCTTCATCTGATCATGATAGTATGGCCCAATCTCAACATAGGGCGCGGAGCCCAGCAGTGTCGGCAAAGAAAACTGCGGGTTATCCAGAATCTAAACAAAACAAACAAGATGGACCCCAGAAGACGGCAGAAAATAATGCATTAAACACGGTCAAAAATGCAACGAGTAATAAAGCACACAACAAAAAGGTGGACTGCCATACGAAGATTGGTATAAATGAAGAATCCAATTCTGATTTTGTACGGATAACGAAAAAAGTCTGGCTACACATTTCAAGGGTCAAGGGAAATGCTCAAGAAGAAACAATCATAAACCACATTAAGTCAAAGCTGAATATCGATGCCAACGATATTGTAGCAAGAAAATTCAGCGTCACTACTGGTCAGAGTAGTTTTATGGTGGGACTACCATTTGATTTCAAGGAAAATGTATACAATAATGATTTCTGGCCCAGAAGGTTGGGCTACAAAAGGTTTAATTTCAGCAAATTCAATAATTTGGAAAAGGACAAGTCTTTTTTAGAGGAAAAAAAAAATAACAAATACCCAGCTAAGTGTATTTCATCTGAATATATGTTCTGTACGCAACAAATTGGATGAACTTGTACTTTATTTATCTGAACACAACCACAATATTCTGTGCCTTACTGAGCACTTTCTAAAAATACACGAAGTTGAGTACCTCACCATCCCAGGATTTAATGTAGGCTCTAACTTTGCACGAGTAACAAAATTATGTGAAGCTCATCACTTGTTCTATAACCTTACAGTCGAGTTCTAGTTTGCATCTTGTTGGGTATCGGCTCGCTACCATGCACTTGTTTTTTTGGTGGGAAATGTCGAGTTTGTATTTCTTTGCTGTTTCCGAGAATGTCTTTAGTCGTAGAAGATTTTTCCAGTTTTTCTCGTTTTTCCTGTTTCTCGCGTTGTCGTCATCGTGTATCCGTCCTTCCGAGGCTTGTGAGTTCCTTCTGTGAGCATATTTCTTTTTTTTACAAGGGGTTGGTCGCTGGCCTTGTCCCTCAACCCTCCTCTTTTATCCGGGCTTGGGACCGGCTATGATTTCACTGAGCTACTCAATCCACCCAGTGTCCTCATAGGCAGAGTTTCATTACAAAATAGAAATTAAAATTAAAGAAAACGTTTTAGTGAGTGTAAATCGTGATACAGGAGACTGATCAGAGTTCGTATGACTAATCCACACCACCGGAGACAATTGAAAAAGAAAATTCTTCATTTTTGATTCTATTTTTTTTTTTAAAGCCTCTTGGACCGCAAACTTATAAGAGACGTCCCTTCGCATGATTAATAAAAAATATTATCTGCAACTCGTGCGGTATTGTCAATTGCTCACGGGAACGAAATTTTCTTCCTGAACAGTTGACAACTTGGTGCTTATTATGGAACGTTAGTGTGTTAGCAAATACGAGTTGTCATGTTAGTAAAGTTATAAAAGACTATTATAAAATATACTAAGGCCCATCGTCTCTTCTCTTTAATTGATGGTGTTGTTACTTTTATTTCTGAATTATTTCGTTAATGCTTCTTCTTGTGTTGTTTTTTATCAATATCAAGAATTAAAAAATTGTCAATATCATAGAAATGTCCATCTATAAATAAATGTTAGTATAACTGTAAGTGCAGTTTTGTGTAAATTTAAAACAGCACAATTTTAACAATTTTGAAATTCTTGATAATTGTTAAAGGGGTATAGACATCATTTTATCCTAAAGTTAACATGTTCCGACCTTAATTTTAATAGTTCATATTTTTATGTTTTGCGTCGTTGATAATATGACAAGATATAAGGTATGAGTTATAAAGAAATATTTCATAATATTGTAATTGTTTCTGTTTAAGTTTTAATTAAACCCTGAAGAAGGTCAGAATGAAACACCGAAACGTTGGTTAAATATTAATATTAGTTGTTTTATAAAAAAACCTTTTCTCAAGAAAAAACTACAATTATAATAAAATAATGAGATCTTAAGATACATATAGTATTATGTGATTAATGTAGATGTATTGTAGTCGATAAACCATGGGTCGCAACCCCTCGGGGGGTCGCGAGAGACATTTTGGGGGTCGCCTAATTCAAAGAAATTTATTTACCAGTAACATAGTGAAATAAAATTATATTATTTATAGAAATAGAACTATATTTTTTAGGAAACCATTTTCTATTTTAATACCTAATCAGAGCTGTAGCAATGCGTTTGGCGCTCTTGGGCAATAATTAATTTTATTACGAGTAAATTCTGAATCACAAATTCAAATTTATGAAAAACCTACAATTATTATATAGCTAGTATTTTACAACTGCGTTGGTAAACCTGATGTGATTCCAATTTTTTATTCTTCTAAGTATCGTAGCAGGCAGCACTTGTATAAAGGTCTCCAATGCGTCATGCGGTCATCCACACCAATGCGTCAGTGCGTTGCGGTTTGTTGTCATACGTGCGAGAGCGGAAAAATATGTTCGTACACACCAATGCGTTAAATGGATTGCGTATTTAGTCCATTTTCTTATTTTTTTATTTCATAAGGAAACCTTTAAATTATTTCTATCGAATATTTTGTATCTATTTGTGTCTTTGGATTATGTTATTGTTCTAATTGTATTTTATAATGATTTTTTATCGTGAACTTAAATATTTTACTATTTTTTTGACGCAGATATGCTTAATAATGTACAGCCATAATTCTTTTTAGCTCAAATAAGGTAAACAAACAACGAACACGGTTAAAAAACGAACACATTATTGAAAAGGAATGTTGCGACCGTTACTCCGTAGAAATCCATACTTACACTGAATTGATAAATTCACTATGTGTTAACCACACTTATATAATGGTATATTTTGTAACTAGGGCGAAAAGTTGTTATTTTTTCGCGAGGGTGAAATTATGTGTGCACATTCACTAGAGAGAGAAATTGACAATTTTATTTTGTAATGAAAAAAATTGTTTGCATTTCATGTCACTTTTTTAATATCACGGCATTGATTGTGTTTTTATGTTATGTGATTGACATTTTATTTTTATTTATTTTAATGTAACCTAGATATATTGAATATTGTGTGCGTGCGTTACCCAGATTATGTGGAAATACAACGAGATGTGACATTTTTCGTATTAAATAATCTACGTCAAGAATCACTTTTCGCGCATCAGTAATAAAAAAATATTTTCGAGTTTTTTTAAAGTTAAGTTTTCAAGTTCACACTTCTTGAAAATGACACCCGCCGAAACTCGAGTCGTGTTAAATGTTTAAATTTATATAACTTTGACTAATAAGTTATATCAAATTTTTACATATTAAGTGTGGTTAAAACATAGTGAATTTATCAATTCAGTGTAAACAAATATTGTATTTTGAAAAAATGGATGTACTCAAACCTCTAAAAAAGGAGAAACATACATAGTGTTTTTAAAAGAGTGTCAATGAGTCATCAAATTTTAATTTATAAATACAAATATACCGCTTCATACTAATACTAGACCTTATTAATATCTGCGCGTAGATGCGGATTCATAATCTGAAGGTTTATGGTGTCAAACCCTTTAGCATAGCATTTTTAGGATGGTATTTTATTCAATGACGTCACCAAAACTCTTTTAGAAACACCCTGTAAACGCAAATCCCAGAAAAACTTTCACTTTACCTAAATTAACGATTAAAAAACGTCTACTGTCGATCCAGGGGTCGCGACAAAATTTTACACAAAATGAGGGGTCGCCCCACAAAAATGAAAAAAGTTTGCGCACCACTCTAGTGTACCCAATAAGTGGATATATTCGTTATTTTAATTTTTCTATCGTCACCAGTTAATTCCAGAAATTATAGTTAAAATACAATGAAAATAATTGAAGTTAATCTGTACTCCTATAATTTATTATGACTCAGAATAGAATTATTTAAATACAATTTAGTGATTTATTACGTAATGTATTTGTATCATAAAATAGTAATAATTACATAACAAAATTACAGTGTTATCTTTATTATTAAATAATAGGAGTAATATATAATGTTAGAGCTTGCTATTGGTTTCCAATAGTGTTTGACGAGACATAAATTTGAAAAAACAAAGTAATATCCCCCAATCACAACATTGGATTCGATGTTCGTCTGTCGTGTTGCACTTTTTAGAATGTCTTATTTCCATTTTAAATTCCGACATTTTCTTTGTTCATCTTTAAGAAAATACCCCGCTGAAATCCTATCAAGATAAACGCTTGTAGAGGTTTAAAGTTAAGTTACTCCAATTGAAGCCCTAATGCGTGACCTCTGGGTGTTAAGCCACAAATCTCAATTTAATTCGATTTCTTTTTATCCATATTGTAAATATTTATTGTCTTATGAATTGTTATATATTGTTCAGATTTCCAACCAAAATTTCTAACAATTCCCATCCAATTTTTTTTATAATATTGAATTACTTTCTCACCAACTTTATCAGGAAATATAAAATGCTTGCCTAATATGCTAACACGTTAAACAATAAATATATTTAAAGAGTTATATAATAGTATATATTTTAACTAGGGCGGAAAGTTGTCAATTTTAAATCGAGAGCGAAATTGGGCGCATGAACGAAGTGAGCACATTCGTTCGAGAGGGAAATTGACAAATCCGATCGTGTTATAAACTATATTTTTTATTACTCATAAGAGATGTATCTTACAAGTTTGAGATCCAGGGGCTATAAAAAAATGGAATAAAAAATTGAGAATTTGCCTTTTTCAATTGTCTCCCGTGGTGTGGATTTGTCTTAAGAACTCTCCTCAGTCTCCGGTATCACCACAGAATTTTAAATCTTTTTAAAACGTTTTCTTTAATTTCTTTGCAATGAACAAAAAATCTGACATTCGTCACGTCACTTTTTTGATATCAAGAACTTGATTGTGTTCATTTTATTTTTATTTTGTGTTTTTTTTGTAATGTAAACTGAACATATTGAATATTTGCGTGAGTTACGCAGGTTATGTGGAAATGCAACTAAAAGCATGGAATTTTTCGTAATTATAAACGTGAGCCAGATAATACTTTTAACGCATGAGTAATAAAAAGTATTAAAAAACATGGAATGTTGTCTTAAATTTTATATTATACGTACGTAAAGTTTTGAAAATAATAATGTGTAGTTTCCAATTTCCCTCTCGAGCGAATGAGCACACTCACTTCGTTTGAGCGTCCAACTTCTCGTGGGCAATTAACAACTTTTCGCACTAGTTGCACAATATACTATTATTGCTCCTTGTTTTTGTCTTGTTTTTTTTTTGTGTAATGAAAAATGAAGTTCAGAATATTCTTCACAAAACAGAACAAACAGTAGTACAATATACTGGAGATTATTTAGAATTTGCAAACAATATTTACAAACTAGATCACAACATTCAACGACTTGTTCATAACAATATTCTATTAGGTTTTCGTATTTTTAAATCAAAGCATCCAAAATAACGAGATAACCAACGCACCTTGTTTAATGGTTTAAATGTTACCGAATTTCGATCCATAACAGCAGCCAGTTTTTCTAATGTTCCTTTTTTAATTCCTGATCTACTGAACATAGTAAATGTAAACACATGTAAACTGTCTTAAGGAAGTTCTCAATATCTTGAATAATAGATACAAGTTTCCATGCATTATCCAAACCCAAATCTTCTCGGTGCGCAACGCAATGTTGTTCAGTAAGATGAGGTATTTCGTTTTTGAGAAATGCCGCCACTCCATTTTCCGTCCTAGCATAACACTTGCTCCGTCCGAAGTAAACGTAACCATTTTTTGAACCTCTAGATAAAACTTCTTGTAAAAATGATGTTTTTTTTCGAAATAGAAGGACTGTATGGGCACATATGGGACCAGAGAACTGCCGGATTATCAAAAAAAAACCGGATTATCACGATTCAACGAAAACAATTTTACATATTTTATATACAATTCTGTTGCAGAAGAAATATAATATCTATACCTATATATTTTTTTTAAACATTGTTAAATTTAATTTTTAATTTGAAGTTGTTCTGCTAATATGTTTTACACTAAACAAAATAATATAACAAGTTTTAGAGTTCAAAATAAATTTATAAATTAATAAACAATTAATATTTAATTTTTAATAATAAACTTCATGGCTCTACTGCTATCTTCGCAAGAATGAAATTACCCTGTGCACCTTTTTTTCCCGAAAATAATATAAATACTACAAAGTTAACAACAAATTCTCAAATAATACGGTGATGATCAATTTTTCTTTTAGATTTTTGGGAATTAGTACAGATTCTTGTGAATATATTTTATACCATAATAACTAACCGATTTATTTACCTATTTCACTCTGCTTTTACCGACCTAAATCTCACTCAACTCTGGACTTCTAACGCTCCTCCGGGGGGCAATATTGCCCATTTTGTGAATCAATGATCCAAACAAATAATTAACTATTTTCTCAATACGGCTTATCAATTTTATTGCTACATAAAGTGTCTAAATTATATATTAACAATATAGTATTATAGTAATATGTCTTTTTATTGCGGCAAGAAAGTTAACGGCTAATAATAAAATATCGAATGTTAGGAAAGAACAAATACGCTCTATGCTAACATTGCGGAGTACATTTTAACGTTTTTGAGCTCATTGTCACAAAATATTAGCAACCATTGACAAGAAGAAGGTTCTCATACAATATATAGGAATTGTCCTTAGGGTCGAGACCGTACTTTATGAGGAAACTCTTATTCATGAGACAAAATAATTAGATCCTACTGAAACAGTACACACACACATATATATATATATATATATATATATATATATATATATATATATATATATATATATATATATATATATATATATATATATATATATATATATATATATATATATATATTTATATATATATATATATATACCTATATACCTACATTTAGAACCTGAACAAGTTTTTGAGCATTGAACAGCATATATCACGTGTGAAGGTTTCGTACTTATTTTTAATTTCCAGATCTTAGAAGATACTCACATCACAATCATCGCAAAACTTGTCTTGACAGGCTTTACCAGAAAAGTTTCTAGGTTATGTTCCATATTATAAAACAAAATTGTTAAGTCCCTATTGAAAAATCCTTTATATCTATGTATGTACTTAATTTAATGTAGCTACAACCCCAATCATTGAACGGAATTAACAGCTCTTGTGTCAATCAATACACTAATATTATTAACACATGTTGATGGTTCAGAGCCTGTAACTAAGATACTTAATCTACAACTGCCTCTGTGTAGAGGATCTATATGACGAGACACCCATGTGGCATGATTATAACTGGGAAGTAAGTAATCATGAATTACTGATCAAAATAATCATACAAACTTAAAACAATCCCAACACAGCCTGAATATATAAATATATCTTTTTAGGAGAGTCTTTTTAGGACTACCTAAACAAATCTCATGAAAATTCGTGAGTTATTTAATAGCTTTCAGTCCACCTTCGTGGCGCTCAACAAGAAACCATAAAAATAACATTGTTTTTAAGATCATGTCTTTCCGATAAATTAAGTAAGTTGCCATCTGCAGACGCGTTTCGAGATTTATCTCTCATCAGTGCAGCTTTGCTTTTATTAATAACAATTTGTAAAACACTCGATGAAAACGATTGTTTTAAGTTTGTTTATCTATAAAGTAGGATGGTTTCACCAATTCTAAAATAATCATAAATTACTTGCCTAAATTCATATTATCTATTACTAGTTTTTTTCTAATTGGATTAATCATACTTTTATATATATATATATATATATATATATATATATATATATATATATATATATATATATATATATATATATATATATAATACTATAGTAATACTATTGAAGGATAAAATACTTTTAAAATATATTTTCTTCTTCTGGTGAATCTTGGATATTGACGGGTAGGGACGGACTACTTCTATAAGTATTTCTCGAGTTTAAATGCCGTTTCGGAATCCAATTTGTGCGTCACTTTTTCTATTATATTTCGCATTTACCACTGAGAAATCGGAAGTTTTCGCATGACTTGAAAATGGCTTTTTCGCTATGTCGAAAATGAAAATAACTCACTTGGTTATTTACCGGAGTCATAGATTCTGTTAAACGACAATTTGTATCTATAAGTATTTAGTCAAATCTAGGCAATGCCTGATTACCGATATAATTGCATCTTTATCCCCTAGTAATGACATTCTCGTTTAATGGATAGGATGGTTGCGACTACGTGGTAATTCATACTTACATTGAATTGAAAAATTCACCATGTTTTAACCTCAATTAAGTGTGGTTAAAATATAGTGAATTTTTCAATCCATTGTCGTTTATTTTTCTTTGTATATCTTCCATTGAAAGGAAAATTAATTAAATTTTAACTTTTTATTACCCATCAGTTTTAATTTATTTCAAACTGTTTTTATTGGAATTGTTCCCTAAAATATTTCGTTTCATAAAATTTATTGCTGTACGTGCAAAATGTAGCAACTTTTACGCTTTATAGCTTTTAATATACGAAATTCAGCTTTATTACATTTTATAGATTATAAAGCGACTTACTGCAAAATACATGAAACTTATATGCAATATAACGCTTGAATATTAGTGTAGTACTAAATTATTTCCGTTATAAAAGAATATCTTGTGTTAATCATGCAATCTGTTACACGATTTGGTAATTCATTCGTACTTTTAAGTTTTCCATCCATATAAGGGGCCGTTCAAGTATTACGTTAGCAGATTTTTTGCAATTATTAACCCCCCGTCCCCCATGTCAGCCAAAGTAAGCAAAGCTCTTATCCCCCCGCCTTACGTAAACATTGGTACATATATTTTTCAATCTGTTCTGGTTTCTTTATTCATTCCTGCAGCTGTTAAGTATAGGCTTAGAATAAAGGAATTTAAAGCACATAACATTTATTGAAGCAAATTATTGACATGGTATTCAATTATTTTCTCCTATAATTATATTCAATCTTTACATATTAACGATTAACACGTTCATTAGTTTTGTTTTTTTTTAATTTTGATATATAAGTCAAACTAGCACTCCTCAGTACATGACACTTGAATCCATGTCTCAATCCATGACATGACTCTCTCATTTGATGGTTGCTGCTCGATGTTCTGTGTTTGCTCACTTTCGTCTGATTTTGGAATATCGACACCGTTCTCTTCGAGCCATTCAACATCCTAGTACTCGTATAAATTCTGTATTATACGCATCAATTCAGTAGCACGACGAGCAGCTACTCTTAAAGACCTTACTTTCGTTTCGGTGTACGTCTTTACTTTTTTTATGGATCTCATCGACCGACGTGGCGATTTAATGACTTGACTGAAGCATAATAAAGACCACACATTTTGCATGTTCGACTTGATCGTTTCAATTTTACCGTTGCACAGTGGGGTATTTAAGCGATTTAGCCATCCAAAATTATTTCTTAGTTTATATACATTTTAAATAGGTTTTTATGTTTATTTATAGTTGTTATAGTTGTTTGAAGTACATAGAAGTATAAATAAATAGGAAAAAATTGTATATTGAGACAAAGAAAAAATAAACTTTATATTAAGGGAAAGGAACCAAAAACTAAATTTTTGATAAAAACAAGAAAACTTATTAGTTAACCTGAAGAGTCCCACATCTCGTCGTCAGTTCGACATTCCCCAGTTTCCTCCTCAGATTCTTCTGATGAATTTTCGTCGTTTTTATTAATTGGCTCGGCAGAAACAAGCATTTGCATTGCTTCTTTGCTGTGCATCACTGATCCTTTCCTTGGTTTCGGCCTCATACTAGTAATTGGGGTATCAGAGCTGAGCAATAATCTGTTAATAACATATAAATTGCACTGCTCTCTCGAGAATTTAAAATTACCTCTAAAATCACTTTGATTCGTATTATCAGGTTGTAGTCAATACCGGTAATTTCAACTGCCATCTCTGGATTGGCGAAAAATCTCCTGCTAGTGTTACCATCAATAGTTTTGCCGCATCCAGCTTTAGGCACATCGACGATATAGCGTGCAATATGGAAAGGCCAAATTGTAATTCGTTTGTGGAGACATTTCTTGTAATATTAAGGTCATTAAGGTATTGGAGGTAGCATTGAGGAGGTATATATTGGAGGTAGCACCACAAATGTAGCATTTCATAGTTGAGGTAGTTGACGTAGCAGCATTGCATACTTTGGCATCCACCATAGTTAGCATTAATAAATGCTTAATCGAAATAGAGCTCTTTCCTTGTATGAATTCGTTATTTTCTAAAGCGTTTATAGCTTCTTCTACATATGCGATTTCAGATTTTGTGATATACACTGTTTCTTTGAAAAACCGTATCCTCATTGGTTTCACGAGGGAGTTGGATTATGCCAAACAACTTTTTTGTTTATGCTACAAACCAATTGCAGTGGAACAAAGCAACTTGAAAAATATTGCTGTCTGTGGAATCTTCTTCCTGCATCTTCTGTTCATATTGTGTTTGTTGCGATCCGTCACGTCCCCATTTCGAAATTAGCGTCAATGATTTACGCTCTTGTATATTCAATGTCATCAATACATCCTCCAAATATGTAGCCAAACGTTTTGCTGTGTGGTCCAATAAATGCTGCAAGGTAATTTCAGCACAACTTTCAGTTACCCGATAGTCCGGAAAACGCCTTTTTTGCTTGCTGTACAATGGTATAACTCGGATGTTATTGCTTGTTTCTATTTCTAACAACTTCATATTGCCGCCTTGCCAAGTTGTGATCTTTTTCCGTGCATTGACTTTCTTGACAATACTGCGCACTTCAATTGATTTTCTGCGTTTGCTCCTTTCAATTGATGCTTCAAACGATTTTGTTGGTCGGCCACTAGAACGTCGTTTAACCCTCGGTATTTCCAATGTTCCCTGTAACCAATTGTCATTGTTTTTATAGAAAACTTTTGATTTTTTATGCGTTGGTGTCCATTGAAAAAATTGGTACTTTAAATGGGAGAATTTATGTTTAACTTCCTTCATTTGGCTTTCACAATATCCACCTTGCGATAAAATATATGTCTGAAGCTAGCTCAACTTTTCGTCAAAGTTTGGTAAATCTTGTTCCTGCATTTTGTCAAAAATAAATGTACGCGTTACTACTCGAGCACCTTCGAGGTACTTTCGGATACTGGAACGAAACACAAACTATTGATAAAAACATCGTTTTCACGGGAGTCCGCGACTAATTTTCGTGTTTTTATTTAGTACACATACTATTTATTCTATTATAACTTAAAAAACCACGAGGACGCACGCGGAAGTATAACAAAAACCTTTTTGAAAATCAATCATGGAGTTTTTTTCATTAATTTCGATTACCATTTTGTATCCTTAAAATTGTTACTAATTATGCGATAAATTTACATAAATTCGATAATTATATATGTGGTATTAGCTGATATATTGGAATCCATCACAATTTTTTGAAAACAAACTCCAAAAAAAATTTTTTTTCAAGAACTGTATTTTCGAGGAGGCCGAGAACTAATCACACACTTACAACAGAGATCGAATTACGACTAATACTACGGTGCGTAATTAAACAAGTGATTAAAAAAAAGGGTTGTATATTGTTCTATGTGTATTTAACATTATCAGGATATACTTTTTTTCACCTGGAACAAATTCTAGGAAATCGATTTTTGGCCACCTAAATAGCGTAAATACCCCACTGTGCGACGTGACGATTTAATGACTTGACTCAAGCATAATATAGACCACACATTTTGCATGTTCGACTTGATAGTTTCAATTTTACCGTCGGAGAAAAATAATCGTAGGGCATTTGCAGAAAATCTTTGAGTGAAGAATTCAAATGTAGAGCTAAATGGACTGGTCATTGGACTGATCATTCAAACCCAAGTGATCAACTGTCTGTTTTACTTTTACTGGTGGTAGGAGAAACCGGTTGTTTAGTAATCTAAATAAACCACTTCTTGGACCACAGCATTCTTTATTTATACATTTTACAATTTGAAGTATTGGCTTTCACGCACATGTTTTGAAAACTGAAAGAAATTTAATGTCTGGAAAACCAGGAAGATCTGGTTCGCCCGACCCAACATATTTTGCAGTAACATGATAACCACCAATTTCCATTGAACTACATACCTCTGCTAATACATTTACAGCAAACTCGAAATTAAATCTCTCTAAATGTTCAATAATTGTAACGCCACGGTCATCCAAATGGGACACAAAATGGTCATGAGACAATATCAAACCAGCCAGTTCCCGAGTAAGAGTAGCCATTCTGCGCTCTATTCGGTTATACGCACTTCCTTCTACCAGTAGCATTTGTAGCTATAAACAATGCATCGAGATCATATCGCTTAAAATGTTGTATAACAAACCATGTATTTTATGTAATTCTTGTGTGAGTTCATCAAGAGTTTTTACACTAGGAATTGATTCCGTTCATCTTCTATCATCTGCTGCACTATCAAATAAAGCAATATCCTTTTAGTATAACTTGGATTTGTCTATATTAAACGACATTTTTAACCATTCCATTATATTGCTGACGTAATCACCATCCAGACCCCCCCATCCCTCATGTCATCAAAAATAAGGCAAGGAAAGACCCCACGCCCCCATGTAATACTTACGTAATACTTTAATGGCCCCAAAGAAGGTATTAAAGATAAGGTTTAATTAGGATCCAATAGCTTTAAATATCATCTGGGGTTTATCCAAAGGAATTTAGAGGAATTCATGTGGCGATCTTTGTCTTCATTTTCATCTATTTCCCCGTTTAGCAGTTTTTTTTTAGTAGAAATATTCTGCCCATCTTTGTAATTTTTTCTTCACTTATCTCCCTCTTTACTTCTACATAGATTGTTTCGGGGTTGACAGCCTTTCTTCATTTCCTGGACTGTCTTGCACATATTCCGTACTTGATGGCCGGTATGGTATTCTACTATTTGTTCTATCTTATTTTTCATGAATTGCCTTTTCTTTGTTCTACACACTTTGTCAGCTTTCCTTCTCTTTTCTGTGTATTGTTCTGTCTTACTTCTAGTTTTGATTTTCAGCATATCTGATTTTGCTTATCGCCTCTCTTCTATCGCTGCGTTACATTCATTATCGAACCTTCATTTGGTTATTGTTGCTTGTTGAGGTTTGTTTTCCTATCGTTGTTTCTGTTTCATCTATTATGGTTTTCTGTATAATTCTCCATTGATCTTCTATGTCATCATTGTTCTGTAGTGTTTCATTCTGATCTTGTGTATTAATTTTAATTAGTTCTGTTGAGACGCGGTGGATGTTGTCTTTTACAAACGTTCGCGTGATCAAACCTACGGCGGTTAATTTAAGGTTGCCAAATAGATTTAATCGGTTCTGGAAATTATATGTTAGGGCAAATGAAACTTGGACGCCTCGATAAACATGTATTTATTTATTTATCTCTATTTTAAACACTTGTGACGACGTGCTTGTCGGAGTTTGGAATCTTCTTGATGTGTTCGTGGTAAGAAGGTTACAATTGAACTGAGTGTGATTAGATATTGTTACAAACAGGAAATCTAAATCCCACCTACCATTTGCCTGCCCCCATTGAACCAAGAAGAATTCCAAACTGATGTGCACGTGGTAATTTCTGGGTAATCTTAAAACTACACAAAATTTAAATTCTTATTCTAAGGAATCTTAAACATAAACATTGCATAGTATTTCCAGCTGTTTACGACCACCAAGCATCCAAAAACCATTAGCGATCGTAAATATCCGCGTAAGCGTTACAAAGAATTGTTGATTAAAAATGGTCTTTCAGATGCGTAGTGGCCACAAACAGCTCCAAACACGTTCAACAAATACTCACTACCCTACCGACCAGATGTTGGTAATCTACGGGTCGGTTTAAGATAATATCGATGTAATTTATTTATCTACTTTTAGAAATACACTTAACAAGAAAATAGTTTTAAAACGAAAATAAAAATAAAATAACATTGTTGGATCTTAACAATTTCCTTGTATTCTTTTGGATATTGCTATATAGATAGTTTGTTAATATTCTATTTCTCCTTCTTTTCTCCTCTTTCCATAAATATTCTGGAGATTCTTTGTCGTATTTTGGCGTGCAATAGAAAGTGATCTGAGGCACAATCCGCCCCTCTTTTGCATTTCACGTCCAGCAAACTTGTGGCGTGTCGACTGTCAATTAGCAGGTGATCAATTTGATTTGTAACAGTTCCGACTGGTGTGGTCCTTGTCTCTTTGTGGAAAGTAGTTGAAATAAGGCTTTATGTTGAAATAAGGTGCCTCCAACTCGGAGTTCATTGGCAGTAGAAAATTCCACTAGCCGCAATCCGTTATCATTGCACTCCTCCTGTAGGCTTTATGCACAATTGTTGGCATAAATATAGCATATTTGCCTACCTTAGCATTGAGGTCTCCCAAGACTATTTTCATATCCCTGGGATTACAATTATGGATTGTCTCTTCGAGCTTGTTATCGATGTTCGAGACTGTTATAAAATTTGTCTTTTTCGTTATCTTGTGCGTCTTGTAATAGGACGTACACACATATGCAGAAGACAACATTGTAGAAATCGCATCTTATTCGCATTTTGCATAATCTGCTGTTGATTGCATTGAATTTGATAATTTTGTCTAATATTCTATTGTGGGCTTATACCTATTATAAGCTTATATTAGAAACTTATACCCTATTCATGTCTTCCCACATCACCTCCACTGTACATTAGCGTATGTGTCTTCATTTTTAATATGTCATTACCAGGCCACCTTACTTCTTGCAGAGCTAATGTATCCATATTATATCTTGCCATTTCGTTTATTACCTCAAATAATGCGCCGGGTCGACAAAGGCTTAATGTGTTCCGAGAGTCCAGCCAGTTTTCCGTTGACTAGGTCGTTTTCGTAAAATCCGTCCATCCTTCCGTTGTCTAGTTTTCGTAACAATAGTTTTCTTAAGGCATGCGGCTGTTAGCCAACATGCCAGCACTCCTCCTTTACCTGGTCTTTGACCATCAGGACGCCGCAATACAACCGTCACGTCCTGGCGGAGTTCGCGGAGTACCATACATCTTCTATAAAGTTAATTGGCGGTTATTAATTACACCTTTACCTTCTTATAGAAATTCGCTCGATCCCGGGATTCGACCCTGTGACCTCCAGATTTGTTAGTTTAACAGTTAGTTTAAGGTTAACTTTGAACCAGCATAGCGTCTGGGGCATACAAGATATCCTTTCTTTTGTAATAACATGCACTAAAGCCCCTTTTTAAGATGCTAATAAGTTCATTCGTTGAAATTTTTTCGATTTTTGGCCACCTTTTTACAGATTCAGACCACTGCGTGTTAGAAAAAGCGTAAAATATCGATAACAGCACGATATGCGGACTAGTCACATAAGTAGCAGTTGTAGCTCAATTACTTACAATGCGATTTCAATCTAACACGATAAGTGACAGCTGATTTGCCTTCTACTACTGACACACTTCTACGTTTTCGACTATAGATTGTGTTTAATTTATGCATACAATTAGTAGCTATTGTCCGGTCGTTAACGCACAGAAAAAACTGAGTTAATGTTTGTTTTACTGAGATATAAATATCTTCTTTGTACAAACTAAAAACAATCGGACCACAGCCTGAATATATAAATATATTCAACCTTTCCGGAGCTCTATAACAATTACTGAGTCTTTTTAGGACAACCAAAAAAAGTAGTCCTAAAATGTAGTCTTAAAAAGACTCAGTAATTGTTATAGAGCTCCGGAAAGGTTGAATATATTTATATATTCAGGCTGTGTTCCGATTGTTTTAAGTTTGTATGATTATCTATAACGTAGGATGGTTTTACCAATTCTATCTTCTTTTTATATTTATAATCAATCACCCATTAAATGGAGCATTTTCTATTTGTATTTACTATAAATCTATGAATAAATATTATTACCAGAAATATAGCACTATTAAACACAATATTTAGTTTAAATTATTCACATACTTAGCTTTTTTTAAGCTTAGGACAAATAGTTTCTATTTGGAGCTTTAGAAAAAGCTTACTTAGCTTACAGATAATACTACATAATTGTGGTGATTAAAAAATGCGCATTCATCATCTATTACGATAAAACCTCCATTTATTACTGTTCAGAATAATTGCAACTGAAGCAATCCTCTCCAAGTCCGCCCCTACCACTTTTATTTACAGCTTGTTAATATGATTCACAGAACGTGATAATAGAATATATATAGAGAGTTGGGGTTCTGGAGTTTGGAAAAAGGTAGATTAAACCCTTCGGACCGGATAGCGGGTCCTCAGGCAGAGCACTTGAAAGGGTGCTGACCGTGTATGGAAACAGCACACAGATGGCAGCAGTGCCCTAAAGACAATGCCCACTTGGAGCACAATACCTTTTGTCCTTGTGGCGGGTTGCAACGACTGCTTTTCGGCACATGTCGACAGATAACGAGCGTTTGGCACGAACGAGTATCCGAACAATGGAAGACATAATTATAGGAGAACAACATGATGAAATGAAATGTATGCGTGTGTGAGTGGTGAATATGTTCTGCGCTGGACAAAAATTGAATTTCAGGGATTTCGCATTTACCATGAAATTGGATGAGTCTACAAAATAAATATCCTCCATTGCGTACCTTGTTATAATTTTTTTGTAATATCTTAGTATTATATATATAGAGTATTATAGACATACTAATAATTATTATAAGACGTAATTATTCTGATGTAATTATTTCATTCGAAAATGTTTCTATAAATGATAAAGATTCTTTTAAAAACAGTGCTTTGCTTAATTCTAATTTTTAACCACAAGAAAGTTCATGAGGTAAGAAAATAAAAATTCTGCACAGCACTTACAATGGAATTCTAAAATGTTTTTTTTTAATGTTTTCTTATTTGAAGACCCACATACTTGTAAAAGCTTTTTAGCTTTTAGTACGCTCTTAAATATTTTGATTACACATTTTTTTAAAGAAAAGTATTAAAAATCCTCGTCAAAAGTTAGTATTAAACTTTGTAATGTTGAGCGACCAATTATGAGAATAACAAAATTAATACTTGATTATTAGACGTCAATACATCGTAAATGTTTCTCTTATCCTATCTATTACGACTATGCAAAGAATTCATAAATATGAAAAAATATGAAAAAATTCATAAATATGTACAGTAGTTATTCAGCTACTTTTTAGGTTGAAAACTAGTAAAATGTTATTTTCTTCTTCAAAACATTGATTCATCTTTGGATGCATTTAGTCTGTTTCCAAATAGTTACGTGGGCCCATCTGTATGCCTGATATTCCTGTACATACCATCACTGAACAGACTAAAGGTAACCAAACTAATTAGTACCCTACAACAAATTGAATTATTACAACAGTAGAGAAGGAAATTCACAATATAAATAAATAATTGGTAGATCTTTAATATTGCACTTGATGAAAACTTGATTAGACTATATCCGACAAACTTAAAGCTAGACTACCTATATAAGCTAATTAGCATTAAATTTGTAGCTAACTTAGTTTGCACGTCATAACTTCAAAGTATTTCTCAGTAACTAAATTTGGGGGGAAATCAAAATTAGATGAATAGTTACAAAACTAGTTTGACCACATCTATAAGTCGTACAACGCTTTAAAGCTAGTTAAATTTAGTAACTAAATATGTAAACCACATCAACCTAGTGTAACTAGTTCTTGAGTAATCAAGATTTAAAATTGAAAGTTATCGAAATAGACTTAGTCTACGGTTGTCTTAACAATGGCTAAACTATTTGGTCTAAGTCTCTCAAATTTAGTGTGCGACTACCTAGTTAAACTACCTATGCATAGCAACTAAGATCAAAACCGTAGCTAATTTAGTTTTTGTAGTATTGCAGCATAAATTTAAAGTCTCTTAAACCTTCAAGTTGTGAGTAATTTTGGGGGGAAAATCGGAATTAGTTTTAATTTTTCCTTAATAACTAGTTACACTACATAAACAATTGATACATCATTTTAAACTTAATAAAATTTTGTAATTTTAAATGTGCACTGTGTTAACCTAGTCCAACTACTTTTGGAGTAATCGTGGTTTAAAATTAAAATTTTGAACAACTAACTTGGATTAGTTTTCCTTAAACTACACCTAAGCTATTTAGACTAGGTCCTCAAAATTTGGACTGTAACTAGCTAGCTAAACTAGCTATAAATTCCTATGGTTATATATGCTTATTGTTTCTGTTTATTTTGAATAAAAATACTCGATAATTAAAGTTTTGAAAGACAAGAATAGGTAGTTAAGATTTTGATAGATAAAACTAGCTAGACTAGCTATTTATGGACAGACGCTATTTAGAGTAAATCAAATAAACTTAAAGCTACACTCCCTATATAAGCTAATTAGCATTAAATTTGTAGCTAACTTAGTTTGCACGTCATAACTTCAAAGTATTTCTCAGTAACTGAATTTGGAGGGAAATCAAAATTAGGTGAATAGCTACAAAACTAGTTTCACCACATCTATAAATCGTACAACGCTTTAAAGCTAGTTAAATTTAGTAACTAAATATGTAAACTACATCAACCTAATGTAACTAGTTCTTGAGTAATCAAGATTTAACATTGAAAGTTATAGAAATAGACTTAGTCTACGGTTTTCTTGACAAAAGGGGTAAACTAATTTGGTACAAGTCTCTCAAATTTAGTGTGCGACTACCTAGTTAAACTACCTATGCATAGCAACTAAAATCAAAACCGTAGCTAATTTACTTTTTGTAGTATGGCAGCATAAACCTAAAGTCTCTTAAACCTTGAAGTTGTGCGTAATTTTGGGGGGAAAATCGGAATTAGTTTTAGTTTTTCCTTAATAACTACATAACTAGTTACACTATATAAACAAGTGATACATCATTTTAAACCTAATAAAATTTGGTAATTTAAATTTGTGCACTGTGTTGACCTAGTCTAACTACTTTTTGAGTATTCGTGGTTTAAAATTAAAATTTTGAATCATCTCGGACGAGACTCATATAATTATAATCGAACTTCACTTAAGGAAAGTTCGTTTGATTTTAAATTATATTTCGAATCTCGTTCTTCGAGATTACATTGTAGATATTTAGAACAAATTGTCTCTATAATTCAAATTATAATTATTAACATTTAAATCCTTTTATTACAACGAGCTAAATTTCAACTATTTGTATCCCAATACATTTTAGCAAAAATCTTTGAATTTTGCGACCAACCTAAAGTGCTTTTAATTATGCTTACATCTAGGCCTTTTAGCTGAGTTTCAATGAACTGGTTTAAACCTTTAAGATTCAATATAAATCTTTTAGCTCCATCAGGTTTTGAAACAAGGAAGTATGGTGATAAACATTGGCATACTACAAGTTCACATTCGACATTATTGCTGCCATAGCTAATAAATTTTCAAACTTAAACTCTTACAATCTTCCATCTACCAATGAAAATTGTATGCTTAGTAAAGCTCAGAGATTGAGGAGGATAGGTATTAAAAGGAATTTCATACACTATTATGCTATTTAAAATAAATGCATCACTAGTGACCTTTTTCCATTCCTAATGAAGTGTATGTAGAAGACAGTGAGTGACCAATCAAATAGTAAAAATAGTATTCAAAATTCAGATTATGAGTCTGTTCATATTAGTGACGATGAATTTGTTGGTATAGATGGTGTTTTAAAATGGCCTAAGAATTGTGAACTTGAAGGGCGATAAAATTTATCTGATTTCTGGGCGCAGGATAATAGAGTTGTTGGAATATTCCGAAATACCATGAGAGTGCAAAGGTTTTATTTTATTTTCTCCTGCATGTGACGATGCTAGATCTCGTAAAGAAGAAAAAAAAATAGACATATTATGCCCAATTAGAGACGTTTTTGAAAAATTTGTCAAAATTAGAAGAAGCACAAACTGAGAGAATATCTATCTCACTATAGACGAGAAATTAGAAGCCTTTAGAGATCGCTGTAGTTTCCTTCAGTATATGCCAAATAAGCCCTCAAGGTACGAAATCAAAATATTTGCCATGGTTGCTCGCTGGTTTCAACTTTGTTAAAATGGAAGTCTGCGTTGGGAAACAACCCAAAGACCCATTTCGCATCAGCAATAAACCCAAAGACGTGGTAATAAGACTTGGTTGCGTTAGTTTGCTAGTTATAACTTGATGAATCGCCTACTTTAAGACCATAGTTTAACGTCTGTAGGCACAATACGTAAAAATTAGCGTGAACTACCACCAGTATTTTTCAACACACACACACCCTTTATATATATATATATATATATAATATTATATATATATATATATATATAATATATATATATATATATATATATATATATATATATATTAGGTAAGGAAAAGTTAAAGCCTCCTTTAAACGTGATAACGGGTCAATAAATCATTCATTTAAGAACACGCTTGGCTTGGATGTCTGAGGAAGATTAATCGAGTAGATGTCGGAAGACACAGCCATGCAATCACCGCTCCGCACAGCCCTCTATTAGCTTACAGCTTCTTTTCCAACTTATTTGCATATTTTTATTATTTTTAAGGGCGTCTTCAGCCGCAGATTATTTACTAATTTCTCGGGGCGTTCTGAAAATAACCGAGCGCAGCGGCGAGGCATTGTCTATTCGCTCATAGCAGAAAAGTTTAATTAAAATTGGTTTTAAACATACAGCGTTTATTGTTGTAATAGCGGCGGCGGTAAAGGCATAAAGCCGAGGACCGAATGTTCGCGTTCGGGAACAGGATTCGCGTGACACAGTTTTTGTGAACAAAGAGGAAAATAATACGCATATGTTGATATTCATAGAAAGCGGTAGGAGATTTACAATAACCTATAATTTCTATACCCACCGGGTTTTGCAGAATTATACAAAGTGTTAATTAAACTGCAACTATTCATAAATCTTGAAAAACCATGAAATTAAATTACTTTAATAGAGGAAATGCACCAGCGGAAATTATATGCAATATATATTTTTTGTTTATTATTCCTCTTACATTCATTCTATTTTTATTTTACACATTCCTATAGGTATTTCCAATTTTTGAAATATTGTGATAATACCACATCATTTCTAATCAACTAAATCAACTAAAAAAATAGTTCAACATAAAAAATAGTATTGAATTATTTACTGCTCCAACATTCACGACATACTTACCATTTAAACATATATTTTTGTAATTATATATTTTCTAGATATTTAACATGGATTGGAATAAATTCTTCACTTTTGTGCATGGTCCAGTGAAGTTATTATTTTATTGGCAAGCTTTCTATTGTTTATTAAATTAAATTTAAGCTATTCCAAAAGCTATTCCTAATTATTCCTTAAAATTATTCCTTATTAAGCTATTCCCTGTTTCTAAATCAAAACCAATCAAGACTAAGTTAGTCCATCTGCATTCAAAAATGTTTACATGGTTCAAAAATGCAAAGTTGAGTTTGTACATAAATCAAAAAACAAATTTATACAGTCTAAAATAGACATAGCATGTCTATTCCACCTGTCATGTACTCACCTGTCTGTAATTCGAAAATTTGCCAAGACAGCCAGGAAACTTAAAAATCTAGTTTTTCTGTCTGTACAGCAATAACACATTAAGATAGGTTGTGTGAGCCTAAAATAGACACAAAATGACTGAATTTTTAAAATTTGTCTGGGCGGTACAGACATTCTAATTTGAGTTCAAGAATGTGAATCAAGAAAAAATGTAGACCGTCCAATATAAGTAAATAAATGTAATTCGAAGGTTTGCCAAGACATTCAAGAAACTAAAAATTGTGTTTATTGTTTATTGTGTCTATATTTCCAGAATTTGTTTAGACCGTTTAGAGAGTTTGAAATAGAGAGAGTAAATTCATCTATCTGTAATTCGAAAGACACAATTGTCTAGACCAAAGGTCGACAAACTCTATAAACTTAAGAGCCAAATTTTTATTTAAAATGATTTCAAACTGGATCAAGAGCCACGGATGATTTTCTTCATTAAGTCATATTTTTTATTTGTTTCTTAATTAGCGATGGTTAAGTGCCTTTGCTATAATATTATTGGCGGCCTTGACTACCAAATCCACAACTTTACCAATATTTTCTGGAAATGTTTATGCGCAAAGTGCTTCCTGGTGAGTTATGCAATGGAAAAATAACACCTGATGTGAAAATTGTGACAAATATTGTTTTATTACCCACCATACTTTTAGCTCCATCTATTACAATTGAGACAATTTTAGTAAGTGGGATGTGATTTTTCTTCAGACATTCGGTCACTTTGCATCTTCTCCTTGTGTTTGACCCTAGAGTGGCAATAATTCTAGTTCTTCTTTGGGACTATCTGAGGAAATATAGCGAGCAAAGGGGACAACTTGCGCAATATCCTTTATGTCACAAAACTCATCGACCGCTCTTGAAATGGCCGATGCTAATTTAACGTCCTCAATTGTTGTTGGCATACATTTAACAACATTTTTTTGTCCTGTCTGTTACAGTTTTGGCGGACAATGGTAAGCTTTTGATTTTATTCATAATATCGGCTTTAAAAATTTTGGAAAAGTGTGTCAGCCACATTTGTAAAATAACTTTTTATATACTCACCATCAGTGATTGGTTTTCCGTTTTTGACGAATTGGGTATTTGAATTTTTTTTTTGTCATAAATCGATAGATCGTATATAAGTTTTATAACAAAACAATTTTTTGTTTTGTTTTTGTCGTTGTAATTACAAAGTTAAAAAGGCTGAAATCACTTTGTAACGTAGCAAGGGTAATTTCTACCCGTGCATTTTTTTTTGTCAATTCACTTCAGATTTGAATTTTTTCACTTCTGTTTACTTACTTACTTATTTACTGTTCACCAAGTGCAATAACATTTTACTTGAAATGAAAAATTAAAAGAAATTTAATACGTTCTGATGTTTCACTAATAGCAATTTATAATTTTATCACTTTTAAATTCTTTATAATTAATTGAAAAAAAAACAAATTTCAACTTTTTCGCTTTGAACATCCAAATTATTAACAATAAGGTTTTAAAATACATTAAAAAAATAGATAATTTTTTTTTCATCAACCCAATTCATGACTCACGACAAAGCTTGCCAAGTTAGCATTATTTGCTGACTGCATCTAACGGTTAAAAGAGAATCTTGTCTTCTTATTTTTTTTCTGTTCTTCAAGTTGTTCAATTGCTTTCTTTCTTAAATCACCGAAGGGATAATTCTTTGCTAATGCTTATTTTCGAAATGTCTCGATATTAGACTTTTTGTGGTTTGCTAGTTTTTCATGGCAAATAAGACAAGTTGGAAGACCAGCTGCATTAGGAACAAACACAAACGATTCAGTCCATTCAGTTTGGAATTCACGAGGTGGATCGTCATTTTTTTTCCGAAGCCATTTTGAGAGGAATTTAGAGCTTCTGAATTATGTCCAAAGCACAATTTTGAACTATCCACTGACTTCACTGCAAGACACATAACTAAAAGAAATAACCGAGATCCGCGCTGTGACTGTGAGTTATGAACTTGGCGTCGACGGTCGTAAGACTTCCGAAATGGGACAGTTCCGTTTTTTTCTTTTGTGATTTTGTTATGTTTCAATATATTTCTGAAGAGCCATAAGCTCACACCAAAAGAGCCACATGTGGCTCGCGAGCCATACTTTGCGGACACCTGGTCTAGACCAGTGTTGCGCAAGCATTTTAATTTGCGACCCAACATTTTGTGTCAAATTTTATGGTGACCCTTGGATGGAAAGTAGACGTTTTTTATATTTGTTTATATTGACATTTTTGTGCTACAGAATCGATTGCGGCATCGTTTTCAGTAGGTTATTTTCCTACGGATGCACATAGATTTCCTTAAAAATATGAATTAGGTTCCCAGTTCTTGCGAATTATATCAAGTCATATTTCGCGAACGGAAGCGGATAGCAAAATGTAATTTGTATATTTACAACCAGTAGAGAAAACACATTCAACCATAGTTCTCTAAGTCTCTAAAAACTAAAATTAAATTAAAATTTTATTATTTTAAAATATTGATTTTATGTAAATATATTTTCTCGCATTTTCGGCATATTTCACATGATAACTTTTGAACGGCTTATCACAGAGATTTCTAGTTTTTGCCAATCGATTCAGCCTCCGAAGATTAGTTGGAAAACATATATCATATTCCTAGGAAGCTTTTAATATACCTCACCTTCATATTTGAAATTTGTATATGTGCATTAGGGTGGAGCGAAATATTTTTTTTGGGTTGTGAGTAATCTAATAGTGAAAAATCGGTGCCTTCTAGACTCAAATGAATCCATGCAAAATATTATTTGATTTGATTTATAGTAATAGCCTCCGCAACGTCATTGAATTTTTGAAAAAAAAAAGACATCAATTAAAGTTGCAATTGGAAACTGCAAAAGAGCCCACATTTTCAGAAATAGCAGATATAGTGACATCTAGAATTATAAATATATGAAAAACTTCATCTATTCCGATAGTAAAGATCACGAACAAAGGTCGTACAACTGTTAAAAGCATACCATTTAAAATGCAAAAACCTACTCTGTGTCTGTGTCTAAAAAGTCTGTGTCTGAAAAAGTGTCTGTCAAAAGGCGTCTATCAAAAGTTTTCGACAAAGTCGTAAGGTACTTTTTGATATTGCAGAATGCAAGTGTAAAGATTTCCCTCAATCAAGGGAATGATTTAGCACAAGGGAAAGGGAAAGGGACTCCCTTGTATGTATCTGTCGAAAGGATAAAAAGGTTCCCAAACAAGAACATACTTTTATAATTGATCATAGAAGAAGTTACGAAGAAGCTGCAAAAGACTCAAAAGAGGAGGCTGGAACGAGAAAACCGCCCAATTAAAGCCTTAAATACTTCGTTATCTCTTATAGAAGTTAGTACTTCTCCGGTATCGTCAGCGTCTGAAAGTCGTAGTAGTTCAGATAATTCCACTAACACCATAAACAAAAGTTCCGAAAAAAAAAGTATGCGTCGATTTTCTTCCGTTATCGAAGACCTGCGAGAGGTATGGAGTATCAGATAGAACAGCTGCAGCAATTGCGTCATCTAATTTATTCGACATTAAGTCTGATATCGAGGTACAGACATAAAGTACGAAGAGAGAGAACTAAAACTAGACAAAAGTTAATGAAGGAGATCCCAATCCCAAAACAATCTGATTTATATTTTTATGGGAGAAAAGACAAAACGTTGAAGATTATTAAAAAAAGTGGCAATTGCTAGGACTATGACACTTGAGGAGCACATCTCACAAATTCAAGAGCCAGGGTCTATTTCAGTGGGGTACGTGGTACTTAACGTTGGTTCAGCTAAAGGAATAGAAACTGCGATTACAAGGTTTCTATCACATGCAAGAATTCCGCAACATGATCTTATAGCAATCGGTTGTGATGGTATCAATGTAAATATTGGCAGGTATGGTGGTGTTATAAGACTGCTTTAAAAAAGGCTACACAAACCACTCCAGTGGATAATTTGTTTACTCCATATGAACGAACTTCCTTTGAGTCGCTTGTTGTTCATCTTGACGGGGGTACTTCGGGACCTAAGTCTTACACTGTGACATTGGGGAAAGCACTCGAGACTTGTGAACAATTGCCTGTTAAAAAATTTCAGCATTGAAGGAGAATTGCTTCCAGAAATGGCTCAAGATTTAAGTACAGATCAACAGTACCTGCACAAGATTGTCTCTCAGCGTTACTTTCAAGTGATTTTCCGGAATATTTGGCAATCAAATCTCCAGGTAAAAAGTCACATGCCCGTAGATTCACACGTGCCTACCGAATACTACGTTTTAAACTTGAAAACTTTGGCTACATTTGTTGTAAAAGTTTACGCAACATTTTAGTTCTACATTTAAAATAAACCATAATGCAAGGATGACTCACAACACCTTTTTAACATAATTAAGGCCTCCAGGTACCTGTCAGAGGATCAAAAAAAGGGTATTCATCTTGTGATTCAACGCAATAGCTATTTTGCACATCCCGAGAGCATACTCCTTGCAATGATAACTGATGACAGAAAGCACATTCGAAAACTGGCAGCCCGGCGCATATTAAAGGCACGCAGGATGCCTCAACCTTCAACACCTAGAATGTGCCGCCTTGGCATGTGCCGTGAAGAGCCGCCTATAAATTTCAATGCTTCAACATATAGATTTTCAAGAAATGAAAATTCAAGAAAAACATTCAAGACATATTAAGTGAACCACCGATTATAAAAAAATTGTCTTACCAAGAAACCAAGAAATTCAGTCAGTATCGTCAGGTGGGTGTTGTTTTTAAGGCTACCATCCCATACTCAAGCTGCTGAACGGATTGTAAAATTGACGACGATAGCTGCTACTTCTCAATGCACTAAAAAGTCACGATTAGGTGCAATAAAAGCCAAATTGGAATCACGGAACGTAATGCCTCAATTTGAGACACAACGAGGTTTTTGAGCAAATTAATTGTTATTTTTTTGTAATATTTTTATGAAAAAATTGTTGTACTTTTGATTAAAGGTGATTAATATATATATATATATATATATATATATATATATATATATATATATATATTTATATTTAATATATATATATATATATATATATATATATATATATATATATATATATATATATTTATATATATATATATATATATATATATATATATATATATATATCTGAATTATATTCTGCGTATGATTTAGCACCCATATATCATTAAATTAGGCTTAATATTTGGCCATAACTGTACTAGACTTTTATCAATAAATTTAAATTTTCAAAGTCAATGCGGAGGCAGAAGATATTCATAAAATTGATTCAAAAATTATATTTATTTAAACTTTAATATAATGCACCAATCCCTCCCTATTACATCTTTAAATCTGTAAAAAAGTATTTTTGCATACATCCGTGTTCCACCCTAATGTGCATGCCTCAATTTCCGCCATGTTTCCGGCAAAAAGTGGCCGAACTTTTTTGACGTATAACCAGCTAAAATAACAAAAGGTGCCCGAAACTTTCATCAGCGCTTAACTAACCGTAAAAAGGTCTATTAAAAAATATCATCGTACCAGCTATCTCATCGATCCGCTGGAGGACCGATTGGTTTTTAAGATACCTTGACTAATCGTAAGCTAAATTGTATAATGATTTATATGAACGTAATCTGTGTAAAATTCGGCGTGTTTTGATCTACAATATGTAAAATGAAATTCGAAATTGCGAGTTTTGCCAGGCATAGATAGTGACATATACAATACACCACAAGACACGAAATTTTGTATGGAACAAACAACTAATAATCTTTTTCTGTTTTGCCTGAAATTGGCGATTATAAAAGCGTACTTTCAGATTTTTGCCTGAAACTTGTTCCAAAATGATCTAAATTGGCCGAATCCTCTTCTACATTAGTCTAAATTAAATGCAGATTAGATCTATGCATGATGCTTTGCTGTTGCAAGGAGAATAAACCTCTAAGATTTTCTATAAAACGATTCAATCAGTTTTTGTAACTTAACGTAACTGTAATGTCGATTCTCGGGCTCCTGGGCTAGATCCACCCATCAACTTCCCGATTTTATCCGGCGCTCGTAACAATTTTCAAAGCTTATTCAACTTGACTGAGTGTGTAAACTTCGTCTTCAAGGTTCCGTAAATTAAGCGGTTTGAGCTTTGAGTTATGCAACGGCACTCTCTTATTGTTACCATCACAATCGTGGGACATTATAGTGGTTTGTGGGACAGTTTTCAGCACTATCAACTATTTGTTCATGTACTTCCTTATCTAGATTTTGACTTCCAAACATAACGTAAGATAGCATCAAGAATAGGCACTATCCATCGCCTACAATAGTAAGACTATATCAGTCATCAAACCATTTACATTTCTATTTTCAATTCGCCATTAAAAAGCAATTAGAAACTATTACTCATATGTATGCAAATCTCAGATCTTCAAATGAGCATTATTTTTAAGATAATTGTTTTACCTCTTTTTTTACTATTTTTACAGAATTTTTGGAAAATATGTTGCCATTTTCCAAACGCATATCCAAACGCATTTCTATATTTTTAAAGAATCAAATTTTCCAGAATTTCGACTTCATAAGTCGATATCTCGTGAACGGTTGCGGGTAAAAACGGATGGCGGCGGCATCGTTTTCAGGAGGTCATTTCTCTACGGATGCACTTAGATTTCCTTAAAAACATTAATTAGTTTCCCCGTTCCGTGCTCGGGCGACCAAACGTGAAATTTCGCTCGATTTTGCTAATTATATCAAGTAATATTTCGCGAACGGAAGCGGCTACCAAAGTGCAATTTGTATATTTACAACCCACAAGGAAAACACTTTTAGACACACATTGAAATTTCTCATTCACTTGATAAATAATGATTTTTATGAAACAAATGTTCTCGCATTTTCCGCAGATTTCACATCATAAGTTTTCGACGTTTTTTAAATTTGTTTCTATTAACATTTAATTATTTTACTGCTACCTGATACACGCGAAAAGCCTTAAAGTTTTATGAATTCGACGACCGAAAATAAGCGACCCCTCTTTGGCTCGCGACCCACTGTTGGCGCATCAATGGTCTGGACCAAAACGTGAAAAAATTTAATCTTTCCAAACATCGATTTACCGATCGATTTTCACGTCTTGTCGTCTAGTTTCAGTTTGCTGAAAATTATTTCACTAGTTTCAGAGAGGTTTGTAAAAAATCTAAAACGCAAACTGTGGTACCCGTACCACCAGTGGTGCTTGAGATCTCTAAAGGTGGTACGCTTGCATACAATACACGTTACGAGCTTACCCATAAAGAAAATAATTATTGGCTGAATTTAATTGAAGAAATATCTTTGAACTTTGACTTTTCATTATCTCTCTGGATAGTCCAGAAGGAATACAACTCTTAATGGATGCTATCCATTAGTGGAAGGAGAGGTCGTAGGTTTAAAACTAATCATCACAAAAACAAAGATAATGATTATTAGTAAATAAATATCCGAATGTCCAAGCCGATAGTAGACGGCACACGGCACACACACACGCATTGAAATGTGCACACGCATTGAAAATGTGGCACGGCACACGCATTGAGAGTTCCTAACTTTAAGTACCTTGGATGTTGTCCAATTGCCAATTAACAACTTATGATATGCCGATGACACAGCTATATTAGCAGATAACATCGAAGACCTACAAGCAGCCATAACAGACATAAATGAGATAGGAAAGGAATTTGGTCTCGATATTAACATAAGCAAGACCAAACTGATGATAGTAGGTCGACTTCCTCATAATGTACAACTCTACAACGACAATAAACCAATTGAGAGAGTAAACAAGTTTAAATATCTGGGCATTACATTGAACGATAAATGGGATAACGATGAAGAGGTTAAAATACCGGAAAAACATTTGCTAAATTCCATACCTACCTCCTACGACAGGAGGTACCACTCCTAACGCTCTCCATACACGCTACGGTCTACCGGAGAGGTTACATGTGCAGGTTGGCCTGCGCAGGTCAACCGTACGCAAGAAATTGCACAGGTCTATTCCCACATACGCTCCGGTCTAAATGCGCAGGCAAACCTACACAAACCTGCTCCGGTGAACCGATGTGTGTATGGCGGGCATAAGTCTCCACGTTCGAGTGGTTAAATGTTACATATGGACAATATTGCTATATGGATCAGAAACTTGGTCATTATAGGCCAAATCCCTTAATAGAATCGTAGTTATAGAATTGTTGATTTTAAGAAGACTACTCAGGATTTCCTGGGTAGACCATGTATCAAATCGAGCAGGTTTTACAAAGAACAAATACGCATTGACAGCTATTGGATATTGTAAACCAAAAAAAACATCGTACTTGGGGCATATCCTGCGAGGTCCCAGATACAGACTGCTGAAAACTATACTTATGGGCAAAATCGAAGATAAAAGAGGACCGTGACAACAGTCGGACGGCAACACTCATGGCTCCGCATTATTCGGAACTGGTGCCATATCGCAGATGACGCAACGATATTTAGAAGAGCCAAAGAAAGCACA
The DNA here is from genome assembly GCA_944588485.1 of Phosphuga atrata. NCBI lineage: Eukaryota > Metazoa > Arthropoda > Insecta > Coleoptera > Silphidae > Phosphuga > Phosphuga atrata. Next base: position 64,224,119 of record OX155896.1, on the reverse strand, counting down.
CTTAACATTACCCAATGAACACATCAACGCCAACGCGCTAGACAGCGTATGGCACCACAAGAAGAGGAAGTATGTTGGATAAAGACTTAGACTCTGGTTTAGAGGTACGAACTCGAATAAAGGTAGCGAGAACAACCGTCATGAATATGCAGAAGCTGTTAACAATTCGCAGCCTGCAACTTACCACACGTTACCACCGTTTCTAGACATGGACTATGAGAAAGAACATATATAGGAAAATACAGGCATTTGAGTTCTGGGTTTTCCGACGTATGCTTCGAATATCAGGGATGGATCATGTCACAAACGAAGAAGTATTAAGAAGAATGGCAGGAGACAGAGAACTATTATGTACTATAAAAAAACGAAAAACATCTTACCTTGGACACGTCTACCGTAACAACAAATACAAACTTTTACAACTACTTGTGGGGGGAAAATAGGAAGAGACGACCAAGTAGTAGGAAGTGCTCCTGGCTTAAGAACATTCGGGATTCGATAGGAATGAACAAAAATTCACTAATAAGAACAGCCAAGAGCGGAAATGATTTTGCCCAAATTGATTCCAACCTTCAGTGGTGAAGACGGCACCGCTGAGGAAAAGATGTCTTTCCGGAAATCTTCTTGGAGCGTTCCTGTACTCAGGCAAACCACAAGGCGAACACCATGAGAGCGGAGTTGGCCTACTACTAAGCAAAAAGCCAAGACTAGCCTACTATCCTGGCGACCAGTGAACGATAGAATTATTTTTGCCCGTTTCCACACAAGGGTTAGAAGCATAAGTATCATCCAATGTTACGCACCAACAGAGACAAACCCAATTGAAGCAAAGGCCACGTTCTATGAACAACTGTCTACCACCTTACACTCCATAACAAAGGGCGACATAATCATACTAATGGGGGACCTAAATGCCAAAGTTGTTTCCGACAGCACCAACTTAGAACAGGCAATGGGTAACCATGGAATCGGAACGGTAAACGAGAATGGGGAAATGCTGGTCGATACGTGCTTGGAACACAACCTGATAATTGGCGGCACGCTCTTCCCGCATAATAGGGTACACAAGGAGACTTGGATATCTCCTGACCAGCGTACAAAAAACCAAATTGACCACATTATCATTTAAAGAAAGTGGAGAACATCACTATGCGACGAGAGAAACAAAAGAGGTGCAGATATGGCCAGCGACCATAACCTTGTCGTTGGCACGCTTACACTAATGTTAGCAACACCAAAAAGACAAATTACGTTAGCTGCTAGCGTAAAATTCGATACAGACAAGCTTAAAGCAAACAAAGGACTAGCCAGTTTCAAGACGCAACTGCAAGAAAATACCACTAACATGACAGAGGAGGATCGTCGAGAATGGAAAGCAGTCCACAAAGTATTGCTAGAAACTGCCGACAAGACCCTGGGTAGAAAGTAAAGGAACAGAGAGGAGTGGATCTCGCAGGAAACATGGAAAATAACCGAAGACAGGAAGGCAGCAATCGATCGACTATCCATCTCCGTAGAGCCCAGTCTGCGTCAGGAACAAGCGGGTTTTTGCCCAAATAGATCCTGTGTCGATCAAATTAACACAATGCGAATCATCATAGAGCATTCCATGGAATGGAGGTCTACATTATACGCGGTCTTCGTCGATTTCCGTAAGGCCTTTGATAGCATCTATCATAATGCAGTCTGGAAAGTGCTGAAAGAAAAGGGGGTACCGGAAAAGATAACAAACCTGGTAAAGGAACTATACCGGGACGCATCCTGCTATGTAAAACACCAAACTGCTAAGAGCAGCGACATTACTATCAGCTCGGAAGTCAGACAGGGCTGCGTACTATCATCGCCCTTACTATTTAACATTCTGTTAGACTCAATAATGGACAAAGTAGCGTCAAGAAGTGAGGGCATTAGATGGACTTAAAACTCGTTCCTGGAAGATCTGGACTACGCAGATGATATCTGTTTCTTGGCACACACTTACGCCGACATGCTCAGCAAACTCGACCGTCTCTCTGCAGAAGCATCCAAGGCAGGTTTAAAAATCAACATTGGCAAAACCAAATCGCTTAGAGCTGCCGCGCCTTCCGCACTTATGACGAACAAATAGAGGATGTAGATGAATTCACGTACCTTGGAAGCATAATTACTAATGAGGGCGGCACCACCACCGATGTCTCATACCGAATAAGAAGGGCCAAACAGGCATTTGGTATGCTCAGGCCGGTCTGGACCTCCAGACTGTATTTCACACGAACAAAACTAAGAATATTCAACTCAAATGTGAAATCCGTCTTGCTGTACAGGTGCCAAACATGTTAAATCTCCATAACAATAGTAAATAAGCTTCAGGTATTAATATACAAATGCCTACGAAGTATACTGCGCATTTTTTGGCCAGATACAATACGCAATGTAGACTGATGGCACCTGAAAAACAAACCAGAGATACAAAAAGAAATAAAACACCGCAAGTGGAAATGGTTGGGCCATGTATTGAGGAGAGACGAAGGAAACTTCACTATGCAAGCCTTACAATGGAACCCGCAGGGTTCTCGCAGAAAGGGACGTCCAGCTAACACGTGGAGGAGGACCATAGACGCAGAATTAAAGATCGCAGGAAAAACGTGGAACGAGGTGAAATGCCTCTCTCAGAATAGAGTCAGATGGAAGGTCTTTGTAGAGGCCCTATGCTCCGCGTAGGAGTTAGAGGACAACATTAATAAAAAAACTTGGAACACAGCTCTTTAGTTTCGTGATACGTCTTTAATCCTCATGCACATGTATGGTACACGAACAAGAAAGTTTGAGAATCGATGGTCTAGAGTCTAGACATAATTAGCTATATTATAAATTTCGAATGAAATATAAGACTCACAAAAACCAAATCAGAAATTATTTCGTAATAGTTTGAATAATTCTTACGAAATGCTGGATTTGTAATTTCATTCAAATTATTTTAATTATTTGGGTTTTCAATAGTAAGTCAATATCGCTCGTTTCTCTGCCGAACCCTGCATATATTTAACTCAATCTCAAATAAAAACGCAAGTTGTTGCCATAGTAACAACAAATATAAATCGTTTAATAATGAAACTCCATTTGATTTACATTGGACTTTAACGCACGATTTGGATATTTTTACACACGATTATAATAACGGCATCCTTCACATACAATAATGTGTTTATTAATGTGTTCATTTTGGTGTGCGAGTAGATAAAATAATTTTGTTTATGATTTTTGTTATACTTAATTATAAACACAGTTTTGAATATTTTTTTATATTATTTATTAATTTTAATTATTTTTTTATTATTATTTCAAAAAAGTTTAAAACTCAATCCCTCTTAACTCAAATTGTAGTTTACTCGAAACATGTAATTTATTCTTTTCTAAGAATCTAGCAACTGCCAAGAACTAGGTTTAGTTATTCTATAGGTAATTTTAACGGCAAATAGTAAATATAACTGACGAATTGTTAATCCACATATAGTTAATCCATTAAAACAATTTCGATTTAGTATCTGAGTTGACTAATAGAGGAAACTTAATTGTGGTTACGACTTGGAAGATTAGTAGCTAGAATAGGTGAAGTAGGCAATAGGCAGTAGTTATAAATTTTGTAGATGAATTTGTACATTTACATATATGTAAATACATTCAATTACACTTACTGTTTATTTGAAATTTTCTTATGCGCTTTAGAATTTGAGCAAATTTCCCCAGAGATTAAATAAAACTTCATGAAGGCAATATTAATACAAAGTTTAAAATGTCCTTGTACTTGCGCGCAAAAAAACGTATTTGCCTGCTTTAAATAAATGGAGCAAAGAGGATTTCTAAAGTTTAATCGAAGATTTTTTCTTCGGCATACAAAGCTCTCCCTAAACATTGAACTAATAATAAAAACAGCTACTGAATTAGAACCAATTTTCTTGTAATATTTCCACCGCTTGGTAGTTAATTAAAAACAGTTCCACTGAATCACCAACTCGCGACGCGTAAAATTTATTCCCTTCCCGTACTACCTTTTATAACACTCATTAAAACTTCACTTCTACCCCTGATTACACCTTTTATCTTACCATTAATATTTTGTAAAATCTGGCCGTAAAAGATCCACTACCTCTATGCCAACAATAAATATCATTTAAAAAAGAATCATAAAAATATTAAAAATCGCATAAAAATGAATATGGATTATACATTTGCAGATAAATGCATTAAAAAAAAAATGTTTTTTTTTCAGTACTATGAAAATAAATTGAAAAACAAACTGGAATCGCATTCATTCCGTTGGAAGGAAATAAACAAAAATAATTGCTATTTATTTACATTTTTTATTATATTTACATTCTATAGTGATTTAAGTTAAAGTATTTTTGTTTATTAATACGTTCTGCTTGAAACTTGAAATTTTGAATTCAGTTTCGTGATCGGACATTTACAGCCGCTAAATCTCGACTTTCAACAGAATTTAATGCTTTTTTCGAAAAATCTGCCATATAGCGTCCGCCATTTTGAATTTCGAAATTTTGAATTCAGTTTCGTGATCAGCGACCCCTAAAAATCACGATATTTGGACAGTTCCTTCATATTTACTATAAACAATATTTCATAACTGCAACCGAACGCGCAGCCACGCGCAGTTATTTTTTGGATATGTTCTGAATAAATGTCTGAGCAACAATTTGAATTCGGTTTAAGAGCCCGGGTCGACCAGGCTTTTGACTTATTGCTATATTTACCAAAACGTCATCAAGAAAAATGACACTATTTTCATTGATTATTTGCTATATCATAAGTCGTTAATTATAATTTCGAGAAACACATTCAAATTGTAGTTACTATCTAGAGAAGAATCCATTTTTCAGAATCCAAATTCGCCAAGTATTCCCGATTCTACAGCCGTTTGAACTTCGTGTTACTTACGACTAGCAACGAGCAAATAATGCGGAAATCCAGACGCGTGCCGGGTTCATGATTATAATACATACTAGAATACCGCTAATGGTCCTAATACATACTAGATGTACCACTGCAACTATTCCAACCATTAAAAGTCTCTAGAAAAAAAATATTTTTTTCCACTTTTGGTCAGCATTTTGGGGTTTCCGACCACTCTGCGTCTATGTTTTTTGTTTAGTTAAGCAGTTGTTGCCATAGTAACAACAAACATATATCGTTTAATAATGAAACTCCATTTGATTAACATTGGACTTTTACGCAGGATTTGGATACTTTTCCACACGATGATAATAATGGCATCCTTCACATTTAATAATGTGTTTATTAATGTGTTCATTTTAGCGTGTGTGAGTAGATAAAATATTTTTGTTTATGATTTTTGTTAAAGTTACAAATACAGTTTTGAATATTTTTTTATGCGGACCCTCCTATATATTGTATTTATCTACTTATTAAAATTAAGTTAATTGAAACAAATTTAATTTAATTTTAATTATTTTTTTATAATTATTTTAAAAAAGTTTTACAAAGGCCACTTTCACCGCGACGGTTGGTCCTTATAATATATTTTACGTTATTATCAGTATATTCAATTTCCAAAATTTTAATGTTAAAAATCTCTATTAACAACTTCTTTTATGAAAGCGTCGTAAAGTTATGACGAAGAGAAATCGGAACTGTGGGTCTGGCTGGTAGCCTGTCAGGCAGCGGAAATTACAGAACGACGGTGGATATGGATGGAGTGGGATGGGCGGCTAAAGTGGTGAGCGCGTCTCCAAGGAGATGGGTGCGAAGATTGCTTGCGACACGGACGCAATGTAACGCGTCAGACTGATTGCGCCTTTTGTGTCAGCAACTCTAGTTCCGGATTTTCAACTACAGCTTGTTTACAGCCAGTTAAATCAGGTTCACGCGAAGGGAATATTCGCAAAATATTTAAACGAAGTGAAAGAGGGGAATTGCAAAGATTTTTATTATATTATACAGTCGCGTATGCAATTTTTAGAAAGATAAAATATTTCGCACTCACCATATATATGGCACTGGAAAAGGAAATATATACTACAAAAATTTCCTCAACTTTGAAATAGGTAAAAATTTATAAAGATATACAGATAACACGTTTACGCCATACACCAGAGCTTCTTAAACTCATGTAGATCGAGGATCTTGTTCTACTTATTTTTTCCGGACCTCTTCTTGAAAACCATTTGTTTTGCGGACCGCATCCAAACCTTAGGTATTTTACGCCATTCCTGAGACTTCATTTCTAGCTCAATCATCTGATAGGCATAGGCTTTATAATAAATATTGGTAATAAGTATTGCTGGTTATTAATTGCCCATTCATTAAATGAACATTTTTATTAGGAAATAAATACAGTAATAAATACAGTAGGAAAAATTATTAAAAAAGTTACAAATCATCGTCTTCTTGAACTATTTGCAAATATTTTTTATAAATTCGCAGACCCCTGGTAATGGTTACGCGGTTTAAGAACCTATGCCTTTAACCATCATTACTATTATTTATAAGAACAAGGAACAAATGGATAATTTAAATAATAGATAATTAAAATGCAGATGAACTTAGAGCAACTTAGAGAACAAAATAATGGTATATATAATAGAGGGTAATATGTAGTGGAGGGTCATTTTAGATGACTTTGGGAGATATAATTGCAGTGTTTGAATCTTATGAATTAGAATCCTATGAAACCTTCTCTTATAAAGTCATGTTTAATTCCTTGGATACGGATCAATAAAACAGTGCTGTATTCACTAGTGAAATTAAAGTTTTATTTCACTAGTGAAATAAAAGTATCCATAGCAACGCATCAAAATAACTCACTTATGGGCTCCGTAAACATGACACTGTATGTTGACTTCACTGATATTCTTTTTTGATCTCCAATCACAAAACTTAATATAGGTACATTTTCTTGTATGAATCTATCTAAAATCAATGTGTAGCAGACTCTCAGCAAAATAATGAGCCTTTTCTCTAATAAGTGGTCCAGGCATTGGCACATTTATATCCCGCGCAATTTTAAACCATTCAAAAGTAGCTTTGCCAATATCTTCGTGGGTACACTTTTTCAAACGTTTTCATCATGAGTTTGCACCATTTTTGGCTTTGTTCAAAATTTATTCGCGGTTTCTTATAATTGAAGAAAGTGTAGGTACTTGGAGAAATCCCAAAGTCTTCTGCAATCACTTTTTTCATTTTTAATACCTTTGTTAACTTCACTGATCAACCTCACTATAATGACATCGTCTTGAGTTTTTTTTCTCTGACATTCATATTTGCAATTGCAACGGCAGAGGTAAGAAGAAAGAATGAGTTTAAACTCTAAAATTTCATTAATATATAATTGGAGTTATAGAGATTATTTTCTATTTAAAATTTTACCATTGTACACACTTTTACTAGAAGTTATGGAAAAATTCGAGTTATGGAAGTTAATTTATATGTAAAATGCTATCTAAACGTATAAATTTCTAAAAAAGTTCGAGTTATTGAAATTTTAGAGTTATAGAAGTTCGAGTTATGGAAGTTCGACTGTATATTGTAGTGTTTGAAGGAATCGTTTTTAGAAAATCACCCAGCTCTATTTGTTTAATTTGAACTTATAAATAAAAACTATAAAAGTACAATATTTTACTTAGGAATTATCCCTCTGAATATTTATTCCCCCAGAATAGGCCAATTTTCACGATTACAATTCGCCTTATGTTTTTACAATTAAAAGTTTTCTGGGTCTGTTCTGCATGTATAGAGAATATATAGTCAAATACACTTATATTAATAAATACATAGTTATATCAACTATTTTACTTACAGCAACTATTCTTCTTACACCAATTATTTTACATACACCAACAATTTTATTTACACCTAACTATTTCACCCACATAAACTCGCACAGATATAATTTCTTCAGAACATATCAACTATTCAAGCAAAGAATTATTTACTTGACTTACTTGAGTTCGAAGGTACAACAAAAGACTTTTATGGGTTCCTTCCATTTGAGTTTGAATTGAACTATTTGAATTCGTTCAAGTGTTCCTTCCTTTTCGAGTATTTCACCTACTATCCCTTCTGTATCAAATATTCTAAATCGACACATACATTTATTTTACACCTAGGTATATATCATTCAAGCACTCCAATTGAATGAAACTTTGAAATTATTCATTCATTTATTATCATCATTTATTTACTAAATAAATTGGTACAAAAAGTTGAATTCAATATGTTAATATTACATCTAATTTCTATTTTGATATTATATATAATTTCAATTTTTAAATTCAATGTACAAGTCATTTACTTTTCTATTTTGAAATTATGAAATAGATGCAAATATATCCAAATTCTATTGTACATTTCATAAATTACCCAGCTAGTTTGCAGTTGAATTATTTGTGTTTGCACACAAACGCTGATGTTACTTATGATATGGGAAGCAATTTATCAATTGTGTGTCTGTTACAGCAAAAGTACGCAGTGAGGTAAATTAGGTATATGTACACATTATCGTAAATCTGAGTTCAACTTACATTTACCAACAATTTTTAACCATCAATATTTTCACGGCCAGTCAATCTGCGAAAAAAACCCTTAACATGTCTTCTTCTTCTTCTGGCACTACAGCCAAATTTTAGCCTTGACCTCTAGTTTATTCCCCCATTCCTCTCTCTCCCGGGCCACTTCCTTCCATCTTCCTAGTTTAAGGATTCGTCTGGCGTCCTGGTCTACTTCATCCTACCATCTTTTTCTTAGTCTTCCTATCTGCCTCTTCTCCACCATTTGGCCGTTCTGGTTCCAAAAGAATCCTGAACGTCCGAATGGTGGGGAAGAGGCCGATAGGAAGACCAATGGGCATTTAAGGGGCATTCTAGCATCTGGCATTCTTATAATGTGGCCTGCCCACCGGAGACGCGGCAGTTTCACGTATATCGACACTGGTTGGTCTGATATACTTCTTTGTTGTATCGCCTCCTATATTCTTCATTTTCCCGTACTGGTCCTAAGATCCCTCTTAATATTTTCCTCTCGATCGCGTCGATTTTTGCTTCTTTATTTACGGTAAGGATCCACACTTCGCAGCTGTACGTGAGTATTGGTTAGATGACTGTTTTGCACACCTTAATTTTTGTGTCTCTGTGTATCACGTTGGACTTGAGTACATTCGCCAATGAGAAATATTTCACTATATTTGCCATCATCCCTCTGGCTCCAGTTTCCGCATCTTCCAGGCTTTTGCTATTGATGTTTGCGCCCAGATACTTGAAGTCGTTTACCTGTTCCAAGTTGTCTTGTATTTGTATTCTTCGGTGTACCCGTTCTACTTTGCACTAACGTCTTTGTCTTGACGATGTTAATTTGGAAGCCGATTGTTTGGGCTGCTGATTATAGTGCTTCCTTCGTGTCTCGTTTTGTGTGTCCCATTATGTCAATATCATCCGCGTATACTGCGAGTTGTACGGATTTGTTTATTAGCGAGTTGTCTCTCCTTCTTCCAGTCTTTCTTAATACATGCTCCTGGGCGAGGTTGAACAGCGTCGGTGCCAACCCATCGCCTTGTTTCATCCGTTGTCCACATATAAAGCTTTCCGATAAATTTCGCTGCAGCTGCACCTGTGCGGTATATTCTGACATGGTGAGCTGGACAAGTCTTACCAGCTTTTCTGGTACGCCCAATTCTGTCAGTATCACGTATAACTCGTCTCTGTTTATGGAGTCGTATGCTTGTTTAATATCGAGGAACACATTGTATACGTCGACCAGGTCTAAAACCTGCTTGGTACTCTCATATTATATTTGATGCAAAATGCTTAACCCTAAAAAACCTGCCATGCGTCTCAGGTGAGAAAATTACTGCTACTTTGGGTCTGAGAGACCTATGTCAGGTGGTTAGGTGTTAAGTCTGTTGTTAACTATGAATATTTTTTATTCGTTGCACAACAGTGATACTCTTCTGTGGTTTGAGCATGTCATCCTATCGCCTTTCTTGTATATATGTCCTTATCTATCTATCCTTAACATGTCACAGAACAAAATCTAGTACAGTTTGGGAGTGCCTTCAGAACTGGCACAACACAACAGCGTTACGCTTGCGTGGGTGCACTTGCAAAATAATGCGCTGCTGCAGCGCTCCCGTTTGCTAGAGATAAGTCCTACTTCGCAAGTCACCTGAGAGTGTTTTTAGAGCTTGAAACTGACAAACGCAACAGCGTTACGCTTGCGTGGGTGCCCTTGCAAAAGAAGGCACTGCTGCAGCGCTCCCATTTGCTAGAGATAAGTCCTATATCACCAAAACCTTGGCCCGTAAAGTAATAACAATGAAGCAATAAGAATCACCAATTACATTGGTTCCGTTTAAGTGGCCAACAACATTGGGTTCCATATCTAACAACTGAAATCTTACAACTATCTAGGAAACAAATTGCAACAGTAGCAGATTTCTCAATGAGACACTCCGCACTAAGAGGACACCTGCAGAAGATGGACAGAAACATTATGCAAACTCTGCAACGATGAGGCCGAAATTGCTTCTCATATAATCTTCCACTGCGAAGCAATTGCGCGCAGGAAATAAAACTCAACTCAAACTTCACAGCTGAAGGAGTACTATATAAGGCAGGGGTGGGCAAATATTTTGGCTGTGGGGTTTCACATGGCAGAGGAAAATTTAACCGCGGGCCGCATTAAAAAAAATTCTATTTTAATAGTTATTTTAATGTGCAGTGTCTATGAAATTGTGGCAGGTGGACTAGAAGGAGGTAATAGAGGAAATAAAAACTACTTTAAACAACATCCACATTTTGAAATCTAATAAAGCCCTCACACTGCAAATGACTCGAGAATGAAGAGAGAACCTAATAAAGAAAATTACGAGACAATGCGAAATACCAAAGTGGTCCAATATCCAACACATAAATCCACATAAAAGGCAATAACAACAAAATTACAAGCTGAGCAGTCTAATGTCACATGTATACAAATTTCTGACAAATATAATCACCAACAGACTAGAGAGAAAGTTCGACGAATACCAACAGAGAATGCAAGAAAGAAGCATCCACAACTTCATTCCCCACGAAAAAACTTTACCTGTCCAACGTGAAGGAGGAGTAGGGGAGAACAGGGTATTGGGAGCATACTAAGGGAAAATTTTGATAAAAAACACATTTGTACACATTCTTATAATTTTTAATTAGGAACTCTTACCTTGATATGTTAATCAAGTATATGTTAATCACAGTTATTATGAATTACAGTAATTTATTAAGATACAATAACGATTTAACAAAAAAAGTCAGTCCCTCCCATTACCCTTCATACGCGGGTAATTGAGAGCCTATTTAATGCTCATATTTGAAATGGGAGCCATAATATTTACTCTTTCCCGAAAAATTATCTTAACACACTTTACGTGGCATCTAATATAAAAAGAAGATATATGAATCTAAAATGACCTGAAAATATATTGTGAAACTTTATGGGGTAATGGGAGCTACATCTGGTAGTGAGAGCCATGCTAGGCTACCATTACCCGCTGACCACCACTTTGAAAATTAATAACATAAATATTTAATTCTGCTTTCAATCACAATTTAACCAATTGGACTTATTAGTAAATGAATCTAGGGATGTAATAAGCATAAACATAATAAAATAAGAAAAAAACTTCATGCTTATTTTGGCGATAACAATCGGTAGATTTTTATAAGCGTGGAGCGAAAAACACACAACCGTCCTTCGTGACTTAACGCATAGGCGCTAACGGTTCCTGTGCGTCAGGCGAAGTTTCTCGATGGTTGACGGAAGCGGCTGAGTGTATACGATTGCGCAAATGTGCAGACTTTCCGTTCAATCATCGTCGCTCCCATTACCCGACTGCTCTCATTACCCCCGCGCTCCCCTACAACAAGGTGACTCCTTATCTCCAAAACTCTTCACTTTAGCATTGGAAAAGGTTTTTAAGAAAACTGACTGGAACGACAAAGTTATCCAAATCAATGAAACTCGACTAACCAATCTAAGATATGCTGACGATGTCACTATCTTGGCACATCATCAATCAGCTTATTGAAGTTCACTGCTGGACGTAAGCCTCCCTCAATAGTAGGCTCAATCTTGGCACATAGTATAGAAAATTTGTTAGATCAACAATAATTACAGACTAACAAAGAGAATCTAAAAACGTGGAGCTGAAAATGATCCTTTTAAATACCCAAAAAAAGTACCTAGTACTAAAGTACTTAGTACCAAGTCAAAAAGATGGAAGTATAGGACTGTACCTAGAACATAAACTTATCAACACTATTAACCAAACCCAATAGAAGGAGGAAAGAAGAAGTAAAATAAGGCTAGGATGCGTCCCTTGCGCCAAACGGTTATTCATCCTGCGAAACAATAAAATAGCAAACACCTAAATCAAGAGTTTTTGAAGACTGCATTTTACCTGTGATGACATATAGCACTAAAACTGCACACAGAACAATGAAGAGGTCAATGAAAGGAATTACAAAATGTGACAGATAGCGAAATGAAAGAATACGAGCAATAACTAAAGTCACCGATATTGCAGAGAAAATTGCATCCAAATGAAGATGCGCAGGTTACGTTGCAAAAAGTGATACGATCAGATGGAACAGGCGAATCATAGAATGGAGACCATATGAACACAAAAGAGGAAGAGGAAGACCACCTATGGGATGGTGTACAATCACCTCATAGGAACAACCAGACTAGCATGGATCCACCTAGCACATCATAGGGAAAGATGGAAACAATTAAGAAAAGCCTATTTCTAAGGATGGACCTAATGGCTAAAGAAGTAGATTGGAAGTGTGGATTCCTCTTGTGGATCACGTCGGGGTCACCAATTTGTGGGTGACCGGATTCCTCTTGTCGATCACATCGGGGTTATCACCAATTTGTGGATAACCGGATTTCTCTTGTCGATCACGCCGAGGTCACCAATTTGTGGGTTCCTCCTTTTCAATCACGTCGGGTGACCGGATTCCTCATGTCGATCACGTCGGGGTCACCAATTTGTGGGTGATACAAGGTAGAATAAATATATCACTCACGGGTTGCAGAGAAATTTATTTACAATCATATAATATACAAATATACAAAAGATACAAACACTGTATTAAGGAAATGGCGGAGCTGCACGTATAGAAGAACTTGGATATAACTGGAACAAACCTGAAGTATCACTTTGGTGGAACTGATGTCTCGGAGGCGTTCGTACTCGGACCGTCTCCGTACTTTCACTCACTGTTTATTTGGAGGTCCCAGTATATGATCCTTCCTCTGTGGGTGATTTTTTTTTTCGGTTATATCGTCCCTTTGGTGATTACCGATGCTCGGGATAAAACTATCCTGTCGTAATCTTCACGAGGATTACACTATCGACCCCCATCAAATATTTTCGTAAATTTGTCCGAAAGTATTCGGGTAATTATTGTAATGCCCTCGTAAAACAAGAAAGTAAAATGTTTCTTGATCTGCTCGAGAATTACACTATCGACCCTCACAAAATATTTTCGGAAATTTGTCCGAAAGCATTTGGGTAATTATTGTAATGCCCTCGTAAAACTAAAATAGGTTTGAACGGCCCATTGCCGCTACAGAAGGTAGAAGGTAGTGGCAGGTAGAAATGAGTAAAGATCAGGCTTGGTAAACATTAGAAGCATGACATGCTTTCGGTAATTTCTGTAGTTATGCTTCTGTTAGAATATAAACTAAAATTATTCATTCTGCGTACTTTTTGGCTCGACACCATCACGAAACTAACCTATTTTTTTTTTTATAAACCAACTTGTTTATATTATACATAGATATATTTCTTTAATTAAAGTAAATTATAAAATGCTTCTTTGGCCATATAAAATGTCGCAAGGGGTCGCATGCCGCCCGCGGGCGGCTATTTGCCTAGGCCTGATATAAGGGATGCAAATTCCTGAACTCGCAGTGGGACGAGAAAAAAAAACCTTGAAGACCAAGGTTTCAACAATTGAAGATCTTGCTGGAAGAAGGTGTTAACTTAGGTTTGGTATGTTTTGAGAAACAGCAGCAGGGACTTTTTATTCAGGTGTTTCTGAACTTACTACCACGAGTAATTCTGTCTAGTAAAAACCTCTCAAATAGTGCCGTTCGGAACCGCCGATAAACTGCTAGGTCCCGTATATTAAGCGGATGATTCGTTCCACAAGTATGCGCGAGAGGTTGCCTACGCTCTCATAGAGTACGGCACCTTAAGACCTGCATTTACGCCTGAACACTTTCTTCTTATTATTGTTCGTCATGTCCGTCATGTAAGTTCTTCACATCCTTCAATTAACTATTTCAATAAACATTAAATTAATACATATATTAATGATTTTACTGATTTTAGCAGTTTTAAAAAAAAAACTATAACTAGTTTTTGTTAAAATAATCAATAAAATATCGATTAATCAATTTGAAATAAAAGTTTACGGCTTTTTTCAACAGCTTTCATTTACGCATTTTATTTACGCGGTTTTTAAAATGCTACTGTCTATAGCTTGGCGTTTAGTCTAGTCTTGTCTGTTTAGTCTTATCGGTCTAGTCTTGTCTGTCTAGTCTTGTCTGTCTAGTCTTGTCTGTCTAGTCTTGTCTGTCTAGTCTTGTCTGTCTAGTCTTGTCTGTCTAGTCTTGTCTGTCTAGTCTTGTCTGTCTAGTCTTGTCTGTCTAGTCTTGTCTGTCTAGTCTTGTCTGTCTAGTCTTGTCTGTCTAGTCTTGTCTGTCTAGTCTTGTCTGTCTAGTCTTGTCTGTCTAGTCTTGTCTGTCTAGTCTTGTCTGTCTAGTCTTGTCTGTCTAGTCTTGTCTGTCTAGTCTTGTCTGTCTAGTCTTGTCTGTCTAGTCTTGTCTGTCTAGTCTTGTCTGTCTAGTCTTCTCTGTCTAGTCTTGTCTGTCTAGTCTTGTCTGTCTAGTCTTGTCTGTCTAGTTTTCTCTGTCTAGTCTTGTCTGTCTAATCTTGTCTGTATAATATTGGCTGTCTAGTCTTCTCTGTCTAATCTTGTCTGTCTAGTCTTGTCTGTCTAGTCTTGTCTGTCTAGTCTTGTTTGTCTAGTCTTG
Organism: Phosphuga atrata; assembly: GCA_944588485.1. Lineage (NCBI taxonomy): Eukaryota > Metazoa > Arthropoda > Insecta > Coleoptera > Silphidae > Phosphuga > Phosphuga atrata. Next base: position 64,209,026 of record OX155896.1, on the reverse strand, counting down.
TCTGTCTAGTCTTGTCTGTCTAGTCTTGTCTGTCTAGTCTTGTCTGTCTAGTCTTGTCTGTCTAGTCTTGTCTGTCTAGTCTTGTCTGTCTAGTCTTGTCTGTCTAGTCTTGTCTGTCTAGTCTTGTCTGTCTAGTCTTGTCTGTCTAGTCTTGTCTGTCTAGTCTTGTCTGTCTAGTCTTGTCTGTCTAGTCTTGTCTGTCTAGTCTTGTCTGTCTAGTCTTGTCTGTCTAGTCTTGTCTGTCTAGTCTTGTCTGTCTAGTCTTGTCTGTCTAGTCTTGTCTGTCTAGTCTTGTCTGTCTAGTCTTGTCTGTCTAGTCTTGTCTGTCTAGTCTTGTCTGTCTAGTCTTGTCTGTCTAGTCTTGTCTGTCTAGTCTTGTCTGTCTAGTCTTGTCTGTCTAGTCTTGTCTGTCTAGTCTTGTCTGTCTAGTCTTGTCTGTCTAGTCTTGTCTGTCTAGTCTTGTCTGTCTAGTCTTGTCTGTCTAGTCTTGTCTGTCTAGTCTTGTCTGTCTAGTCTTGTCTGTCTAGTCTTGTCTGTCTAGTCTTGTCTGTCTAGTCTTGTCTGTCTAGTCTTGTCTGTCTAGTCTTGTCTGTCTAGTCTTGTCTGTCTAGTCTTGTCTGTCTAGTCTTGTCTGTCTAGTCTTGTCTGTCTAGTCTTGTCTGTCTAGTCTTGTCTGTCTAGTCTTGTCTGTCTAGTCTTGTCTGTCTAGTCTTGTCTGTCTAGTCTTGTCTGTCTAGTCTTGTCTGTCTAGTCTTGTCTGTCTAGTCTTGTCTGTCTAGTCTTGTCTGTCTAGTCTTGTCTGTCTAGTCTTGTCTGTCTAGTCTTGTCTGTCTAGTCTTGTCTGTCTAGTCTTGTCTGTCTAGTCTTGTCTGTCTAGTCTTGTCTGTCTAGTCTTGTCTGTCTAGTCTTGTCTGTCTAGTCTTGTCTGTCTAGTCTTGTCTGTCTAGTCTTGTCTGTCTAGTCTTGTCTGTCTAGTCTTGTCTGTCTAGTCTTGTCTGTCTAGTCTTGTCTGTCTAGTCTTGTCTGTCTAGTCTTGTCTGTCTAGTCTTGTCTGTCTAGTCTTGTCTGTCTAGTCTTGTCTGTCTAGTCTTGTCTGTCTAGTCTTGTCTGTCTAGTCTTGTCTGTCTAGTCTTGTCTGTCTAGTCTTGTCTGTCTAGTCTTGTCTGTCTAGTCTTGTCTGTCTAGTCTTGTCTGTCTAGTCTTGTCTGGCTAGTCTTGTCTGTCTAGTCTTATCTGTCTAGTCTTGTCTGTCTAGTCTTGTCTGTCTAGTCTTGTCTGTCTAGTCGTCTTGTCTGTCTAATCTTGTAAGTTTAGTCTTATCTGTTTAGTCTTATCTGTCTAGTTTTGTCTGCCTAGTCTTGTCTGTCTAGTCTTGTCCATCTAGTCTTGTCTGTCTAATCTTGTATGTCTAGTCTTATATGTCTAGTCTTATCTGTCTAATCTTATCTGGCTAGTCTTATCTGTCTAATCTTGTCTATCTAGTTTTGTCTGTCTAGTCTTGTATGTCTAGTCATGTGTAGCCTTGTCTGTCTAGTCTTGCCTGTCCAGTGTGGTCTGTCGAATCCTGTCTGTCTAGACTTGTCTGTATAAAATTGTTTGTCTAGGTTTGTTTATCTAGTCTTTTCTATCAATATAGTCTGTCTAATTTTATCTGTCTAGTTTTGCCTGTCTAGTCTTGCCGGTCTAATCTTGCCGGTCTTGCAAGTGCTTATGATGAATGGTTTTGCCTTTGTAGTCTTACGTATCTAGTTTTGTCTGTCTATTCTTGTTGAATAATATTTTAGTTTAAGCCATTTAATATGTGTTTTCTTTAAATCTCGGGGCTCCGATGCGTAAAATCCGAACCCCGACAAAAATTGACTAGAAAAACTATATTTTAACTAAAATCAGTTTTCAATGGTTACATAAATAAGTTACATATACACTGTAACTAACTACAGCAGCTTTGAGCATAAAGTATAGTTTAAATAAAATAACTAGGTACTGGATATTCTAATATTGGTTAAAACTAATTTGTGTTGCGGAAGGTAAAATAATACCTTAGTATTAATTAAGATTTATAAATTATTATTTTGCTGTTAATCAGTAGAATTCAAAACGGATATTCAAGAGTGAGGCATATTTTATATTCTTGGAATCGATAATCCAAATTTTATGCTCTTCAATATATTGATATTGTAAAAGTTTCATCGAACATAGCCGATAGCGCAAGCTGAACACTCGTACTTTTTTAATATTTGGGTTTTATACCCCCGCTCGCTTTGTTTACGTTTTGCACATTATCTCTCAATATTTATTCCATCAGTGCGCTGCAAGTTCCGACTGGAGTCAGTTTCTCAGTCAATTTAAATGCGGTATCATTTTTTTAGAGGTGAAGTGTTTATAGACGCAACGTGAACATTTGTTATATATGTTATTTCGGCGAATTATTAGTTTTCTAGTGCAAATGACCGTAATATTATGTGAACTTTAATTTATTACCGCTGGACAATGTGGTACTGTGAAGTGGGAATTTAATGTGAAGTGTTATGGATGGATTGTAAGGAGGAATATATTACCTGAACTTCAAGTAAAGGTTAGGTTATTAACATAATTTAAAATAATAGTAATGTTGCATATTGTATTATTTCCTAAAGTCTACAGTCTACACTAACTATAGTATATGTAAGTATAAGTATATATAGTATATAGTAAATATAGTATATACTAATATATAATAAATATAGGAATTATATAATGTAATGGTTTAAAATAATCGTTTGAGAAATTAAACTATTATTTTGATTAGAAAACGTTAACAAATATTAGATTCACACATAGATTATCGACGATAAAAACAGGACTGAAATGTATTTTGTGGACAAAACTTGGAATAATGGGCATATCCATGTAATAAACCTTTTATCTGTAATTCGTGTATTTAATATTTTCTTTGTTTAATACATTGCTTCGTAAACTTATTTTATTGGTATAATTTTATATATCTACAGGCTGTTGAGCTTAAATAAATTGCAATCAAATTGTTTTTACAAGAGTTGTTCATACTAATTGGAAGTTGGTATTAAGCCATTGGTTTTAGTTTTTATAATAAGAGTAAATCAACATAATCTCACTATTTGTGCATGGCGTTGAGAAAACTAAGAAACATAAATTCGTTTGACAATTCTCCATGGACTTAATTATTTAAAACCTGCGCAATAAGAATTTTCTGATTCTAGATAAATAAATACTCCATTTTATCTATTCTCACATCAAAATGAATGCATTAATAAATAAATTATTGTATGTGAAAAATGCCATTATTATAATCGTGTGTAAAAGTATGCAAATCGTGCGTAAAAGTCCAATGTAAATCAAATGGAGTTTCATTATTAAATGATTTCTGTTGTTACTATGGCAACAACTCGCATAACTTAACAAAAAACATAGACGTAGTGAAAATAAATTTTCTGACGTATATTAAAGTTGAATTATTTTTTCATATTTTGAATCAATAAGTCTCGGCCTCTCAGTCTAGATTTATCTGGCTCTTATGTAGCATAACCTAACCATAATCTAATCTAGATTAAATCTAGGTTAACCGAGATTACATCGAAATAGGAAAAGATGGTTCCTTCTATGCCCTTAACCCAAATTGACCTTGACACTTCCGGTTCCGACTTCCGGTTTCGACTTCCGGTTTCGTTTCACAGATGAGTGTGTGAGGTCTATGTCGCCTTACGTGCGAGGTCTTATGTAACCCCACGCTAGATGTGAGGGCTATGTAGTCGCACGTGTGAGGTATATGTAACCCCACGCTGGGTGTGAGTTCTACTTTCGACTTTCGTTTCCGGTTTCGACATACGGTTTTGCCTTCCGGTTTCGATTTCCGTTTCACTGTGCGCGGAAAAATTCGGTGCAGGCGGGAAAATTCAAAATTTCACGAAGGCGGGAAAATTCAAAATCAAAACCGTAAGCCGAAAGCGAAAGTATCAAGGTATGGGTCAGAGGAGGTAGAGGGCCTAGAAGGAAAAATGTTTCCCTACTCATCGACAACGACCGAATAGTGTTCCCGTTACTCTGCATTTTTACTAGTTGAATTTTTTCCATGACACAAACTGTGGGGGATAATGACAAGTTTCGGATTCCCTGAAAAACTGACAGCCCTAACCAGAGTAACACTATCTGAAGTATCGTCTGTAGTAAGAATACGAAACAAGTTGTCTGAGACTTTTATAACAGAGGAAGGACTACGACAGGGAGACCCACTGGCAACTTTACTGTTTAACATCGTACTAGAAAAGGCCGTTAGGAGTAGTGGAGTGGATACTAACGGCACTGTGTACTTTAAGTCAACACAACTATTGGCTTACGCAGACGACATTGATATAATTTGCAGAAGCGAACTGGCGACCTAAACTACTTACTCGCTGCTGGAGAAGGAAGCAAATAACCTAGGACTCACTGACAACGTAAACAAAACGAAATACATGGTGGCTAACGAAACTCATCGGAAGGTAGGACCAACGCTAGAACTAGACGGAAAGCACTTTGACACAGTAGATACATTTGTGTACTTGGGCTCGCAACTGAACAGCGTAAACCGGATGGGCGAGGAGATTAGAAGGCGGATAACTCTTGGTAACAGGTGCTATTATGGGCTACTTAAACTTTTTAGGTCCAAAACAATCCACCCCAAGCATAAGTGCACACTGTACAGGTCACTGATAAGACCGGTGGTAACCTATGGTGCAGAAGCATCGAGCTTAACACAGAGCGAAGAACAGGCTTTAAGTGTATTTGAGAGAAGAATGCTACGTGCATTATTTGGAGCGACCCAAGAACGAGGAATCTGGCGCCGAAGATATAATCACGAACTATATCAGCTCTACAATCAACCAGATATTGTGAGTTTCATCAAGGTGGCAAGATTGAGATGGCTCGGACACATGCAGAGAATGGGTGATCATAGGGTTCCGAAAAAGTTGTTCAATGGCCAACCAGAGGGAAGGAGAAGGGCCGGAAGGCCAAGAGGGAGATGGAAGGATGCGGTAACAACTGACCTACAAAAACTTCAAGTACGGGACTGGAGAACGTTGGCGAGTGATAGGTCCGCTTGGAGAAACATGCCGAAGGAGGCCCAGACCGGCAATCGGTTGTAGTGCCATTAAGAAGAAGAATTTTTTCCATGAGGCGTTGAACGTTATAACTAGGGTTTATACCAAAACCGACTTTTGGAAGAACCGGTTTTTGAATTCCAGATTTCCAAAAAAACGGTTTTAGCCGATTTTCGAATTTTTGTCAAAAAATAGGATTAGGGAAAATATTTTTAATTTATATAAAATATCATAAAACGATATCAATATCGAAGTCAAAATAAATACAAACATTTTAGGATTACACATTACTTATTCAAAATAACGAACATTCAAACAAAAATTTCTAATGGTATTTACCTTTATTTTACTTTAATTTCTCCCAAGAAAATAGTATTTTAAAACACTTAAAATTTCCACTGAACAGTGGCCAAGTCTTATTCTTATTTTGGACACAACATTGCCTGAAATTGAAAATACTCGTTCACTAGCTATTTAACTTGGTGTTACAGCTTTCAGGGCATCAAATAAGAAATCCCCAAGTTTTTGGTTATTTTATTCGTTGCCTCAAATAATGAAAATTCCGTTTTTAGTGTCTTTGGATTTGTAAGTTTTTCTTCAGGGTCTCCAAGAAACTTATGAATCGATTTTTCCATCGCTTCCTTTAAAAAAGCATTACTTGTCTTCTTGAATTCGTTCCTCCAAGGCATATAATAATTTAAAACTTATTTCAGTGTTTAATTTTTTTAGATCATTTTACAGAAATTCATATAAAAATAATTTTTAAGTAATTAGAATTCTGAAATAATATATATATATGAATATATATATATATATATATATATATATATATATATATATATATAAAAATATAAAATATTTTGTGCTTTAGCAAATGATTATTAAACATTTTACCTCAACGATCGCTTTGATGCTATAAAAATTCGGAGACCCCAATGAAAATTTTGGTTTAGATATTTCTTAAATCTGTTCTGTGAAATGCTTTTGTATAGAACCTCTTACGGTAATTAAAAATAAACCAAATTACTGGGAGATTGCTAACAGCTTTACCTTTTGAAATATACAGTTATATTATTTTGACAAAAAAAATTAAAAAAATAATACATTATATTAAAAAAATTTCTATTGAACATTAGCAAATGATCATAGTTTTCTTTGATAAAGTTTTCTTTCAATGCACGGTAGATCTCGTTGCAAACTCCAGCAGTAGTCTGCCATCATATGTGAGCCCCACCGCTATTATAGCATTTTTTTTCTTTTAAACGAGTTGCTAAGATTTTCGAAGCTTCTTTTAGGAAGTTCAGATTTGCTACTAAGTCATTTAGTTCTTTATGATTAAATCGTTGAGGTTCTCAAAGGCTACATTTGTAGTCTGAATCAGAGTCTTCACTTGCTGTATTTCGTTCGGGTTCACAGAGATTTAGATCATCAGAAGATTTAGATGTGCTGGGTTGTACCTCTTGTGATTTTAATTGAGGTCGTTGAGCAGAAAATAAGTTAGGATATGTCCACTTACTCCTATTTTTACGGTTAATTCCGTTTATTTTCACAAGGCAGAAGTAGTAATCGTCATGATGGTTTCAAGGTTCTTTCCAAATCATCGGTGTTACGAACATTATTGCATCTCTTTTTCCACTATCATATGTAGTGTAGTGTCATATGTTTAGTGTATGTTTTAGTGTAATAAAAAACGAAAATGTATGTAAAAATAGTAAATGAGGGTAGTTAGTTATAACTCGAAAACAAAAGCTGTTAGAGAAAAATTGTTGCCATATTTAAAAAATAGGCGTCAATTTGAGATAGAAACAAAAAAAAAATCACAGGAAACAGACAATTTTATTTTTTTTTGTTGACCAGTGTAATCAATAAAGCAACAAGTTTTTGTGCTAATAAACATTAATATTAAGCATATTTTGTTACTAGACCATCTACATGGAGCTCGAAGAATTATTCAATAATATATTTATTTTTCGTCGATGAAAAATTGAGAATTTATAAGAGAATTGGGAGTAGTTAAAACCAATTGAAAGTTTGTAATGGGATTAATAATTGCATAAAACGCTATTTTTATAGCATAATTGCATATTTTAGTACTCTTTCCTGTATAGTGCTTATTTCAGTAGTTAAATATGTTTTGTATTACGCGGGATCGGTGGAGGACCGCAGCCAGTGACGTGCCATGCGGGTTCGGCACACTCGGCAACTCGATCTACTGTATTGCACTAGGCGAAATCGTTTTCAGTGTGCGGCAATTTTCGGATTGCTTGTCATTAAATCGCTCGCTGTGTTCGAATTAATAACGTCAGTGTTTTTGTTGAATTAATACCGTCAGTAAAAAAATACAGACTTTAGTAGAATCTTTGATTAAAAATTACTCAGGCCAATTTACGACTGATGGTACTATGATTTTCTGCAAGGTTTGTGAAAAGTGAATACCTTCATCAAAAAAATACTAGATCGATCTACATGTGAGTACCGCTACACATATATCTGCAAGACAGAAACTTTCGAAAAGACGTCAGCTGATTCTAATTTCACCTTCTAATTCGGATGCTAAAAAGATTTATGCGAGTTATTTGTTGCGTGCAATATTCCTTTTCATCAATATAATAACGATATATGCCAAAGATTCCCTAAGAAGTATTGAACTAATCAGATAATTAAAAAAAAAAACACCACGGTTCGAAAAAACTACCTCTCAACAATCTACAATGAAGTGCTAAGTGAAATACGCATTGATTTTTCCAAGAATTTAACATAGATCTCTGCCAATGAAACGACATATTCATGTGTACTTTTTATAGCAAAGTTGATTGCTGGAAAATTATCCAAACCTACTCCCTCCCCATTTGGTTGCCTGAAAGGGCCTAGAAAAAACAAATAATTCAACTTTCGCCCGGTTCATAAATGATCCCATCAAATCACTATTTTCCGATTCTTCTATGGACGAGAGAATATGTGTCTTTCTTTCTGACGGTGCACCTTATATGGTGAAAGCTGGTCAAGCTCTGAAAGTGTTTTACCCATACTTGCTTCACATCACCTCTTTAGCCCACGGATTATATCGACTTGCGGAAGAGATCAGCAGAGTTCGGGAATGTCAATAAATTGGTTTCCTCTACAAAGAAAATATTTTTAAAAGCACCATCGCGCGTACAAAAATATAAAGAGCGACTGCAAAACCTAGCACTACCTCCAGAACCAATATTAACGCGATAGGGAACAAGGTTGAAAGCTGTATTGTTTTATGCTGAGAATTTTGAGGCTATAAACGTAGTCAAGTTAGTTGGTCAATTTGACAGTTTAGAAACCATTGCAATTAATTCAAGCCAGCTGGCATTTGAGAATCCTTTAATCAATTAAAATTGATAATTGTAACACATTTCAGCAATATTCCCTCCCGACGCCATTGAGAGACTAGAAACTAAAAACCTTCCTCTGTGCAAATCCTTGGAAATATTGTAAACAAATATTGAACAGTGCAACGACCTTCCGACTTCGCTATCGGAAAAGGTCAGTGGCTAATGATATGCTGTAAGGAAAGTAAACGCATTTATCAAAGCCACCAGCCAAACTCTGCCTGAAGATGTTTTTGCAGAAATGACGCAAAATTTCAAGTTCTGTTCAGTAAAGTGACAAACATCACAAGTTTGCTCTAGAAAATCTAGAAAAATATTTAATTGTATGTTGTCACAAGAACTATAACTGTATGTTATAACAGAAGTAAAATTCCAATAATAAATAGTATTTTGATTGTGCATACTTTGTGCATATTTCGCCCATTTTTGTGCATGTTTCGCCCATTTTTAGTGCATATTTGCATGCATATTTTGGCAAGTTGATAGTGCATATAATCCGATGTCTACGTATTAGCATAGTTTTAAACAAAAAATATTTCCATTCTACCCATTCTGAATGTTAACTAAACTTGATTATCATGAATTATATCAGTCTATACCAGATTTTTCCAGAAATAATCTAAAGATTTCAATTTTTTCTTCATCTTTTACTATATCAAACATTTCGCATTTTTTTTCAAATATTTCCATCCAATAATATGCGCTTATATTTTTTCCATCAAATTTTTCAAGTACAAACCTATCTGCTAACTTTTTTATATTTTGTTTTTCTTTTTGTTCCGATTTTCAACTAATTTTTCAATTAATTTAATTCTAATTTTCACTAAATAGTGAAAATTTTAGAAAAAATAGTTGAAAATCGGCACAAAAAAGAAAAACAATGTACAAAAAAGTTAGCAGATAGGTTTGTACTTGAAAAATTTGATGGAAAGGAAAAAGCGCATATCCAATATTGGATTCTGAATTACCTTCTTCGGTAATAGTCTTTGGCAATAGTCTTTCTTGTGTAATTTACTCTAGTAATTGGCTTTGAAAAATCATGTTTCCATCCTTATCCACATATGTTTTTAGTATATGTTCTGTCATTTTTATCCATACACTTTTAGTTTGATGTCTTTTTTCAATGTATTTTTTACTGTAGCATAACCTTTAAAGGCGTAGATAAGTTTCTAAATTTATGCTCCTCAGGAATCAGGAAAATTTTGTCATCTAATGTGACAATTGAGGTTATAACAATATGGTTTGACTTTTCGTCTATTGCTGCTTTTACTTCTGAACGTAAATTTTAACTTTTCCATTTTCTGACAACAAATTTTCGTTTTATAATAATATTTTCTAATGATTGGTTCGACACAGTCAATTTAAAACACTCTTGAGTTGCTCTATAACAGTGGTTTTTCTGGTAGTGGTAACTCAAACTTTTTTTGCTGCGACACCCTTATCTAGCTAAAAAAAAATCTCGCGGCACCTTTGTCGGGCTTCAAAATTACGCGGCACAGCTATTCTAAAAACGGTTAGAAAACTTAGTCCCGCAATGTCGGTACTAAAAAAAATACAAATTTTCAACCTACTTGTAAGCTCGTTCTCCACAGACCCTAAAATAGTGAAAATTCGCTTGCTTATAGTGCTATTTGACAGCTGCACAGTATCAATCTTCTTGGCCATGTCTGGACCTAAAATGAAACTTACAACATCCTTCACTCAACACATTCACTGCTGCCGTGACACCGGTGACCCGGCGGTGTTTTGTCAGCGTGTAGTTTTGCAACACGGCACTGGGTCACCGGTCACCCATTTCGTGAAAATCACCTAAAATAGTTCAATGGGGACCCTAGAGAAAGAAAATAAATGCCAAATCATTATAACTATCGATTTTATAAAGTGGTTTTTAAATAAAGTAGATCGGCGATACAGGAAAGTCATAAAATCAGGCGCGGCAGTGAATGTGTTAAGGTTTAATTAGTGTCTCGGCAATAGTAGGAGGCTTCCAGATTTTGCTATGTGTGAACTGACAATAAATGAAATTTTTTTAAAATTCTCTCCACCATGGACGACCTTGCCTGAAGAGATAAAACGTGGCGTTTGTAGATTTGCTCACCTTTATGTACTAAATCAGATTAGTTACATTCCAGATGTCTTTTTAATTTGGATGGAACCAAGCAACTGTTTGCAACCATTTTATGACAGATAACCCATTGCTATTCCGGTGCTTGTTCGTTCCCAACAGAAACAAAGCCAAACAATGCTAAGTAGCTAAGATCATATTTCCCTTTTTCCTCGGATTATCGTTTGGACGTGAGTTGTGTTTTCGCGAACTGAGGCAAACGAAGTTGAATGGTTCAGACTCGCAGGTGTCTGTAGGGATATTTCGTCTCCTCCGACGATGCTGGTTGTCATTGAATCAGTCGCGTCATAAGCTTCAGTGAGTTCATCACCTTTCCGTTTTAAAGACCCAGACACGTTTACCTGCTCATGTAATTTTCTTTCAACATTTTTTTTACATTTCCTGATTATTGCTGCGGCAACCCAGGCATACCCTTGCGGCACACAGTTTGAGAACCACTGCTCTATAAGAAATTAATTTATTTTTGAACAATATTATACTTTTAATTTACATAAATTGATATTATATTTGATATTTTAATTGATAAATTATCTGATAACAAAATCTTACCTTTAAGAAAAGAAACGACAATTGTAATGTTTTTAATTGTAATGTCGATTCCCAATTCACGTAACTTTTAACAAAATTATAACATAAATACAAATTAACAAATAGTATCCGTTGTCTAGGTTTCGGGCTACTATGATGATGCTGCTTTAAGCACAAATTTTTCTTTACATATTTTTTTTCGTTTAACTTAATATTAATAAATTATTTATTTATTGTTACTCAGAAAATTCTCACTTATATGACAATTAATATAACAATGCATGAAATTATATAAGAATTTATAATTATAAGCATAATTAGTATAAGAGTTGGAACAATTTAAATTTAATATTAAATTACAAAATCGCTAACTCAAACGCTTTCTGTAAATATACCTTTGATAGGCTAAGCTAATTATAGCATTATCATAGACTACACAGATTTAACTCTTCCTTTGTTTGGGAAAATACGGATTTTAATATATGGAAATTTGTTGCTTCAATGTTATCGATTCGTTTCATTCTACTCTAACTACGTTAGATTTTACCTATATTATAATGAACTTTCAGTTTACCTTCGTAGGACGAGTTTCATAATGAGATGAAAATTATAAATGCCTCTCGGAACTGAATCTATATTTGCCTCTCGGAACTGAATCTATATTGCATGAATTCGATTATACAAACTATAGAAACGTAAACGTGTCAAATTCATTATATCTCAATTAGAGCTTACATCCTCATAGAGATGAACAATTGTATATTACGTAACGTGAGTTGTAGGAAGCATATTACGTACGAGCGGAACATATACGCGAGTACGTAATTGCCTTACATCTCGAGTTATGTACTATACTTCATCTACGACCACACTAATTTGTTTCTGTTTAATAAGAAAAATATGTTTGATTTTTTTTTTATTATTTTTTATTAGGTATATTATTTAACATTATAATAAACAAACAGTTGTGTTTTCATATATAACTGTTACTCGACATTATTTAACTTCATAGAAATGAATAGAAATACATTCTTAATGGTTTCATACCTTATTATATAGTACTTATTTTTAAAGTAAACCGGAATAAGAGTGCTCATAGATATAGGCAACCCAAGATATAGGCAAAGATTAACTTAAGGCAAAAACAATTTAAAAAATTAAATCGCACGGCATTTAATAATACTAATCAAACTGTTTTTATTACAATAACTTTGACAAATTCTTTAAGCTTTTTACAAAATACCTGTGTTAGTTATTTTCTGAAAAGCATTTCCGTAAATATCGTATGTCAAATGACGACCCCAAACACATAATTTCATCCTCGACATCACCATCTTTCAATGATGTATGTTATCCCAGATAAATGCCCTCATTTAAAACACATTATAGTCCTCCTGGAATCGATCGTAGGCGTTGATACAAGTCAATTATCGAGCACGCAGAATCAAATACTGGAATAATTTCACGTGAAATTCGGAAAGAACGTAATATTGTTTAAGTGTGCTGCAAGGTTTAAATTACTTCCCTTTTATAAGTTTAGATGATAAGGGTTTCCACCCCATTGTGCTGCTCGCCAACGCTTTCAAAAGACATGTGCTGTTTGTGACATTTTTTCTGCCACAGTATCCTTTCATGTAACCACAATGTATGAGGTATAAAATATATTCTATAAAAAGTTTTATTTCTCTGTTTGTTTTGTGGTCTTTGTGAGTGTTTGCCTAGTGCAGAAATATTAAATGGGATGCTACATAAAAAAATGTTTAATAATATTCTAGAAGCAGAAAATGTAATTTAAATATATTCAATTTAAGGAAACACAATCCTCTGGGTTTCCTAACGTTTGCAAATCATTTATAATAAAGGAATATAAACAGTGAATATATTTTTGTGAAAATAATGATATTAATATTAATCAATCGATCGTTTAATTTAAATAATCTTATAGAATACGTTATATATTTAAAGCTATTACTTATTTGTTTTGAATAGGGGAGGATGTCGATTGTTGTAACAAAGGTAATATATATTTTCTAGATTTTCTGTAGCAATATTTTTATTGCTCTATCTTGCTGATACTAAATATCGTTTATTTGTAATCGGAGTTGAGCGATGGCATCCATTAAAAACGTTTGTAGCATCTCCACATACCTTTCACTATTGACAACTACTGCGTTTCCCATTGCATCTTAAAAAGTATGGTACCAATACTTCAGCTGAGCATATTTTACACCATACAATTATTTACCTTTTGAGAACGCAGTTCTTCTTCAAATATAACTTGAAGGCTCTCGGCAAACCAGTAACGTAAATTTTGTTTATCTACGACCATTATTGTAAATGCCCATTATTGTACAGTTCGTAGACTATGTAAATGCATCATAAGAGGACCAGGAAAGACTAGACAAGGTCAGACAAGCCAGATAAAACCAAGGAAGGTCTGACAATAAAGCCAGAGAGGACCAGACAAGACCAGACAATACCACAGAAGACGAGAACACTAGACAAGATAAGACTAGACCAGGGGTCAGCAACCCGCAGCTCGCGGGCCACATGCGCAGACAACTTATTTGTGTGGCTCTTCAACTCGTCCATAACGTATATTTTAAGTTTATTGAAACAAATTAAGCTTTCATTAATTAAAATAGAGATTAAAAAGCCAATAAATATATATTTAAATATATTTAAATATACGATATATTTAAATTACATGAAGTACGCTTTCGTTTCAAGATAGAAATTTTCACTGTGTACGCAAATATTTCCTGTAAAGATTACAAAAGCAATGATGGACTTGGTACTAAACATGGTCAATTTACTAAAAATCGTTGCAAAAGTATTAAATTATTGCGAAAATGTTCTTCAGTATGGTAGTCAATATGTATCGAACATATTGACACATTTTCGTAGTCAAAAGACTTCGAATACTTGGTGTTAAACCATCGTTTAACTCAGACTATTCGAAGTTCTTTGTCGTCATCACACGAAAAAAGTACACTTTGAAAATTACAGTTCAAATAGTAGCAGCGACCTTACGAATACAAATTTGTAAAGATTACAGTTTTACAATTTGTAAAGCCACACTGTAATTTTTAAAACTTATTTACTAATAATATCGGAAACTGTAATTTTAACAAAAGCAAATTGTAGTTTTTACAGTTTCAAATTCGTAAGACTGCTGCTACTATTTGAAACTGTAATTTTTAAAGTTTTTTTTATTATTTTTTTTATTTATTGGATTACAATCTAGTCTAGACTAATAAGTCATTTTATTTTAATCTAAATTACTAGAAAAAAAAACTATGATGTTGTCCACTGTGGTCATCTTAGAATACGTAAAGGCGAATCACTTCGTTCATGTGTTCTCAGTTTGTAACATTGACACTATTTATAACACTAACTAGAAGGGTTTAGATCTGTTGAGTCTTCTCAACAGGTCCGTGTTTTCAAGTAGCTGGACTCCCGCAACATTCACATGGCGATGGAGTCTCTGCTCGTGAGCAGCAACGTGTTTTTTAATAATATTATCCACAGTATCCACGCGTAAGTCCCTATTGATATTGCTATTTCTGATGTACGCTATTCCTGATGTATTCCTCATGTGCCTTCACTATGTTCCTTAGTACTATTCTGAAACCTTTGTATGATTTGGATGTTACTTTGTTTGGCACACCCCCATAGTTGTATAGCATAGGTCCATATGGGTTTTAGTATTTGGTTATATAGGAGAAGTTTATTTTGAATCGATAGGACCGAATTCCTACCTATTAGCCAATAAATTTCTTTATATCGAATTTCCAAGGTTTCCTTTTTCTTTTTGATATGTGCCTTCCAGCGCAGCTTTGCATCGGTAGTCATGCCAAGATACTTTGCAGTATTTGCGTTTCTTATTTATGGTAAGTGGATAGTATTTTGGTTCTTTATTTGTGAAATTCACTTGAACTGATTTTGATTCATTTAACTTAATTCGCCATTTTTTTGTCCACTCGTGGATATAATTCAAGAAAGTTTGTATTTTCTCAGTTGCTGCTTGGTGAGTTTCTCCAATAGCTAGAATAGTGGTATCGTCGGCGAAGGTTGCCATAGTATTATGTTCTAGTTATGGATTGTCACAAGTGTACAGTAAATATAGCGTCGGACACAAAACGCTTCCTTGTGGTACCCCAGCTTTAATTTCTTTGATTTCTGGGTACGCATCTTCCTGTTCGATTTGACTGGTATGAAATCAGAATATCAGAGAACTGTTTTGGTAAAATTTTTCTAAGTTTATACATAAGACAATCGTGCTATACCTTATCAAAGGCTTGTGCTACGTCGAGAAATACAGCAGCACAAACTTTCTGTTCTTCGAGAGTTTTCTTTATAACTGCAGTTATCCGATGAACTTGATCAATGGTAGAATGTTTTTGTCGAAATCCTAACTGATGGTCTGGTATTATGTTATTTTTTTCTATTATAGGAATAAGACGCTTTAAGAAAAGTTTTTAAAAAAGTTTAGACATGATAGGAAGTATCGATATGGGTCTATAAGAAGCAGCTTCGTGTGGACGCTTTCCAGGTTTTTCTATCATTATCACTTCTGCAGTTTTTCCTAACTCTGGGACATGTTTTAATCTTAAATCATCGTTTATGATTGTTGTAAGTTTAATAATAGCTTTTAGTGGGAGATTTTTTAATACTTCTCCATTTATTAGATCAAAGCCAGGTGATTTTTTTGCACTTATTTTAGTTTAGATTTCTTTCAGAACTTCCTTTGGGCTTACAAGCATAATTTCTTCTTCTTGAACTTGAACAAATTCAGTGTTTAAGGAGAAACCATTACCTGGCACATCTAATGGCTGGATGGAACTGATGTTTGCTAGGTCTTCTGCAAATCTTGTAGCTTTTTGCTCATTATTAATTGCGCATTTTCCGTTTTCATCTTTAATTGGAGAAATTTGCACAATTGGTCTCTTAATTTTCTTTGTTGCTTTCCACACGGAATAATGATTACTGCTATCAGCGGTTAGTGATTGCAAATTATTTTTCATTGTCGTGCCGTTATATCTTTGGATTTGTCTTCTTAACAGCATAGTTAAGTTGTTAAGTAATATTTTGTCTTGTGGGGACCTTGTTTGGTGCCATCTATTTCTTGTTTCCTTTTTTTGCGGACAAGGTTAATGATGTCTATAGGATATGAAGTTCCCTTGTGTATTTTTATAGTTTCCGGTGTATTTGTCCAAGCAGCCTGCTGTATGTCAGTAATAATCTTTCACACTTCGGAGTCTAGCTGTTGTGGAGTTTTCAGTGGTACTTTTAAATTAATTTAAAATGAGATGTCATGGTTTGAACCAAATTAATAGAATTGAAAGTAGGAGATTATCACTACGATATCTTTAAATCTGTCAGTAGCTGGAAATACACTAAGGTAGTAATTACACAAATTCTAACTTTGTTTTCTTTACTCTTTCATACAATCTGTTGGCCTTCAACCCCTGCCAAAAATCGGTCTTGACCGTTCCCGTTACTTGCTTTGACGCAGCGAACGGCTCACACCACGCATCTTCAACGGGGTGTGCCAAAGAGTAACAGAAGATATCCGTGTAATTCCAGCTACTGACAGATTTGAAGATATCGTAGTGATAATCTCCTACTTTCAATTCTATTTTAAATTAATCTTATTATCTAAGTCTATTTTGAAACTTTTCCAGTTTGTATTTTTATTGGTGAGAGGTGGACTTTCCATTTTTTAGAATAATATCACTTAATTTTAATAGTATAGGAGAATCGTCAGAGTTCATGTCATGGCATTCTTTCACTTCTATGTAATTTCGAGATATATTCTTGTATATAAAGAAGTCAAAAATCTGGAATTTTGCCGGTATCGGTACGCCAATATGTAGGTTTACCTGTAGATATCACCTCACAATGTATCTCATTTATTGCATATAGCAGTTCACGTCCTTTTGTAGTACTGAGCCTGGGGATCCCCAATAAGTATTTTTAGCAATAAAGTCGAATCCGAGTATAAATCTTGTACCTAAGATTTGAGTAGTCTTCTTTCTTTGATTGGTGTCTTGGTGGGCAGTATAAAGCAGCTACTGCGATTGGTTAGCGTTTAGGGCTTACGCAAACGGCGACTGTTTGGAATGCTTCGTTTTCAAATTTCATGAATTCATAATGGCGAATGTTTTCTTTAATAATGACTGTACTACTACCTCCTCTTGCACTTTATATCCTTTAAAGTGTATAAAAGAATGTTTTGTGAAATGTGACTCGGATATTAGACATATAGCAATTTTATCTGTGTCTAGGATTACCCGAAGTTCCTTGTGATGTTGGAGTAATCCATTACAGTTCCATTCTATTATTTTCAGAGAATTAGTCAGTTTTGTGACGTTTCATCAGCCTGATTGGTGCTGTTTTCAAGTTTTGTTAATCTATCATTATGCGTGCTCATGAATTTGATTATTTGATCCAGTTTATCTGAAATGTTGTTTCACGAAGATGAGGTTGAGGGTTCCGCATTGGTTTTGTCCATATTTTCAGAGACTATTTGTGCGAATGACGGATTATTATTATTATTTACGTTCCTTGGGTACTTAGGGTTTTTTACGTCTTGAGTTTTTGATTCAAAGTTTGTTTCTTTTTTATTATTTTTGTTTCTAAGGTTTTGTATTTCCTTAGCCACAATACATCCTCTATAGTACGCAGGGTGAGGTTCACCACAGTGAACACACTTTGGTTTTTTATTTCTTGGTTTCTTACAGTCTTGTGTTAGGTGTTTACCAGTGCATTTAACACATCTTGGTTCCTTTGCATAGTACCTCTGTGTGTGCCCATAGGACTGACATCTTTTACATTGAGGGATCAATTTAGAAGTTTTCAAGGAATGAATTTCAACACTACAACCTAAGATTGATTTAATGTTATATATTTTACTTGTTTATTCCTTGTTGCTGAACGTAAGCATAAACATATTAAGAAGTTGTTTATCTTTCCCCCTTAGTTTATTGACTGCGCTTTCAAGCTCAACACCTTTATTTTTTAGGTCTTCTATAATCCTTTCAGGCTGGTAGGTAAATTTTTAAAGTGATTTTTTTTCCGTGCACGACTGGTTACAAAAATTCTATTTTGCTACTGGAATCAGACAGCGCATCTTAACAATCTCAATTAGAAGTTGCGATAAGGACAAGGCGATACTAATTTAATTGACTCTTAGAAATTATACTTTTTTTGAAAGTCAATTCTTGAAAGATGAAATTACGTTAGGAACAGTTTGAAAGTTACAATTAATTTAAGCTTGTGGCATTTGAAATCTTATCAATTTGCGGGTCCATATATTATAGTGAGCAGATTTTTAACAAAATGAATATTCTGAATAAAATGGGGAAGCAGCATCTCAACGACGCTAGCTTTGAAAGTTTCTCCAATCTAAAGACCTCAAATTACGAACATGATTGATATAAAAGAAATCTCTGTATTAATTCACTCGTAATTAATTCTTATTATTAATCCCTATTCAATTATTATCGGTGATTTAAATATCAATCCTTCTAAAACTAAACTTCTCAACCATTTTCTCAATAATTCAAATTTCATCCGAAGACCCAGTCCTCCAACATTCATTATGCCCAACAATCCCGCCTCTACTCGACATATACATACATATTTCTGCACACCTCTAACCCCTCACACTACATCAACGACAATGAACTTACATCGGACCTTGGATCCGATCACTTGGCAATAAAATTCTGTATCCTAACCACTCTTCCTGCAAACACATTTCCTTGTAAACCGAGACCTAACATCAAAAAAACAAATATTGACAATGTAAATTCAGACCTGACATATTACCTAAGTTCAATAAACGACAAAGACATTTCATTTCAACATATTGAGGATTTCCAAACACATCTTTCAAACCTTATTACCCTTCACTCACCTCCTCTAACACCCAAACACCACACACTAAGTCTCCCTCCTTTCATAATCAGACTCATCAAATACAAAAGACAGATAGATATACAGGGAATATCTACACACAGACGAACTTGACCTGAAAAAATTATTCAACAAAGTTAATAAACAAATTAAAGTTCACATATTCCAATATAGAAGTCATTCCTGGCTTAATGTCTGCAAGGAGATTGAACGGGATTACGGTAAAACTTATTGGAACAAAATTAAACAAATTAAGTAAATACAAAAACCAGATTCAATCGCCACAAATCATAGACTCCAAATTTCCTCACTCCACTCCTTCAGACCTCCAAGAAGCCTCCCTTTTCGCAAAACACTTAACGAAAAAGCGTTCTCACTCACTCATAATTCCGACTTTGATGACGAAAATTTTAACTTATTATCCAACTGGTCCAATACTTTTTTCAAAAACGACAATTTTCAGGCCCCTGTTGAAATCACCGACGACGAGTACGTTTCAATCATTGCTTAGGGTAAAACAGCGCTCCTGGTAGGGACAACATCTCGAAACTACTTATTAGACAACTGAACGACCAAATTCACAAGCATATAATTAAATTATACAATTTTTGCTTATTACACAGTGTGTTTCCCCCTTCTTGGAAATCCGGCACAATCATCACTCTATTAAAACCAGGCCAGGACAAGACACTTACAAAGAGTTATAGACCAATCACCCTACTTCCCGTTTTAGGTAAAAACTTGAAACAAATTCTAAAAGCCCGTATTTGGACCTGTTTGGAAAATCAGATCCCCTACTTCAAATTTGGTTTTAAACCTTCACATTCTGCTATACATCCACGTTTCATCCTCACGAACACTATACAAACCTTCCACCTTCTTAATCCACACTCTGCCGCTCTTTTTCTTGACATAAATAAAGCCTTTGACACGGTTTGGCACGACGGACTGCTTTTCAAATTACACAATTTAAACATCCCCTCTTATCTTCTTTTTATGTTAAAAGACTTCCTTTATGACAGAAACTAATGCATTAAACTCAACTACGCTCACTCTAACTTATTTACCCCTCGCCAAGGTGTTCCACAAGGTTCACCATTATCACCCATACTTTACAACACTTTCTGCCACGACATTTTTAATACAGACCTCAACTTTCCCAATCTCATAAGCCATCCCTACATTCTCCAATACGCCGACGACACATCCCTCATATCTCGTGCACAATTTCTTCCTAAAGCAATTAAAAAATTACAAATACTTACTAATCAAACAATTGATTAGTTCAACAAATGGAGATTAGGCCCAAACCCTTCCAAATGTCAGCTTCTTTTACCCTTTCACCGAGTTTCTAATAACTCTCCTCATATAAAGATTGGCCTTACCACCGTTAAGTTTACCACAGTTGCCCTTACCACAGCACTATTTACAAAACTATTTGCAGACCGATCTTGGACTAGGGGCACATTATTTGGACAAACACAAACAGGACGACTCGATATACATTAGAAATTGCCGAAAGAACCGCACCGAGAACAATAACAAAAATGCGACACCCAGACAACCCTATACATAATCCATCTAACGAACTACTATACGTCAGATCCAAATTAACACCAATCCTTAAAAGACATGACATGCTTCGACAAAAATTTAAAGACCGAGGTAAAAACAGAGACATCTTGGAACAAGTATGGAAAATGAGGAACAACAGAACATCTTCAAAAAAACATCCATCGTTAACTCTTGCGGAAGGCTATTTACGATTAATATGTTAGATTTATCTATTTTGTGCTTATATTTTCGTTAGCGTTTGCGCTTATATTTATGTATGTTTGTTATATTTTTTTTTCCAACCACTGATGTAATTACCAGGGCCGAAAGACTTAGGATCGATAGCCTTTTATACAAATTGTATAATAAAGATATTATTATATATTATCACTCGTAAAAATCGCACAGATTGTGATTTTTTTATTAAATTATATTTTTTTATTGTTATTTATTTGGGTATTTGTTTTACAATACGTGAAAATATATATATAAAATGATTAAAAATATTATTTAATATACAAAATCATCCCCGCGGCTCTTGTAAAAGATTTTTTAATTTTTTTTAAGCTAAATTACTCTATACCGGTTGCCGACCCCTGGACTAGACCGTACTAAACCAGACAAGACGAGGCAGGACGAGACAGCCTCAGACAGGATCAGAGAGAGGATTTGACACGCCCAGAAACGCGCAGACAAGATCAGACAATCAAAACAAGACCAGAAAATCGCAGAGAGGACTAGACAAGATCAAACAAAATCGGACAAGACCAGACCACGTTATGTAGAGCTATATAAGAAACATTTTGTAAGAATGTCAAATAATTGAGGAAATGTAAAGACAAATTTATTCAGGTTCTACTTTATTTTAAAGATTATGTACGAGGATAGATTTAGAAATATAATTTATAACGTGAAATTATGTTGTCGGAATAGTTGATTCCTTGCATTAATTCTTTTTGTCTCGTCGGATTTATACACCATTTCTCAATGTGAACGAAACTCCATAAATTGCGAACGTTCAGATAAAATCAAGCTTAGCATAGCAGGGATCATATGGTATTATTTTATGCCCACATGATTTATTACGCGAAGATTTTCTACTTACCCAAGATAAATATTTTTACGCATTCATGCCTGGCCTAACATTTTGATCTTATTTCACATATCATATCACATATATTTTCTGCAATAGATATATTCACATCACAATTTATTGACTCATTTGTATTTATAATGCATTGATTTAATAAGTACACAAATGTTTGCAAGTTTAATTCATAAATTAAAATTAAAATGCGTCGTTTTTATAATATACAGGGTGTTTCAAAAAGAATATACGTATTAAATGTATTATTTTGTCCAAACTATCGATCGCTGCGCCTCGGCTCGGCTATTGGAGAAACGAATACATAGTCTAGTTTATATTATTAGCTGCTAGAAGCTCCGCGTCCTGTTACAAGCTCAGCGTCCTGATGACAAACGCAAACGTCTGGCATTTTGTAACGAGATTCATGATGCTATCATAGAAACAAAGACAAAACACTTTCGCAAAACGCATCGTATTAAGTCATGAAGCGACTTTCCATGCTAGTGGTCAGGTAAACAAACAGAATGTTCGAAGTTGGGGCCTGCAGAACCCACATGCAGTCATTGAACATGTACGAGATTCGCCCAAACGCAATGTGTTTTGTGCGATATCCCGATCATCTGTTTACGGCCCATTCTTCTTTGATAGAAACAGGGTTAACGGTCAGCAGTATCTCGCTATGTTACAAAACTCGTTGTTACCGAGGCTGCACGAAGATAACTTCATTTTTCAACAAGACGGGGCATCCCTTCACTAAAGTCTCCAAGTGCGTGAATATCTGAATGAAACTCTACCGAACCGATGGATTGGTCGTCAATGAGCTGACGAGTTAGCATGTCTCAGTTGGGCTCCACAGTCACTGGATTTGACACCTTATGACTTCTTCCTGTGGGGTTTCGTTAAAGACAACGTTTATATACCACCACTCCCACAGAACCTGGTAGAGTTGAAGAACAGGATTCGTAGTACCATAACATCAGTGACGAAGGACATGCTTGCCCGAGTATAGGAGAAATTTTATATAGGAGATATTGTTCGTTTCGCCTATGGAGGACATATTGAACATCTGTAATATAAACTTGAGAGGTTCGTCAATATGTTTGTAAGGTTTCATATTCGTATGTCTAAAAGTTTAATAAATATATGCATGCGAAATACGTATATTCTTTTTGAAACGCCCTGTATAATAACATAGACACCAAGCTGCGGTTTCGCAGAGGATTTGGAACCAATGACCATCTTCAAGCCATCAAAACTGTGATCGAAAAATCAATCGAATACAATAGACCGCTTGTCATTGCCTTTGTGGACTTCCACAAGGCCTTTGATACCGTTGAGTTGAGTGCAGTCTTAGACTCGTTACAAAATATCGTGTCGACTATCGTTACACTAAACAAATATTTAACATATACAAAAATGCTACCATGATGGTAAAATTGCACGAGAACACCAACGGAGAAACACCAAGAATCGGTACATGAGTACGACAGGGTGATACTATGTCACCCAAACTGTTCACCGTTCTGGAATACGCCTTCGGGATGCTTGAATGCAGCGGAAAGGGTTTAAATATAGATGGCTGAAACCTAACAAATCTGCGCTTTGCGGATGATATAGCCTTGTTGTCTGACAACCTAAAAGATATCAAAAAAATGCTGGAAGATCTCCAGGAAGTGTGTGCTCGGGTCGGGCTAAAAATTAATATAGCAAAAACGAAATTTATGACGATTCTGGTCCCTAGTGGAAATATCGATCTTGGTGACTGTGAGGTGGAGTTGGTGGATAGGCACACGTATCTTGGTCATAAAATAAGAATCTTCAGAGACAACTAAACATGCGAATTAAAAAGAAGAATTATGCTCTCTTGGGCTGCATATGGCAGACTTGGGGATGTGTTTAAGAGAAATCTCCCGATTTGTTTAAAACGAAAGGTTTTTAATCAGTGCATTCTACCGGTTATGACCTACGGCGCCGAAACTTTAACTTTGACAGTTACATCTGCTAAGAAGCTTAGAATAACACAACGCAAGATGGAAAGATCGATGCTCGGTGTGTCACTTCGTGACCACGTTAGAAATGAGGATTTACGGGCGAGAACAGGACTCACGGATGTTACCAGGTGGCTAACAATAAGCTCGAGTGGAGCTGGGCTGGACATGTGGCCCGCATGGCAGATAGGCGATGGACAAAAAGGCTGTCCGAGTGGAGACCAAGAGAAACAGGGGAAGACCTCCCACGCGATGAACGGACGATATCAAAAGAATTGCCACAAACTGGATGCAGAGCGCTCAAAATAGAAGACAGTGGGCAGAAATGGGGGAGGCCTATATCGAGCAGTGGATGCAAAAAGGCTGATTGATGATGATGATGAAGATGCGTTGAGCTATTTGCTTTCACTTATTACATTTTAGGTTTATTATCATTTTATATATTAACTATATTACTACCCACGATTTATGTATACTATACATACCGCAACCGGTCAAATGACCTCTATAATGATATTGACCTCTATAATGAAATAATAATATTGCAGGTTTTTATTGAAAATGAAACAATGCTTTTATTTGTTGCTGTTTCTGGTACATCTTCAAAAATACCTTCAGATGTATCTTCGGATAGACAGTGGCAAGTTCTTCTGCTAGTTGAAATGAAAATTGCTGCTTCGATAGTTCCTCTCCGGTTGTCTTATTATATAAAATCCATACATCCTTGCAACGTAAGTTCCTGTTGGACTCTATCAAACAAAAAAATAAAAATACGACACGTGTAATGTTTTAGAAGGTTAGATAAATAGGCAAGAAGCTTCTGATAAATAGTTATTTGGAAGTTACCACACGACCACATGCATTTTGTGGGAAGCGAATACCCTGGCTGCGATCGAGCATACTAAATAGCGCAATGAGGTGAAATGACCGATGGCGGAAGATAAGTAGAACTACATATATTTCTTGGCAAATCTTCTTCAAGTAGCACTACAACTCTATGTGGGTCTTGGCTGCAAGCACAATTTGCCTCCAACGACTTCTATCTAGCATTGCTTCCTGTTCATTTTCGATGCCCATCTTCCGCATATCCGATAGAAAATTTTTTATCCATCACATTCTAGGTCTTCCCGGTGGTCTTCTGTTCGTCGGTGCCTCCTGCCACGCTATTTTCAGCATGCTGTCATCCGGTGCTCTGCATATGTGTCCTACCCATCTCAATCTTTGTGACTTTGCTTCTTTTACAATATCTCCCTGGTACAATTGTTCTAACTCCGTGTTTGTTCTTATTCGATATTGCTCTGACCTCGGATCCTGGGTTGGTCCATAGTATTTTTCGCTCGATCCTGCGCAGGGCGTCCTCGTTTGTTTTAGTTAGGGTCCACGCTTGACATTCGTATGTGACTATCGGTCTTATAGTAGCATGGTACAATTTTAGTTTTGAGGCTCGCGACATAATTTTCGATAGGAAAAGTTCTCTCAGTGCATAATAGCATCGATTACCGCTCTGGTCTTCATTTCTTTATTCATGTTGTTGTCTGCTGTGATGACTGCGCCGAAGTATTTCAATTCTGAGACGCGTTCGAAATTGTAGGTGCCAATGGTTATGTTTTGCCCTAGTCGATCTCTTCCCTGTCTCCGGGAGTTATACATATATTTTGTTTTGTCTTCATTAATACATAATCCTACTATGTCTGTCTCCTTTTCTATTTTTCCAAACAACTCTTTGGTTTTAATGGTTGTTTTGCTGACAAGGTCTATATCATCTGCATATGCCACTATCAGCTTTGGTCTAAAACGATATTGAGCAATATTGCAGACAAACTATCACCCTGTTTCAGGCCGTTTTCTGACATCTTGTTCCCAACTTTAACACAGCACCGGCTGCCCTCGATGCACACTTTTGTAATATTGATTATTTTGTTTGGGATTCCACATACAACCTTGGCTGCCCTTAAGTAATCTTTTATCACACTATCATAGGCTTGTTGGAAGTCGATGAATAGTTGGTGGAGGTCCTTATCAAATTCCCAGTGTTTTTTTGATGATTTGGCGGATAGTGAAGATTTGATCCATCGTTGACCTGCCAGGTCTAAAGCCGCACTGATAGTTACTTATCGATTCTTCCGGGTATGGTGTCCTGTGAGTTAGAATTACGTTTGCGAGCACTTTATATGCGGTGTTGATGAGAGATATCCCTCTGTAATTTTTGGCACATCTGATAGCTTCCCTTTTTATGTAGGGGTGTAATAACACTCTGCTTCCAAGTTTCCGGTAATGTTTCACTGTCCCATATTAGTAAGATTAACTCATGCATCCTCTGATAGAGGACTGGACCTCCCATTTTCAGAGGGGATAGTATCATTTCCTGGCGCTTTATTGTTTTTAGGCGTTGTATGGCCTTCGTCACTTCTTCTAGTGTTGGTTTCTCGGTTGCTATTTCGGCGGTTAGGTACACCAGTATATTTGTTGTGTCGTCCTTTAAGGACGTTTCATTGAGGAGTTTCTGAAAATGTTCTTTCCATGTTTTTAATATCTCAGTATGCATCCTGGTATTCTTGTATTACACTGGCCACCTGATTTTCTGAATAGCCGTAATATCCATTCCATACTTTTCTAGCTCTGAAATAGCTCTCTTGGCTGCTCCTGGTCTATACCAGCTTAATACATTCCACGTTACGAAACTCATATTTCTTATGCCTGCCATACACACAACGGTCCACCGGAGAGGTCTGCCTTTGCAGGTTTGCCTTCGCAGGTAGACCGGAGCGTGTGTGGGAATAGACCTGTGCAATTTCTTGCGTACGGTTGACCTGCGCAGGCAAACCTGTACATGTAACCTCTCTGGTAGACCGTAGCGTGTATGGCGGGCATTATTCGTTGTTGGGTTCGTCGTCGTGTTTCCCTCCTTTTCCGAAGCTTGTGTTTTTGGTTCATAACTATTTGATTTTTCACAGTTTGGGGTTGTTAGCCCCATGCCTAACCCTCCTCTTTTACCCGGGCTTGGGACCGGCTACGGCCCCAATGAGTTACTCAATCCACTCATCGAGACCGCACGCAGAGTTTTTTGAGAGTTTTGTGGCAAATAAAATAAGGTGTGAATACCGAAGTTGTTTACACGTATATTTAAGGAAAAGTCGTGAATTGATTTGACGATATAATGAAGTTGACTACATTAAATTTTAATCTAAAGTTTAAAAACGGTCATTTGACCGTTCGTGGTAGTAAGTGTTAAGTATTAACTTCATATCAAAAATTTTCTCTACGTAGATATATTATTGAGTAATATAAATCAAATCAAAATCATTTTATTTCATAATTTAAAGTTTACATACAATAACTAAGAACAAAAATAATATAAACTTATATGAAACTTGTCCAATATAACTGTGATTACATAACTTTACAATAGTAAATTTACAATATTTGAGAATTTTTTGCGTAATTTTTTAATAATACGACTTTATTTTCGAAAAATATTCATTCAAGTTGTATGGTTCTATTTGAACATGCATAGCTCTTAATTCTCTCTGAATATTTTTCTTATCTATGTTTATTCTGATATTCCTAGGTATTGTGTTGTAGAGTGTAAGGTTTATATATGGTGGTAGCCTTTCTGACATTGTTAAATTGTGTTTAGGTAAAGTAAATGTAATATTTCTGCCTCTTGTGCCCTTGTCATTGGAGTTCTTCTAACTTTCGAAAAAAATTTTGTGCTTAATTGTGAAAATTAAAATTTCATAAACATAGGTCCCTGTGACAGTTAAAATATTAGATTTTTTTAATATTCCACGGCATGATTGTTTAAAGATCATATTATTCATTATTCTATTGTCTTGCATATCTTTCCCGTTGCCCCAGAACATTATACCAAATCGAAGATATGGGTAAAAGTTTGCATAATACACAATTCTTAAAACTTCTAAGCTTAAACATCTCTGAAGTATTCGAATAGCGCATGTTGTCCTATTTAATATTGCTTCTAGAGATTTTATATTCATTTTCCAATTCAGGCAGCAATAATCAGATATTTATTCCTAGTAGTCCCACGGTGCTGTTTATTTCTAGGTCGTCTTCTAAAAATTAATTTACAGATTGTAGATAAATATATTTATGTGATGGTTGTCTAACCTTTTTCTCAACTGAATCGACTTTTATACAACATAAATTGAATGACTGCAACAAAAATTACACTATTATGCCGACAAAAGACATTGTTAAAAACAAGAGAGGTAATATGGTCCCGGGGGATATATTAAAATTCCAAAATTATGATAGAAATATGTATTTTTTGTATACGCAGCCCTTTGTTTATACGCAAATTTTGAATCAATTTTAAAACCGATAGATACATGTTCGCCAAACCCCGACAATAGCTATACCAACCAAACACATATACACGTACCGTACAGTTTTGCCTATAATATAAAATGTTCATTTGATGATTCATTGAGAAAATTCGTCACTTGTGCCGGTGAAGATTGCCCGAAATTATTTTGCGAGAACCTATATGCAGATGTGAAGGAAATATATAGGAATCATTTAAACGTCACACTTCCGATGTTTAAATTAACTACAGATGAGCAAAATTCCTATGATACGGCCACTTCTTGTCATATATGTAATAAATTATTACAAGTACTAGACAAAGCCGCAGATAATGATCATTTAACGGGTAAATTTCGGGGAGCGGCCCATCAACATATAAAAAAACCTATTTTTATATGTTGGGGTTAGTTTATTAGAGGTCTATTGGTTTTAAAAATTATAATATTTGTTTTGGCTGAGTTTCTTGTCAACTTATTTATTTTGAACCAATTGTTGATTTTTGAAATAGCTGAGTTGGTATTTGCACTTACATTTTCTATGGTGTTGTTTGATAGCAAGACACTTGTGTCATCGGCGAATATTGTAACTTAGTGAGGTGAAGTTATGATTGATGGTAGATCGTTTATATACAATAAAAATAATAGAGGTCCCTGTATACTTCCCTTAGGTATCCCTATTTTTTGGTTCTTATTGATGACTTTACTTGACCAAACTTCGTAAATACCCTAGTCTGTTGTTTCCTATGGGATAGGTAAGAATGAAACCATTTTATTGCAACACCTCTAATTCCATATTTCTTTAACTTTTCTAACAGAATGCTATGGTCGACTGTATCATAAGCCTTAGTTAGATCGAGTAGAATCCCGCATGGGATGTTTTTTTTCTAGTTGACTGCCGACATTTTCCAGAAAAGTGAAACATGCTGTCTCTAGGCCTTTTCTGAAGCCATGCTGATCTTTACTTAGCAGTTGATACTTTTCTAAAAAATTGCAGTTCTTTTTGCAATAGTTTTTTCAGATATTTTTGCAAACGTCGAAAGAGTACTTATTGGCTTGTAATTACTAATAATTTTATTGTCTCCCTTTTTGTGCAACGGAGTAATAATTGTTTTAGATTATCCGGGAAAATACCACATTCGATTGAATTATTTATTATATATGCCAGTGGTTCTGCGATCTCCCAAAAAATATATTTTTTACAGTTAAATGAACCTGCGCTCTTCTTGTTTTTTAGAGACAGGATTATATTAAGAAGCTCTCATGTTACAGCTTCAAGAAAGATTGTATTATTACTACTTTTAAAAGTATCTTTATAAGGTATTTCGGGTATATTATTTGTTAATATTTGTGGGTGTTCTGTGTAAAAGTTGTTAAAATTGTTTGCTATTATTTGCGGGTCTTCGTCTACAATTTTATAAGTTTTACTACATTTTGTATTACATGTCATTTTCCTTCCTAGATCCCATGTAGTTTTCATGAGTTTCTCTGAATTTAATAGATCGCTTTCGGAACTCTTTTTTTATCTCTTTTTTGAGGAGAGAAACGTACTTTCTTCGTGCCCTGGTTGTAACGTGTCTTTATATTTTTATTAAAAGTAGACAATACTTGTAAAATTTAAATTTCTTCTTTTGCCTTTTGGATTTCGTGGTTTGTAAACATAGATATTCTTTGAATTTGTAGAAATAAGATTTTTCTTAGGGTAATATTCATTAAAATGTGTCATAAAACTGTTCATAAATACCTCCCATTCTGTGTTCAGAACCTTTTTGTCCTAAAATATATCGTATTTGTAGTTCAAAATAAAATGTCGAAAATTTAATATTGAGAAGAATCACAACATAGTTGTTAGACTGCGTGACTGTGACTTTTATTTTGTTTTAATAATCTACTTCTTTGGGATTCGCTTTCTGAGGCTGGAACATTTCTATAATATAATAATAATAATGATATTTATTGTAACATAAAAAATGGTGCAAAGGGCTACCGACCTCGAAGTCAATTTTGTTGATTTTACCTCCAATTTTATCACTTACCGTGGGCCGATTGCGCTCCCTAATGATATCATTTAGGCTAGGATCCTGTATACCGCTTTCTAGAACTCGCATCAGTTTGAGAAACCGAACATAACTGCTTACCTAACTCTCCTCTTCCTTATCTTGATGATACTCTCCGTTGATGAATCTTCTTTGCCTCTAGAACGAAGTTCAACGTTTAAAAAAAAGTTTATGCAAAGTTGTCCACAATGAATATCAATGTACAGCATTAAAGAAGTTCGAGCGCAACTACTGAGTCAAAATAGTGTTTGAATTTTTTTATATTTTCAATTATCCTAATAGCTATTATAATTCATTATTTTTGTTTATAATAACATAACAAATTTAAAAATTGGTAATTATTATCTATTTAATAAAATAGAGTTATTAAATGACTTTTGTTATTTTAAGATTTGGAAACAGCGCTTTATTGTGTCTTGAAAGTTTATAGTACAGAGAGAGAAAAGCATGGTAATTGAAAAGAGTCGACTGTATTTTTTCTCTGTATATAACTGTGTAACATAATGTTTACATCTTTTTCTTTTCTCTCAGCTGTTCTCGCGACGTTGTCAAACCATCCGTCATGTATAATTATATAAAAAAATCAAAAGATTCAAAATAAAAAGTTTAACTTTTAATTATTTAAATAATTAAATGGCAACGTCACATTTCTTTAATGCTATCGTGTTTTACAATTATCTTATATAGTTTATCGTATATAGTTTTTTGTTCCTTAAAGTTTCGAAATTAACATAAAAAATAAATAAAGACGGGACGGAAGCTTGTCAGCCATAAGAGCCCGTGTATTAGAATTGACAAAACATAATTTTAGATTTTTTTTTCGGATAAACTAAACGGTGGATCACTTTAAAATTTTGAGAGGACATAAAAAAAGTATTGATCTGCATGTATAAAAAGTTTCAAAGCTTAAACTCATAAAAAATATCTAACATGGGCTTCGCTCGAACCTCGTTAAAAGCTGTACTTCTGATTAATACAATTACCGTATTTTTCGGCATCGCGCTATTTATAAACTTCCTGTTAATTGATATCAATGATTTTATCTAAACTAAACCTTGTTATACACATTAATGAATGATGGAGAGATTACATGAAAAAAAAACAGTAACAGTAAAAAAAACATTAATAAATGAATATAATAAACACAATTTATTATTTTTGGGAATAGGGGGTTGCCGAAAGTTTTAGTCCTATGGGAGACGACCATCATTAACAGACTTATTAGTCATCGGAGGAGGAAAGGGTTAATTAGCCCCTTTTTGAGTAAAACGATATATTTTATATCCCCCTGGCGCTTAGCTGGAGAGTTTTAATTATATTTTTAAATAATAATTTATCTTCCTGCGCAAATATTAAGTGCATGGTTACACATTACAAATATTTGTTTTAATTATGACTTTTATGATATCGTACTAATGTTAACTATGTTAAAACATACGAATTGATTTTACTTTTAAATTACTTCTTCTTCTGCAAGTGCCATCTTCTCTTAGAATGTTGGCTATCATTGTTAGAGTTGCAGCTCTAAACAACTCAACGGAACTACAGTTGAACCATTTTCTTAGGTTATTTAACCAGGAAAAACGTCTTCTACCTCTGCTTATTTTTCCCTGTATCTTTCCTTGCATAATATTCTGCAACAATACATATTTCTCTCCCCTCATCACGTGACCCAGATACTGCAGCTTCCTTATTTTAATTGTGTTCAATAATTCCCTTTCATTTCTCATTCTTAACCTCATTTGAAACCATGTCTACTCAACTTATTCTAAGATCCTACTATATGACCACATCGCAAATGCTTCTAGTCGATCAATTATATCTTTCTTTAGCGTCCAGGATTCTTTCCCATATAGCAACACCAAGAAAACGTAGCATCTCAATATTCTGACTTTAAATTGTAAGTTAAGATCTCTATGGCATAGCACATTTCTCATTCTATTAAATATGGTTCTGGCTTGTATGTAAATTCCTATTTAAATTACTACTTTATCTTACTAAGTAAATTACAGTAATTGAAAATTGGTGAAACCACACTAATTATAGATACAATCATACAAACTTCTCAGACACGAGATATAGCTTGAATATATAAACATATTGAACCTTTTCGTAACTCTATAATATTAAGTCGTATTAAGACTATGAACAAATCTCATGGTTAAAGAACTACTTCCTGGCTAATATCACAAAGTATTGAATTATACAAGAGACATTTGCAAGTTATTACTAGTTCTGGTCCATTTTTATGTCACTAACAGAACTAGGCAAATAACATGTCGGCGCGAGTGGCGTAGTGGTGACACTCGTAGCCTCATGTTAGAGCGCTAACTGACGAGTATAGAGGCCCGAGTTCTATTCCCAGCGTCTGGCCGCATTTGTTCCAGAAAGACAAATGTGAAAAATGGCAATTATCGCAAATTACTATAACAACAGGTTTTCTGGGAATAAGTGCATGTGATAGAATACAATAGCCTACCAATAGGCCGCAGTGTTCGAAGGGTCGGCAAACTCGGTAATCATATCGAACCAAACTTATTAAAAAAAAGGCAAATAACATTGTTTTTAAGATCATTTCTTTGTATTTAAATTAAGTGAATAGCCATCTGGAGACACGTTTCTAGATTTATCTCTCATTATACAAATGTTCTCATAACTTGAAAATGTGCTGGTACTAGTTATAACATGCAAATGTCTGTTATGTAATTCAATATCCTGCGTGGTATAAGCCAGCGAAGTAGTTGTTTCAACATGAGATTTCTCATAGTCTTAATAAGATTTAATATTATAAAGCTACAAGCAGATTGGATGTATTTGTATATTCCAGCTACTCTTCTTCGTCTTTAACAATTTTATATGATTATACCTATAATTATTATGGTTTCACTAATATTAAATTAACATGTTAGTCAATAACCGGGGCAGAAGGACCTTGTGATCGACAGCCTTTTGTATAAAGTATACAAGAAATATATTCTCTCTCTCAATAACCCAAACTAAGTTCGTGTCTTTCTACACGAATGTCAAATCAAAATCTAACCTCGCCAGTCATGCACGAGGTGTTCAAGCTAATATAAGCGTATTCCAATTTATAATTCATAAAATCAAAGCTGCACTGGTGAGAGATAGATCTCGAAACGCGTCTGCAGATGGCTATTCACTTAATTTAAGGAGGGAAACCACATTAGTTCAAAAAATCCAAATTAAAAAAAAATTGTATTGCACAAATCGTTAGCTTAACTATCCAAGAATACGCTGTTAAAATTTCAAATCGAAATTCGCATTCGTTTAGATTTTATGAGCATAGAACCGAGTGCACATCGGGTACAGGCTACAGGCTCGAGCAGAGCATTACCTCGAAGAGTGTGGAATTTTAAGAGATTATTATTTTAGGAGATTAACTCAAAGAGTGTGGAACCGATCATTATGAAAATTGATAGTATGATTCTTTATAAAATTTCGAATTATATGAACCAACTTGTGAGATGATATCATGATTTTAAGGGTATTTTTCCTTGCATAATTAAAGAGAAAAATCGTGAAAATCGAAGAAAAATTGTTCCAAAACCTGCTAAATTTTTTATTTTAATTTTTAACGCCTGCATTTAGGTTCATATTCTTAGAAAATAAGTTATTAATGTAAAATCAAAACCTTTTTGATTTCACATGAAAACCGGAATTGCTACACTGTACGCAATTGGAAAGCTATGCTACAACCTTCGGCGGACATCACACCGTAACTTTTTTATTTTTGGCTGAAATTATTCAAAAAAATTCACAGAAATTGTTCGAAATCTGAAATATGAATGTCAAAATTTGATTAAATTCTAGCTAATTTTGCCCACCCAAAAGAAATCCTAAAAAATCAGTATCAAACAGCCTCCTAAGGTGATTTTCCCCCTTAAAAAGAAAGAAATGATCTAAAAACAATTTAATTTGTCTAGTGCTGTTAGTGATATGAAAATCGTACTGGGACTAGTAATAACATGCAAATGTCTGTTGTATAATTAGTTGTTGCAACATGAGATTAGTTCATGGTCTTATTGGATTGCTATCCCAATTAGGATACCAATATAATATACCAAAATACCAAAAAAATGGGATACCAATACTAGTCTTAATAAGACTTAATGTTATACAGCTACGAACAGGTTGAATATATTTATATATTCAAGTTAGATTTCGTCTTTAATAAGTTTGAAATTACAACAACTCTATTTTACATTCTCCATAATGTACCCCCTTTTAGATATCATTCTTTCTAAATATTTGATTACTTTATGTAAATATTTTATTTCAATTTTGTTTTACACGATAGATAAATATGTTCGTCCTAGTTAGAGCATATAAAAAAGCAATAGAAACAATACATTTTATACTGTATTAGGTTGATTCATAATACTCAGGCGTTTTCTCGTTCTCTTTTTATTTGAAATTGACGTTCGAAGTAAGATTTTCGATGATTTGCTTCAGATGAATGAACAAACCACTTTCCCCAACTAGCTTGTCATAGGGGAAGAGTCTTGGTTCCATTTGAACCCCTAACATTATCCTAAAGGTTATTGACTTTTCTGTGTGAAAATGCTTCTAGGAGAACTAGTTATAGTGGATCGCCCATAGCAGCTCGCAACTAATGTTATAAGCCATAATGTTCTAATCTGCGTTGCATAAAAACGAAAAAGAAATAATGCGAGTCGAATGAGATTATATTGTTACAGTGTTTTACTTATTATTATTGTTTATTTTGTTTTATATTAGAATTATATTGTTTTATATTATTGTATATCGAAAAATAAATTTTAATTTTGGCGAATTTATTGTGGAAAAATCACAAGGATTAACAATGCAGTTAACCAAAGCAAAATAACAATAAAAATAATAACTTTTAAGTTTTTAATGATATTCTAACTTAACACCAAATTGCATTCATTTATTTAAAAAACTCGTCCGCGATCCTTTCCGGTCTCTGGCACGGACCTTTGAGTTGGCTGCACTAATTTTCCTGGCATCCTCAGAAACGCCGTCTTCCCACCTCAGCCTTGGTCTCCCTCTGCCTGTACTGCCGGTTGGTATGGCCTCAGAGTTTCTTCGCGTTATGACGTTGTTGTCATAGCGTGCTACATGTCCTGCCCATCTTAACCTGCCAATCTTGATTGTTGTTATTATGTCTCTGTTGCCTGACCCTCTGTATAAGTTATAATGCTCAAAATTATATCTTCTTCTTTAGACGTTATCCTCTTGGACCATAAATCTTTCTTAGAATTTTTCGTTCAAATGTTGATAGTAACGTCTCATCTGCTTTTGTTATGGTACAGGTTTCCGAGCCATAGATTAAAACTGGTACACTGGTACTTCTGATGATTGTAAGGGTTATTATTTACAAGATGCCTGAGATACAAAATAATTGAAAGTATATTTTTTAATAGGAAAATTAGGTATTGATTTTAAATATGTTAAATTTAATTTTGATCTAATGAAAAATACATATTTATGTTTCTGTGTTAAAATAAGGCGCAAGTATGTCAAAATAAGATGCAGTGATGTTAAAGTGGGATGAAAAACCTAAATAGAAGTTAAACGAAAAAAAACTGGGGTGGTCGTGACAATAATGAAATTATGGTATGTAAACATAATAAGTGGAATAGAGCTGAAGTAATTGAGAATGAATGGAACAAAGTGCTACAGCAAATTCCATTAATAGCGTAAGCGATTTATGTGTTTTGATAATATTAGCTTTGTAAATTGAGAAGGTGAGAAGATACGCGAATAAATATTGCCTAAAAAATAAAATAAAACACTTCCACGTGAAAAATTTAAATATAATTTAAAACAAAAAATGAAATTGTGAATTAATGATGTAAATAAATGTATATACGGTTGAGAAATATATTCCGTTTGAACCAAACGTAATAGACATTTAAAATATAGATGAAGGGTTTCTTTCCGAAGAAACAGTGGGGATTGCTTTTGTCCGTGTAATGCCGGTGCATAGGAGATAGATGCCCGATGGACGTAAATATCCGAAGGATCGACCGTTTTATTTTCCGAAACCGGGTACAATTTCATTTATTCATTTGAGTTTATAAATGTTAGATATCCATGCACCCGCATTTTAAACGGATTAAAGTGAATGTGAATTATTTAAATCTCTTCACATTAAATTCACTTCAAATAACACACATTTAGTATTAATTCACATTCTCTTGATATAGCTTTTCTAATGGAATCGATTTTAATCTATTCTTTATAACATATTAATTATTTCATTCTCTCTTATTTAATCCATATTTTCCATTTAACAAATTATATCTTATTCAATTCATATTTTTTATTAAACATGTAGGTAGGTACCTTTAAAAACTTTTCATCATTTCGTTCGAAAAATATGTGCTTTTTCGGTTTTTTTCGATTTTTTCGATAACGGTAAAAAGCAGCGAAATTATTTTCGGCACACAGAAACTACACGATAAGACGACAGTCGATGTGAAAAATCAATACTTCGTCGAGAAATTTCAAACTGATATTTACCCGATTCTCGATTTGCTAAGTAGATGTCTCGGAAACGATTGCAGATAATCAAAAACGGAGACGTTCTCAGAAGTTCATTTTCCTGTCGATACACTAAGATTTTCCGAGGGAAATTCACGACTTTCTGAGATCTCTACTCGAGAGCCGAAATTTCTTCAATTCTTGCAGGCGATAGTGGACGGAAAGAACTAGCGAAATATATTTTGCATATCTGTAATCAGCAGCAAAAATGCTTTCATAAATGTTTTTAAATTTTGTAACTCAAAAATATCCTTTTTAAATGAAAATTTTAAAAATAATGTTTTTTTTTAATGTTTACGATGACTTACCTGTTAGTAATACAAACCACTATACTACTGTTTTTTGCATCTTCATCTTCTTTTTGACTAATACATGGCTGTTCAAAATACTTTCTAGCATTTTGGTGGTCTACCTGCAGCTCTCTTTCCAACGAAACTTTTTAATTGTTCGTTTTGCTCAATTGTCGTCCATTCTGCTTATGAATTTAGTCTAATATTATCTTCGCTGCTTTATCTATCTTCCTATGTCTTGTAGATTACTCTGTTGCCAAAGGTCCTCGCTTCTAATTCTGCCGTGTAATGTTTTTCCCTGTATACTTCTTATTTTTTTCATCTCGGGCGAGCGCATCATTTACCGCAGCGTTTCTCAACCTTTTTTGTCCCACGGACCAGTAAAGTTTGTAAAAAAAATTCGCGGACCAGTGATATTTTTTTAACAACAAAATTTTACTAGGTATTAAAGAATTACTAGATAAGTTAATTGTAAAATTTTTGTTGGTAGAGAGTCAGCCGGCCGGTTTACGCGCGCCGCGCTCGCGCGCACCTGTACGCATTTCGGGAATTTTTCTTCAGTGCCGTACTAATCATAAATTACAAAATTCAATTACAGAATTGAAATTAGTTTAAGATATTCTTTCTCGCGAATAGCAAAAATTGTCCGCGGACCAGTAAAATTTCTTCGCGGACCACTGGTGGTCCGACGGACCAGCGGTTGAGAATAGCTGATTTACCGTGTCTTGAAATTGTTTTGTTTCAACCGCGTATGTTAAATTGGATCTAATTGATGATTTATATATTCTTATTTTATGCTCTGTGTTAAGATATTTGTTTCTCTGACTTCGGTCTATAGATTTCGAAAACTTGTTATTTCAGCTCCCGGATACTTGCTCGAAAATCTTCTAGTCAATTTTTATTTCTTCTTAGGACACTGCTAATCATTTGGTTTTGTCTGTGTAAATGACCAATTTATTTACTTTGCTGTTTGATCGAAGTAGGGTCTCTATATGTTGTCTTCTGAGTCAACAGTGGGCAACGCATCGTCCGCGAAACTAAAATTAGTGTTTCCCATTTTATAACCTGCTGTTTTTGAATACAAAAAATTGTACAAAAAACTGTTTTTGAATTCAAAATACAGCTATTTTTTTTATACTCATGTTGAATATAAAAGGGCTAAGAATTACAGTATTACATTAAATAGCAGTAGTGGTATACGGATGGTTCGAAGACAATGAAAGGTGAGGTACAATAGATCTATAGACGTCGCAGTACAAGTCACCACCGAAATCTATAATCTACATCTACCCAGGCGTAAGGAAACTGTTTTTTAGTAGAGTTCTGTTCTAACAATATGACTAACTAGTGTTTCCGAAAGTTGGGCGTTGAGGACAATTTTGGTAATAATTGGGATGCAACTTTTTTACAAAAATTTGGAACATAATCCTCTAGTATTGATTATTACTCTATAATACACAAATGTTGCTACCAAATTAATATTTCCGAAGATATTTTCGTTTAAGGTTCAGAAAGTTTTATAAAATATGGATTGAGGCTTTTTTAACATACTATTTACAACTATCTACTACCATTTTTTTACAAATCCTTGATCATTGAAATATCCAGTTAATTATTTTTCTCACTCAAAAATATATTTTATTGCAGATTGTCATTTTCAGTAGGTCGCCTGTTTCAAACACATTTTCATCCACTACATTAGAAAGTATAATTAATATTTGTCAAGATATTAAAATATTGAAACCAAATTACTTCTGTTGTATTTGTTCTATTAGAACTCAAAAATTATTATTTTTTTAATCAATAAAAACCTTTGTTACCCTAAGCTGTAAATAGTATATTTTACAGCAAGGGATGAAATTGGCGTTTTTTTGGTGAGGTGGGAGTTTGCTCACGAGCGCCAGCGAGTTAGCAATCACACCGAACCAGAAAAAAACACTTTCATCTCGAGTAGTAAATGCAATTTTTTCTACTGATTTCGGTTGTAGAATCCATAATTCGACTTTAATAAATCCAATTCGAAGCGAACTGTCAGAACTGTCAAAACAAATTTAATTGTTATTTTGGCCGTTTCCACGGTAACATATGGCATTCTCATAGAAGGTGATACTTTTCAAGTCAAATGTCCTAATTTTATTTCGGTTTTTTTAATAGTTTCAGGCTCGTTTTACGTTTGTACATAAAATATTTCATTGAAATTGATGTAATTAATAAGAAAGTCCATGCAAATTTGGTTAGTTTAGTGTTTTAATCGAGAAAATCATAAATTTAAAATGCTCATTTTCGTCTCTAGACGTGAAAATATTTTCATCCCTAGAATGAAAAATGTCACTTTCATGTAGGGTAAGCCGTGGAAAAAATGTAATTTTCACATATATCAGTAGAAAAAGTACTTATTACAATATCTTAATATACCATAGCAATAAAACAAATTACAACAAAATTAAAATAAAATCAACCCATTTCATGCATAAATATATTTTGCCCATTCTTTCTTGTTTTTGTCATCTTCAACCCCTCATTACAGGATATTCCCCGTTCCTTCAACGAATCTGCCACTGCTTGGTTGCATGTTTTCCTTGGTCTTCCTCTTTGTCTTTTCTGATTTAGCTAGTCATACTCTTCTCGTTTGTCTTCTCGTATTTTCCTTCCTCTATCCTTACTATATGCCCAAACCTTTTTAATCGCCTTTTTTGTATGCTTTCCAGGACTGGTTCGACATTATGTTCTGCTCTAATTGTTTCATTTCTTATTTTGTCTCTTAGTAATCCCTTTAGTGCTTCTTAGGTTATTCATTTCTATCGCCTGTATTTTATGTTTCATTTGACTGCTTAGCATTATACCCTACTTGTAATTTCTTTGTTTTTCTCTGTGTTTCTTTTATTATATCATCCAGTACTACATTGAATAGAGTCAGGCTCAGTACTCCCGCTTGTCTTAATCCCTCTTTGGTTACGAACTCCTCTGACTGTAAGTTTCCTTTTCTAACATAGTTTCTTGTATTTTTATAAAGACTGAAAATAGCTTTTCCTAGCTTGTTACTGATTCCTCTTTGTCTAAGGCTGTTCCATACTTACATTCTTGGGATGCTATCAAATGCTTTTTCAACGCCAACAAAGATGGTGCGGCTTACGTTCTTTTCTATTAGTTGCTTCATGGTAAATATATGATCTTGTACTCGTATACCTTTTCTAAAACCGCTTTGGGCTACTTCCATCTGGGCTTGAGTCACAGTTTTTAATCTTTTATTCCAGGATTCTCTCATATATCTTGACCATCGTACTTATCAATACTAATACCTCTTTGGTGACGGGGTAGTGTGTGGAGAAAAGAAAAATAACAAACCCGGAGACGATGTAACTTTTTATTGCGCATCACGTGACGCGTGCCGGTTTTGATGCGAGTTGTGGAAGTTGTCTCTGATGTTCTGCTGGAAGTTGTGTTCACTGATGTTCTGCTGGAAGTTGTGTTCACTGATGTTCTGCTCGAAGTTGTGTCTGGATGTTGTTTCGAAGTTGTCTCTCGAAGTGGTTGCTTTGTCACTCCCGTCCCGTCCTTTTATCCCTCGGTCAAACGCATCTTCTCTCTGGTAACTTTGGTGGGAGAGGTTTTTCGTTGTCCCGATTGGTTGTTCGTTCTTCCCTCCTCTCCTTGGTGCTGACGCCAAGTAAGAGGGAGGAAAAATCGGTATTGTTTGATCGGCTCCAGCCCGCTCATAAAACGGTCTGGGCCATAAAACGATTAAGAAAAACCCGAACCTATCGGCTTTGTTTGATCAGCTCCAGCCCGCTTTTAAAACGGTCTGGGCCATAAAACGGTTTAGGAAAAACCCGCACCTGTGCACCTCATCTTGTCAATAATGAGTCCCTACACCTCTTTACTAATACTTCTATTCCATTTTTGCTCATGTTCTTTACCATCTCTATTGTTATTCCATCATGTCCAGCCGCCTTACCCCGTTTTAACATTTTTATAGCTTCAATTACTTCTTCTGTCTTTATTTCTTCATCTATCATTCTCCTTGTTTCCTATGTATTCATTTTTTTCTTCTGTTTTATTTTCTGTATTATTTTGCTTTGTATTTAACATATCTTCAAGGTTCTCCTTCCACCTTGCCATTATATTTTTCTTGTTTTTTTATTAAGTTTCCCTCTTAGAGGGAAACTTTCCTTCTAGATTTGATGGCTATGCTGTTATTCGGTTTTCCTTTTCGTAGTGTTTTTAAGACTGTAAAATAACTTTTGATTTCCTTTGCTATCTTCTTCCATCTTGCGTCCGAATTCTTCCCAGGATTGTTGCTTCAATGTTTTAAATAATTCTTTGACTTTCATTCTTTGTTCTTTATAATTATTATAGCTCTCTGTAGTTCTGTTCGTAAGGTACTTTTTCCATTATTGTTTTTTCATTTTTACTTCGTCGTTCCACCATCTAGTTTGTTTTTTGATTTTGTTGATTTTAATATATGCACACGTCTCTCTCGCTGTTTTTGTTATTATTTCCTTGATATTTCTCCATGCATCTTCTACTGACATGCTGCTCATACTTTCTTTGATCTTAATAATCTCCGTTTCTATATTTTCTATATATATATATATATTTTAGCTGTCTCATCTGCCCTTGTAGAATGTAGATTGTAGATATGCTGGTGACTACTTGTACTGCGACTTTTATAGATCTATTGTACCCCACCCTCCTCCTCCAAGTGTTGGTGTACTTACCCATTTAGAGCGCCTCCTCTAATCCTGATTCCTTTAGGAATTTCAGGATCTGGGTGGGATTCAAGGCCTGCAGCTCCTCTGTGTTCAAGCAGTGAGCCCCAAGGTACATCTGTCTCTTGCGGAGTAATTCTCCGCAGTATTTGAACAGATGTATGGGGGTTTCCTCTGCTGAGCCACAGAATCTGCATCCGTCATCCTCCTCCAGGCCTAGGGCATTGAGATGTTTCCTAAGTCTGCAGTGTTCCGTCAGGACTCCTGTCCGAATTCTAAGCTTGTTCTTGCTTAATTTCAGGCAAGCTTTTGTTCTCTTCTGGTTAAAAGATCCCAGCATCACTTTGGATTGCCTTAGCCCTGGAAGTTCTTTCAAGGTTTTCATCCATTTTCCTCTTGTTTCTTCATCTAAACTTTTGTGGATGGTGTTCACACTCATGCCGCAAAAGGGTTCCGGACCTATAAAGGGGCTACTGGATCCCTTGTTTGCTAAGTGATCGGCTTCTTCGTTTCCGTCTATACCAGTGTGTCCTGGTACCCAGTATAGCGTTACTTTATTATCCCTGCCAAGCTTGTTCAGCTTCCCCACACAGTCCCTTACCAGTTTGGATCTGATGGTGTATGAGCTAATGGCCTTAATGGCTGCTTGGCTGTCTGACAGGATAGCAATTCGTTTTTTGCGATAATTCCTGTCGAGGTTAAACTGTAAACATCATACGATTGCGTGGATCCAAGGAAGAGGAAAAGCCAAAAGGTAGAGGAAAAACCTCTACTTGGAAGATACTTGGGGATGTTCCCTTAATTTGTATGTTTTAATTACTTGCTTCTTTTCACACTTTTTGTTTATATTTGCACCGGTATTTTCTTGCTGCTTTGTGTTGCTTGTTTTTAATTTTGTAAAAACTAGATAGTGGTCCGAATATATTTCAGGTCCTCGTCTTGTGCCCTTTACTTCTATTTTAAATTCTCTGTTGATTATTATCTAATCGATTATTGATCTTTCTCCCCGACTTAAACATTCTCTCGCATATTTATGTGCCTCTTTATGTTCGAAGAAAGTATTTGTTATTAAAAGATTATTTAGCATACACAACTCTATCAATCTCCTTTCATTATTGTTTCTAGTGATTTCTCCGTGTATACCTATTGTCTCTCCAGATTCATAGTCTTTTTTCCCTACTCGCCCATTTATATCACATATTATCAACATTCTTCCCCTACTTACTTCTATTATATCCGTCAGTTGATTCCAAAATACATCTTTTATTCTAACCCTTTGGTCTTCACTTGGACCATATACTACTATAAATGTTAATAACGTATTTTTATCAATTTCTAATTCTTCAAGAGATCTTCTCTCTTCAAGAGATCGGAGAAGAATCTTCAAGATTCTCTCCGTTATTGCAGTCCACTTTCGTATATATTTCACATTTTCTCCCTTTATGTAGCATGCTACCCCTTCTCTTGCCCTGTTCTGTTTATTGACTCCGCTATATATTAGTCAGCGTTTGTTGTCCTTTTCCTTTTTTTCGTTTCTGTAATACCCACAATATCCTTATCCATCTTTTCTAATTCGTGTATTAGTTCCTCCTCCTTTCCCGATAAGCTTCTGACGTTCCATATTCCTATTCTCCATGTCCTTCCTTTCACTGTGCTTTTACGTATCTGTGTTTCTTCATCATCTTTTATAATCCTAAGCTCGTATCCCTTTTCATTGCTTGGTTTGACTTCATTTATTTTACAATCTTTTTTGTTTGTCGTTAGTTTTTTGCTGCTCTATTAATTTTCTTTAGCTGCTCTTCCAGATCCCGCTTTTTCAAATTCTTCTATTAGTTCTATCTCTTTTCCCTGTAGTTGTCTATTGTTCCTAGATCCTAGTCGTATAGTCCTTTTTGTTTGCCTTTTTATCTCAAAATCAAACTTCATTCAAAAATTAATATTCATTCAAATTAATATTCAAAGTGATATCTTAGTGGCCGAAATGTTG
Source organism: Phosphuga atrata (assembly GCA_944588485.1). Taxonomy (NCBI): domain Eukaryota; kingdom Metazoa; phylum Arthropoda; class Insecta; order Coleoptera; family Silphidae; genus Phosphuga; species Phosphuga atrata. The sequence goes on along the minus strand of OX155896.1, from coordinate 64,165,452 downwards.
CTTCTGACAGATTATATTGAAAATATAATACTATGTTGACTAGCGAATTTTAGTGTGGAAAACCGAAGTCCGAAACGAAAAACGAGTCCTGACGGGACACTACAGACTTAGAAAACACATTAAGGCCCTAGGCCTAGAGGGAGATGACTGAAGCTGATTCTGCGTCTAAGCAAGGAAAACCCTCATACATCTGCTGAAAGCCTGCGGAGCACTGCTCCGCAAAAGACAAATGCACTGCTTGAACGCAGAGAAAATCTGTAGCTTTGCCCTTACGAAATCCATGTTATTCTATGGGTATTAGGCGGCGAAGAATAATGTATTCTAAAATATTTGATAGGGTGGAGTGAAGAGCAATCATCCTGTAGTTGTCAACAATCAGCCTAAAATTATGATAGCTGTTCTTCTAAAACCTCTGGAAACGTTTCGGCTTCAATGGTGGCATTAATAATGTGCGTTAAGGGAGTAACTAAAAAGTCAAGGTAATTTGAAAATTGAAAACTGTAAAGAAACTTGATAAAGAAAAATTTGAACTTAAAAATTTGGCCTGATATTTCATCTAAACCAGCAGCAGATTTATTTTTGTGATGTTTGACGGATTAAACCAACAATTTCTTGTTCTGAGAATTCTTCAATATCCATCAATTGTAAAGGTGGTTTGCATAGAAGAAAGAGTTTCTGAGTACGTAACATAATAACACTTATTAATATATATATATATATATATATATATATATATATATATATATATATATATATATATATATATATATATATATATATATCTTGTTGAGTTTGAAGCTTTTTGATAATATCAAATATTAGTGTTTTTATCTTAACTTCATAGATTATAATTTCTAGGAAATTGTTTTATACAATAGTATAAAACAATTTCCTAGAAATTATAGTCTATGAAGTTAAGATAAAAACACTAATATTTGATAATAACACTTGTTGGTATTAGGCAATAATTTGTGATTAACAGACCATCTTACAAATGAGTTTATGTTATTTTGTAAGAGTAACATCTTCATGGGACCTAATCGATTTTTATAGTTATTTATAAAGTAGGTTTTGAAGTAGGACCTGCGCAGGTCAACCGCACGTCGGTAGCTTGTATGTGGACGTTCCAGTATACCGGATCGGTCTTCAGTTCTTTTTGCGATGACAGTGAAAAATATGGGAAATGCATAATCAATATAAGAATATTGAATATCATATCTAAGCCCAACAACTTTTATACCAATACATTCAAAACCACTACATTCCTAATCACACTAGAAACAACTGACGTATGTGTGCCCTCAAGGTTCTAACTTGGGTCACTTACTATTCATTATCTTCATTAATGACCTACTGTCTGCCATACACACAACGGTACAGCGGAGAGGTCTATCTGTGCAGGTTTGCCTGCGCAGGTAGACCGGAGCGTGTGTGGGAATAGACCTGTGCAGTTTTTTTAACCTGCGCAGGCGATCGGTGCAAGATCGAAAATCAATTCTTGCACATTTCTTGTGCACAGGTCCACCGTCGAAAGAATTGATTTTCGATCTTGCTCCGATCGCCTGCGCAGGTTAAAAAAACTGCACAGGTCTATTCCCACACATGTTCCGGTCTACCTGCGCAGGCAAACCTGCACAGATAGACCTCTCAGGTAGACCGTTGTGTGTATGGCGGTCATTAGGCGTAACATGATAATGCAGACAGTATATAATAAGACAAATATTATGCGGTCATTAATGAAGATAATGAATAATAAGTGACCCAAGTTGGAACCTTGGGGCACACATACGTAACAAATTCCATTTTCTAAATAGGTTTTGATTCCAATATATTATATTGGAAATTTATTGTTAATATTTCTTTATTCTACATACGATAAAATTTTAAAACATTTCTATCTAAAAATAGAATTTTTTTCCACTAATTTATAAAATTGATTAAATCAGAAATGCAATATTTGCCTTTTGCTTATACTTCCTATTTGTGAAGCGAACAACCCATTGTTTACTTTAGTTGAATCGGATATCAAACATCTCATAAAATATTATATTTAAAATAATAAAATATTAATTGAGAATCTTTTTTGAGATTATTGATATCCGATTAAATTTATACTTGCAGTTTTAAAAACAATTCATTTAAAACATTTTATTTTGTAGCTCCTCAATATTATATTTTAATGATAGAAAGCTTTATAAATAAGTCCACCTATTATTAATTTTTTTATTTATTAACTTTGAAACAAAAACATCAATTCCTCTTCTTTAAATTTTATTGCTAACAATTAATAACAATCAATAATTGGTTATTATTAATTGCTAGCAATAACATTTCATAAATTTCAATTTCATTGATTGTGATTACTTTAATTGTCCTAATTATTTAGATTATTATGGATTTATATTTGAAAAGAGCTGCATTTTAGTGAATTTAATGTACTTTTTTTGGAACATCTAAACCTATAATAGTATATTTTGCAACTAGGGCGTTAAGTTGTCAATTGGTCACGACAGAGAAATTGGGCGCACAAAGGAAGTGAGTGTGCACATACGCTCTAGAGGGCAGTTGACAATACCGCCCGTGTTGCAGATAATATTTTTTATTACTCATGCGTAAGATAACATATATAACGTATATACGTGCCATGTATCTTACAAGTTTGGAATAAAAAAAATAGAATAAAAATTGAAGAATTTGATTTCTCAATTGTCTCCCGTGATGTGGATTAGTCATAAGAACTCTCATCAGTCTTCGGTATCACCATAGAATTTACACTCATTTTAAAACGATTTCTTTAATTTTTATTTTTATTTTGTAATTAAAAAAAAAATTCTGTCACTTTCACGTCACTCTTTTATTATTGAGATCGCTAAGTTACATAAACAAAAACAAATAAATAAATAAAATAAACACAATCAATTATTTTATTTATTTATTTGTTTTTGTTTATGTAACTTAGCGATATTGAATATTTGCGTGCGTTACCCAAGTTATGTGGTAATGCAACCAAAAAATGGCATTTGTCGTACTAAAAAAACGTGCGCCAGGATAGTACTTTTAACGCAAGAGTAGTACAAAATTTATTGCGTTGAAACGTATATGAAAAATATTGCATCTATTTAAATAAAAATCTTTTACATTTGTTTGTTATCAAAATGTGCAATTATTATTAATACGACAGTTATTGTCAATATTTAAAATAGCAAAAAATAATTTATTAAAATATATTAAGTTTCTTCTCCTTTATTTTATCTGTTTGCTTACTGAACAACTGAACCGTTGTTCAGTAAGAAAACTGATAAAATAAAGGTACAAGGAAGATACTAATATATTTAGTAATATATTATTAATAATATACAAACAAACAAACATAAAAGATTTGTATTTAAATAGATGCAATATTTTTCATATACATTTCAACGCAATGTATTTTTTATTAGTCATGCAATAAAAGTACTATCTTGGCGCACGTTTTTAAGGGCGACAAATGCCATTTTTTGTTGTATTACCAGATAACTTGGGTAACGCACGCAAATATTCAATATCGCTCAGTTTCAACGCAATGTATCAATTAAGCAAACTGATAAAATAAAGGTTATTTTAACGTTAAATTATTTTATACTAATCAAATATTTAACAGTAATGTTGTAAAAAATGATTTAAACAGGAAAAGTTTAAATTATTGGGAATAAATTTGGTACGTGGATGGAAGAAAGGAAAACCGTTTTCCAATCTAATTGGATTATCGGAAATCACTCGAAGCGAGAAAAGTATGTTTCCTCTTACATTCCTGATCTCGAGCGGATGTCTGTAAATTGGCGACTCGTCGAGTGTGACGGATAATTTGCAGAAATCCGATTTCGTGTTTGTTCTTTTCATTTGAAGGGACGGGAAAATGCCGTGATATTACAAAACACAGACTTGTAAAGGAGGAAAACGAGGAGGCGAATACGTTCGAATTTTCAATAATTCAATTAAGACAGCGGGAAATGAGGGATTTTCTAAATGTCACACTTACTACGTACCAATTCATTTCGTGTCTGAAACGTGACATATTTATTTTAAGAATTATTATTTTATAGTCATTACAAATTTATATTTCTTATTTAATATATTAAATTAAATAATATATATTTTAATCTAATTACGGATTCAAAATGTATAATATTTTAGTTAAAATCTGGCAACAGTAATCTATCTAGTATAGATTGTACTGTACATATACCTGTATGACACATTTGGCGTTTATAAAAAAGGACTTTCAATAATTACGACAGCTTATGTGTCTAGTTTTACCTGTGTATATTGAATATGAAAGGAGATATTTATATAATTTAATTGTTTCAACGCAATGTATTTTTTTTATTGCTCATGCGTTAAAAGTACTATCTTGGCGCACGTTTTTTAGTGTGACAAATGCCATTTCTGGTTGTATTACCACATAACTTGGGTAACGCACGCAAATATTCACAATATCGCTAAGTTATATTTTAAATGAAAAAACAATTTAAACAAAATAAGTCATTGTATAATTAAATTTATTGTTGTATATAGCGATTAATTAATTTTTTATAACTCCAGTATATGCTACATAATAGTTGAATCAACTTTTTTCTATTCATTTCTACAAACAAGTTTCTATTAATTTCTTTTTCTGAATTTCACCCAAATTCCGTTAGAACTTTTCAAGGTAGAATCGCTTGCCAGAATGGCTTCAAATCCCTCGACCGGGTGAATCTCAAAACTACGAATTATCTTCAACAAAGAAACTTTTAACGCCAAGAAAGCGTATCGTTGTCCTGAAATAATTAAAATGAATAAATGAAACACTGATACGTTATAGTTTTACCTATGCAATTTCTTGGCCCTGCACTAAAGGGCACGTACGCATACGGATGTCTTCCAATACAATTTTCTGCTCTAAACCTCTCTGGATCAAACTTGTCCGGCTCCGGAAAATTTTCTGGCGAGTGGTGTAACGCATAAATCATAATAGAAATATTTGCCCATGCTGGTAGCACAAAACCATCTGTAAACAGTTTTTACTATTTATTTCTAAATCAATGACCTACTATAGTAGGTAGGTAGAAATAAATATAAATCATAATAAAATCTAGATCTAGACAAATCTACTTACCTACTATAGTAGGTAGGTTTTTAAATAAATATAAATCATAATAATAATAATAATATCATAATAACAATAATAATCTATTTCTTTTGTGTACTAACCAGCTTCAATATCGTGTTTCAACTCTCTTTCAATCATAGGAACAGGCGGATATTTACGCAAACATTCTTTCACGACGCAGTCCAAATAGGTTAATTGTTTAATTTGTTGTAAACTAGGATTTGATATATCTGCAAGTTCTGTATTTATTTCTTCTAGTATAGATTCTTGAATTTTGGAATGCTTAGCCAGTTCATACACTGCGAAGGATAAGCCTGTAGATAAAGTTTCATGTCCCTAGGATAAAAAGTTTTATGGTCATGTCCAACGAAAACCTCAACCAACATAATACGTCGCGTCGAATTGACCAATATTCCGCGGTGACTAGAGCCCAATTAGTAATTTATTTTGTAACTTACAGCCAACATAAACGTATCCACTTGTTCTCTAATATCTTCATCGGTCATTTGATTAAGACTACCCATCTCCAACAACAAATCTAAGAAAGCAGTTTTTCTTTTAATTTCAAAATCGTCTACATTTCCTGCCGCTCTTTGGACGTTTGTTGCTTTTTTATTTTTTCGTGTTTGAATAACTTCGCCGACGAAGGATTTTAATACATTAACGTGTTCCATTTGCTCTTTGTACGTCTTGAAATATTTAGCAGAAAATTCGGATCTTAGGAACAAAGAAAAGAACCGTTTCAGATTACAGGACAAAAAACCTCTAACTGATTTGGCGTACTGAATGTCCGGAAGATTTTGGGAGTTGAGGATTATTCCCATAGAAGATTCTAAAAAATAAAATAACACTCATTGTCGGACTAAACTTTATTAGTCTGCTTATTTAATGCTCGACGAAAGCTAAACAGTGAGTTTCACAAAATACTCGAAATTTAAAAGCAACATGAATTTTCTAATTCCCTATAAGATAATCGGTTGTGTTTCTAACGAATTATAAATAAGCTAAAGTTTAGCCCTAATTAATTTGAATAATCAATTAACTTAATAATACTCATTTCTTAGATAATAATTTTACCAATTTATTTTTATTTTCAATATTAATACTAGGACAAGACAAATATAATATTTATATAATTAATATAAATATTATAGTCATTCTATTATAGTCATTATATTATAGACATTGAAATCTTTCGAGCTGCTGTGTCCAGAACAATGTTAGCTATGTGGATCGCCAACCTTCGAAAGGAGAGGGCGTCATAAGAAGAAGAAGTCATATGTACATTGTAAATGCTGGTTAGGATTAAGCCTTCGATACAAACTGGACAGACTAGAGACAATAGACTGACAGGCTAAATAGCTACGATGCCAAATAGATGCTAGATAAATTACAGCTTAGGAACAAGCAACTGCAACTTGACTTGACAGCGTTTTCTGTCACCCATCTGCCATCTCACGAATATCGCATGGTCTTTCTTCTTATGTCTAGTTTTATATGTCTAGTGTCTTGCCTTGTATATTTTGACTTGTTCGTCTTGTTGCGGCTCGCGTACACCTAATCCGTCATCGGCCTAAGTTTGCTCGGGCACCGACGGCCGAACTCGGACGCTTGAATCAAACACTTGTAAAAGAAAGAGAGCGCGTACACAAGTTTTCGGGCGTCATTGGACGATGGCGGTCGAGTTTGTGTACGCGCTCTCTTTCTTTTCCAAGTGTTTGATTCAATCGTCCGAGTTCCCCCGTCGTCGCCCGAGCAAACTTCGGTCGATGACGGATTAGGTGTACGCGAGCCGTTAGTCTGGTCTCGTCTGTCTAGTCTTCACTGTCTAGTCTTGTCTATCTAGTATTCTCTGTTTAGTCTTGTCTGTCTAGTCTTGTCGGTATAGTCTTGTCTGTCTAGTCTTGTCTGTCTAGTCTTGTCTGTCTAGTCTGTCTAGTCTTGTCTGTCTAGTCTGTCTAGTCTTGTCTGTCTAGTCTTGTCTGTCTAGTATTGTCTCTCTAGTCTTGTCTGTCTGGTCTTTTCTGTCTAGTCTTCTCTGTCTTGTCTTGTCTGTCTAGTCTTTTCTGTCTGGCTACAAAAATGGTCCAGGCTACAAAAATATTAGATCGGGAAACTGAGCGAAGCAATGCAATATCAAAAGAGCATCGATAACCAGTTTCAAGGCCTTCCGATTTCACTGAATATATTTCCAATTTGTGCGACGAATGCTTTCCAAGATGACGTCGACCAAAACACTATCACCAACCTACGTACTAGTGGACTACATCATCAGCAAGGTCGCCTGAATCAGAATGAGAAGAGCGTTAGTAAGAGAGAATAAATCAAAGGCAACCGATGAATAGAAACAAGCAGCGAGACTCGACTATCGTAACTCAAAACAAGATCTTAAGATTGCTAATTCACGCAAGAAAGGGTTGTAGAAGGATCTCTGCAACCAGTTGGAAGGAGATATATGGGACCAAGGCTCTAAAATTAGATCTGGCAAACTAAAACAAAGGCCAAACATTAGTCTAAGCGAGTTAGAGATAATACGCCAGGTTAAAAAACTGTTCCCCAAAAAAACCTAAAAACAATTGGGTGGTTCCCGAAATAACGGAAATAAAGACCTTTGACCTGGAATGTATTCTAAAAACTGCCCAGCGGACCAAGACCGGGAAAACTCCAGGTCCAGATTGAAAATCGCCAGATGTGCTCAAGAGACCTGTAATCGTCCTGAGAGTGATAAACAGCTGTCTAGTTATAGGAGAATTCCCGATATTTGGAAGGAGGCACGTCTTGTAGTCATTGTAAGATCCGGACGATGAAACATCGTACCGGCCGATCTGCATACTGGACACTCCAGGTAAACTGCTTAAAATGCTAGTCAAGGCACGCCTAGAGGACGAACTAGAAACCAAAGAAATATTACACGATAGACAGTATGGATTTCGCGCGGGCAGGTCAACGATAGATGCTCTGATCAAAGTCATGGAGATACCAATTGAAATTAGAAAGAAGGCGTTTAAGAACCAAGAGCTTGTGGTACTTCTCACTCTAGATATAGAAAACGCGTTCAACTCAGCTCCATGGAACCTTATAATAGCGGGTGTTAGCCCATATTTGGTAAAAATGGTCCAGTCGTACCTCAGTAATAGATACTTTGTCACCAACAACAGGTCAAAAATAGAAATAACAGTCGGTGTCCCACAGGGCTCCATTCTAGGACCTACGCCATGGAACATCTTCTACAACAAAATACTGCAACTCGACTTGGGAAAAATTGTTACTTCTGTGGCCTACGCTGACCACCTACCACTCATTGTCTGCGGGAGAAATAACTCTCAACTGGAAGAGACAGCGCATGACGCAGTAAAAAAAAAAATAATAGCAACAGCTAACTGAACTATGGCTTAAAATGGCACATGCAAAGTCACAAATGGTTATTTTTTCGGGCAGAAAAAAACTTAAGACTCTGTCGATAAACATTGGAGACACAACGATTACAAGCAATCCGGTCATCAAGTACCTGGGTGTAAAACAAAAAAACCAAAGGAATATTACACGATAGAAAGTACGGGTTTCGGGTGGGCAGGTCAACGATAGATGATGCTCTGACCAAAGTCATGGAGATACCAATTGCAATTGGAAAGAAGGCGTTTACGAACCAAGAGCTCGCGGTACTTCTCACTCTAAATATAGAAAACGCGTTCAACTCAGCACAACTTATAATAGAGGCGCTAATAACAGCGGGTGTTAGCCAATATTTGGTAAAGATGGTCCAGTTCTACCTCAGTAATCGACACATTATCACCAACAACAGATCAAAAATAGAAACTACATGCGGTGTCCCACAGGGTTCCATTATAGGACTTGCACTTTGGAAAAAAAATCTTCTGCAAAAAAACACTGCAACTCGACTTGGGAAAAACTTTACTTCTGTGACCTACGCTGTCGACCTAGCACTAATTGTCTGCGGGAGAAATAACAGCATACATTAATTATCGCAAGGTGTGATAAAATTAACTGGTAAAAGCTTAACCGGTGCAACGGCGGGGCGCCGCTGTCGATCCAAAATAGGATAATGTGGCAAGAAGCGTTGGTTGAACCCAGATTAGATTAGGTTGCACACTGCGAAGCGGCAGATAAATCGCGGCCAGATAAGGCTCGGTAGCGCGAATTCTCGATCCAAAATAGGATTATGTGGCAAGGACCGTTGGTTTAGCCCAGGTTAGATTACGTTGCCCACCGCGAAGCGGCAGATAAATAGGAGAATGTGGCTTCCGCACCTTGCGGCATAATTAATGTATGCTGACAAATAATTCTCAACTGGAAGAGACAGCGCAAGACGTAGTGTAAAAAATACAGCAACAGCTAACTGAACTAGGGCTTAAAATGGCACATGCAAAGACAGAAATGGTTATTCTTGCGGGCAGAAGAAAACTTAGGACACTGTCGATAAAAGTTGGTGACACCACGATTACAAGCAAGCCGCTCATCAAGTACCTGGATATAAATCCCCGCTTGACTACCCACATTAAAATCAAGTGCGAGAAAGTCGAGAAATCGTTGATGGCTCTGACTAGGATCTCCCCAAACCTATGCGGACCGCTCGAAAGAAAACGTCGAATACTAATGTTCGTGGCGTTTTCAACTATTCTTTATGATGCATCTATATGGTCGCAGGCTCTGAATAATTCCTTCTATAAAAATAAACTGGAAGCCCTAAACCGAAAAATGGCACTCAGAGTTATATCAACCCAAACTAATGGGGACCGCTCGAAACAAAACATCGAATACTAATGTTCGCGGCGTCTTCAACTATTCTCTACGGTGCACCTATATGATCGCAGGCGCTGAAGCATTCCTTCTATAAAAACAAACTGGAAGCCCTAAACCTAAAAATGGCACTCAGAGTTATATCGCCATATAGAACTGTCTCCACCGCCGCCGCAACCGCTATAGCCTCACTACCGCCCCTCGAGCTGAGTGTTCAGTAGATGGTAACCATATATCGACTCGAGAAGAATAGCAGGTCTGATGCTAAAGACAAATGTATGGTCGAGTGGCTGGAGAGATGGGGAGAGTACGTTGGTTGGACAAAAACTTTTATAAAGGACGTGAGGTTGTGGAGAGAGAGAAAGTGGGCAGTGGTGGATTATTATGTCGCCCAGGCTTTTACCAGTTATGGTGTCTTTGGAACATACCTTCACAAAATTAAAAAGAAAGATAATCCCATCTGCTGGTTCTGTCCGGACATTGACTCTGCCGAACACACCATATTTCACTGTATAAAATGGACGGACTTTCGAACAATAGCAAAACAGCAGATGCGGTTAAGAAGTATCGACAATAAAGGTGGCAGAATTACTTCTAAGAATAGGAACAGATTGGAACGAAATAACAGCGATGATGACGGATATTATGAAAGCAAAAGAGAAACACGAAATAGAGAACCGAGTTTAGAAACGATGAGGGATAACATCCTGAAGTAATGTCCATAGGCGGTTCCAGGATGTAGTTCCCGTTCTAGTCTTGTGGATCTAGTCTTATCTGCCTAGTTTTGTCTGTCTAGTCTTGTATGTCTAGTCTTGTCTGTCTAGTCTTGTCTGTGTAGTCTTGTCTGTCTAGACTTGTCTGTCTAGTCTTGTCTGTCTAGTCTTGTCTGTCTAGTCTTGTCTGTCTAGTATTGTCTGTCTAGTCTTGTCTGTCTAGTCTTGTCTGTCTAGTCTTGCCTGTCTAGTCGTGTCTGTCTAGTCTTGTCTGTCTAGTCTTGTCTGTCTAGTCTTGTCTGTCTAGTCTTGTTTGTCTAGTCTTGTCTGTCTAGTCTTGTCTGTCTAGTCTTGTCTGTCTACTCTTGTCTGTCTAGTCTTGTCTGTCTAGTCTTGTCTGTCTAGTCTTGTCTGTCTAGTCTTGTCTGTCTAATCTTGTCTGTCTAGTCTTGTCTGTCTAGTCTTGTCTGTCTAGTCTTGTCTGTCTAGTCTTGTCTGTCTAGTCTATTCTGTCTAGTCTTGTCTGTCTAGTCTTGTCCGTCAAGTCTTGTCTATCTAGTCTTGACTGTCTAGACTATGTAGCGCATATAGAACAGTTTCAAGGGAGGCCGCTTTGGTTATCGCTGGCATACCTCCTATTGACATCACAGTGCGAGCCGGACTCGAAGTATATAACTCACGATGTAATGGCAACAAAACAACTAGGAACGAGGAAAAAATAACCACCGCTGCCAAAATTTTTGAGGAATGGCAATGTGACTGATCCAACTTGGTATTACTCCAACGTCTGAATAAATCCACCGAAATTCTTACCACCATCAAAAGAAGGAAACTGCAATATTTCGGGCATGTTATGAGAGGCGTAAAATACCGATTACTGCAGAACATCGTGCAGAGAAAAATTTATGGAAAAAAAAGCCGGGCCGCAGAAAAGCATCATGGCTCAAGAATCTACGTGACTGGTATAAACTCGACTCAAGCTCTCTGTTCAGACTTACCGTCAGCAGAGTAAGGATAGCATTAAGTTCCAGAAGGACGTGGTATTTAAGAAGAAGAATGTGACTGAGTCTCAGGTAGCAAAGGACAGTGGACAAGAAACTTAATCAGCGATGTAAAACGCTGGGCAACGAAGAAACATGGAGGGACAAATTATTATCTCACCCAGGTACTTGGCGCGCATATGTGCTTTAGGGATTACCTACACAGGTTAGGAAAAGCTAGTGACAACCTATGCGAATATTGCGGAGAAGAAGATGACGTTGCCCACAACATATTCACCTGTAGTAGGTGGCATGTGGAGAGACAACTTCTTGGAAATGAGGTCGATAAAAGAACGATGGTGTACTACTTACTTGTCTCTCAAAAACAATGGCACGAGATTAATAACGTGATCGTAAGAATAATGTGTCTAAAAGAAAACGATGAGAAGGAACGAAAAAAACATACTGAATCCTTAATCACGGCTAATGGAAGGGGGTGTAAGGGTAAAACAACACACAAAGTGTGATACACCACTACCTCGAAGTTATGCGAGGATCGGTCCCGAGATGTGTGGATTCTTCGCAGGGGGACCTCTTACTCACGTTTACGAAAGTGGTTTAAAAAGATAATTTGTATAAATGAAATATTATGTGTTAAATGATACATGGATCTCTTCGAAATATAAATAAATCTTTTCATGTCGTTTTGAATTGGAATACTAGTTAATTTTGAAAAATATATTGTTTCATTTCTTCTGTTTAAATTAGCTTGTAGATGTAAAGCAAGATTAAATTATTATATCGTTTTTTAACTTCAAATTAATCTATTTTAAATTGATCTTTTTTAATTTCAAATTAAAGCTTTTAAGATTCAAATTAAACCTTTTTAAATTCAAATTAACCTTTTTTAAATTCAAATTAAACTTTTTTAAATTGTTAATGGAAATGAATTCATTTCTGCCTCTTATTGTTGGAACTATATTGGCTAGAGCAGGCAACCTTTCTTGGAACTATGGCTAAATTGACATTATTTGTACCATTATAGGGACGACAAAGCGTAAGGCGGGCATATTTGTCTCGTTTAATAAAATTTGGTTCAATAGAGTAGTTTTCATTACGCAGGGAAGCCGGCACAGACACTGTATGCGGCCCGCGGGCCGCAGGTTGCTCATGCCTGGGCTTAGAGTATTTATCTTCGATAGAGCTTTATTTCGCCGGAGATGGTAATTGAATGGGATTCAACAATGAAAATTTGATTCTCCTGTGTCTATGGAGCATATTTTGAAAATAAAATTGCATAATTGTTACTTTGTCCAATTGTTGATGTACAGTTTAAACGGTCCAGACTAATCGTAAAGGTTTTCAATGTTATTTTTAAAGCTTTTGCATGATGCATTAAATGCAGATGTTGTGGTCAAGTTGACGTTTTTATTTTTAAATTTCTTCAATTTCATGGTTTTTTTTCAAAGTAATCGATGGATTTACTTCAATAATTTAATATCTCTTCAGATAATTCACTATTCCTTTTTCCACCACAATTTCGTCTAACCATCTCGGATCCATCCTTCTTATAACGTCAAATTATAGATTTAGCGTTCTTTTTATCAATACCAGCTATTTCTGCTGATACTGCAATTGTTTTACATTCTTCTTAATATTTTATAAAATCTCCTTTTTGTCTTAACCAGAGACTAAGAATGGAACGAAAACGAAATTTCAATTTTACGTTCATGATAGAAAACGAAATAAATAATTTCGGTTACCGGTTTAAACCGGTTTTATTTTTAAATCGGTAAAATGTAAATTCAAAATTTTAAATTTGGAATCTACAATATTTGAAACATGCATGCGCTGTTACATCACTATATAATAGCATGAGAATCTGCTTCCCATTGCTCTCTATGAATTTCTTACACAATTTAGTTACTTTGCGTTGTCGGTTTGAGTCTGTATTTTTGTCTGTTTGTGTTCTAAATTTTGTGAAGTTATTATTATACATGGATTAAAGGTAAACTTTCTAAATAATAATATAACTTAAACGTATTAGCCGCTTTAGAATGGGAAGAAATCAAAATAATCCATTCCGAAATTTTTTTGTATACGGCTCGGTAACATATAAATCAACTTGTAAAGTTGAAGGTTGCGACGCATTAAGAAAGGGAAATTATGCAGGGAACTTGCAGCGACATGTGCAACTTGTCATAAGGACATTTATGACAACATATCTGCAGGTCCGTCACGTGCACCCTCTTCCAATTCATCACCACCAGCTAAAAAGAGGCGCCTAAATATTCAAAATTTAGATGATGATATAAAACGAAGTACCAATATTTCAATGAACATTACTCCTGATTTGTTGAAGGAAGCATGTACAGACCTGCTAATAGTTAACGGCCGTTCATTCAGTATATTTAATGATTCTGTTTTTTTACCGATTTTGATCCGATAATAGATGGACTAGACCATTGGTGTGCAAACCGTGGGTCGCGACCCCTCGAAGAGTCGCGAGAGAAATTTTCGAGGTCGCCTAATTCAAAGAAATTTATTTACCAGTAAAATAGTGGCATTAAATTATATTATTTATATTATTTTTATACAATTTCTGTTTTATACCCAATGAGAGCCTCAGCAATGCTTTAGGCGCCCTTGGGAAACATTTAAAGTCGACATTTATAAATTAAATTAACAGATTTCGTTAATTTAATTTTTTATAGTTTATATATTTTAGCTTTTATAGTTTAGGAATTAATTTTATTACGAGCAAATTCTGAATCACAAATTCAAATTTATGAAAAACCTACAATTAGTATATAACTATTTTACAACCAAGTTCGTAAACCTGAAGTATCTTATCAGGCAGCACTCGTATTAAGGTCTCCACACACCAATGCGTCAGAGCGTAGCAGTTCGTTGTTATACGTGCGAGAGCGGAAAAATATGTACTGCACACACCAATGCGTTAAATGTATTGCTTCTATAGTTAATTTCTTATTTAATTTATATTTCATAAGGAAATATTTAAGTTATTTTGACCGAATATGTTGTACCTATTTGTGTCTGTATTATGTTATTGTATTTTATGATGTATTTTTATCGTAAACTTATAATTATTTTACTATTTTTTTGACACAGATGTGCTAAATGTATGGTCATAATTTTGTTTTCGTACAAATAAGGTAAACACACAACAACCACCGTAAAAAAAAACAAATTATTGAATAGGATGGTTGGTGGCGACCGTTACTACGTGACCATACTTACACTGAATAGACGTTTTCATAGTTGAATTTTTTTGTGCGCATGTGTCAATTTCCGCCATGTTTTTCGGGCACTTTTTGACGTATTACTAGTGAAAATAACAAAATATTCCCGAAACTTTCATATTCTCCTTTGCTTTATATGCCTTTCAAACTTGGCGGGCGCGCATGCGATTAACTAATCCTAAAAAAGTCTATTGAAAAATTCACTATGTTTTAACCACACTTAATATATAAAAATATTATTTAACTTATTAGTCACAGTTATATAAATTAATACATTTAACACGACTCGAGTTTCGAAGGTCATTTTCGAGAAGTGTGAACTAGACTTTACTAGTATCTGCGTAGATTCGTTTCATTATCTGAAGTTTTATGGTATCACAACATTTATAGCATCTTTATGATGGTGCCTAAGTTTGCTGCGCAATTTTACAAAGGCTGTATTTTAATCAATGGCGTCACCAAAAATCCTTAAAAAACACACTGTATTTATTTATTATTTATCGTAAGGCGATCGACAAATTCACTCTTAAATGTAGGTAGAGTATGTACATATATATGTATAAAACTACCACTTTTACAGATTGACTATCAGTTAAAAAACAAATATACTATACGAACGCATTTGAGATACAGACTATGGGTTATAAATCGATATCCAGGGAGGCCAGCCAATTCACGGCAGCCGGAGTGGCATTCAGAATCTCGCTCCATTCTCCTTCAAATTTTCTTATTGGGCACTCGTGGGCTATGTGAGCTACAGTTTGATCTGGCGCTCGACAGTCGCATTCCTGGGAGTCCGAGAGTCCCCACTTGTACAGCATGGACTTGCATCTGGCATGGCCAGTCCTGTTGCGGTTAAGGTTACACCATGCTTTCCTAGACATTTGCATTCCTGGAAGAGGGACGGTAGGATCCTAATGGTCATTATGGCTAAAATCGTGATTGGATGTCCATTTTGTTTTCCAAGCTTCTCTGATATGAAATAGCCCATTGTCGGTTAGTACCTTATCTTGCCAAATGGGTTTTCGGTATTTAAGACGACGGCCCGGAGCATTATTCAATATCGTATGGATTGGTAGAATTGTAGGGTGTTTAGGATCGTGTAGTTTGTCCCATTCGCGAACAGCAGCTTGTTGTCTCCTCAGGTCTGATGGGGCTAAATTTGTTAGTGCGTGAAGCCAGGGTACCGGAGTGGACTTTAGGGTTCCTGATATAATTCTCATGGTATCATTGAGGTGTACATCGACTTTGTTTGTATGAGAACTCTTGTACCACACTGGTGCACAGTATTCTGCCGTTGAGAGAACAAGTGATTGAGCTGCCGTTCGTAGTGTTTCTGCTTTTGCGTTTCTGCAAGTAATCCCAGCCAGTTTACTAATTATATTGTTCCTGATTTTTAGTTTTTGCCCAGTTAACTCCAAATGTCTTTTATATGTTAGGGACCAGTCTAGTATAACGCCAAGGTATTTGGGGTGGCTGTTGTGTTTTACTCTTTTACCACAGAATGTGACATTCAGCTCTTTATTTGCGAGGCGGTTATTAAGATGGAATGTACATACCTCGGTTTTGTTTGGGTTTGGGCATAGTCGCCACTGTTTGTAGTATCTCCCGATGTTTTCTAAGTCCGCCGTTAGAGTTTCCTCACCATCCTCAAGGAGCCTGCTTTGAGTGGCTATAGCGGTGTCATCAGCATAGCAGAACTTCCGGGAGTTGGTTGCCGTCATGTCACTGGTGTAAAGATTAAAGAGTATAGGGGCTAGTACTGATCCCTGGGGCAGTACATTTCTGATGGTATATGACTTGCTAGTTGATTGTCCAAGAGTGACTTTGAATTATCGGTTTCTTAACATGTTTCCCATAAGCTTAGTTAACTTGGAGCAGGGTATTGTTTTTTTTAGTTTTAGTTTTAGACCATCCAGCCATACGGTGTCGTATGCAGCCGTCAGATCAACAAATGCTACGGACGTTTTTAGACCCCTTTGGTATCCTGATTCGATGTATGACGTTAGGGCTAGCACTTGCTCGCAACAACTTCGGTTGTATCTGAAACCAGCCTGGTCTGGCGGAATAATATCGTCTATAGTTTGATATATTCTATTGTATATTAGCCTCTCCAGTAATTTATAGCAAACACTGAGCAGTGCGATTGGACGATAGCTAGTTGGGTCGTCACTTGGTTTCCCTGGTTTCAGAATAGCAAGGGTCTGGGCTATTTTGAACTGTTCCGGGATCTGTCCCGTATTTAGTATATCTGTGAGGCAATTTCTAAGCCATTCTCTCGCAGGTTGTCCTAGTTGCCTTATAAACTCTGGGAATATACCATCCAGGCCAGCTGCCTTCCGTAATTTTAGTGTTCTTATGGCCTTGTTCAGTTCAGCGTTAGTAAAAGAGGAAGAGAAAAGAGGGTTGTCTTCAAGGCCTCTGTCAGTTATTTTAAGTTCTTCCTTTATCGCTTCTTCAAACTCTTTATGGATCGGTACATTTTCTGAACATTGTTTAGTATGCAACGCTACTTGGGCAGGGGTCACTTTAGGTTCTTTGGTAAGTATAGGCGTGGCAGCTCCAAGTCGACGTAGAAGAGACCTTCCCCTTCGGCTGGAGGCTGTAAAATCCATATTTTCTGTCGTACTTTCCTATCGCTCCCATCTTTCATCGTTGAGCGAGTGCAATTTCTGGCTTCCCAGATCTGGATTCCTAGTTTTTTCATACTCTTTGTATAACGTTTCCGTGTTTTTATTCCAACAGGGTATGTATTCTTTTCTATATCCCCGGGGTATGTTACCGTAGGGTAGGATCCACCGTAGATGTGAGTCGACTTCTTTAGAATATGATGTCCAGTCCGCCTTGCGAAAGTTCCATCTTGGTTTTGGTGTAGATTTTATCAAAGGTACCTGGATTCCGATATTGATAATAACTGGCCGGTGTTGACTGCGTGGGAAGCTTCGCAAGACCTTTCTTGTATGAGGTAGAGGGACTTGCGATGAGTCAGTTGTAACAAAGCACAGATCGGGGTTGATCGGGGTGCTGAGTGAAAGGTTTTCAAATCCTTAGCATCATAGACCAGATGGAGATCCAATTCATCCATCCAATTTGATAGGCTCTCTCCGTTCTCGTCATTAGTTGAGTATCCCCAGCTGACATGGTGGCAGTTGAAGTCTCTCAAGTATACTCCTGGATGTTTTAGGGTTGGAAGTGGAGGATTTGGCCATTTAATATTGGGAGGTTTGTATACAGCTGATATTGTCGTTCCTGAGGTCTCGACAGTTATAATTTCAGTATTATTCTGCTGGGTGTTTGTAATGATCTTATATTTGTCAATATCTTGTCGGAGGTACATTATAGATCCATGGATATCTGAGTTAATACTTGCAACTACCTTATAGTCTGTACCTATATAAACACACTGTAAACATAAATCACAGAAAGAATTTCACCTTACTTACGTTAACGATTAAAAACGACTACTGTCGATCCAGGGGTTGTGAGAAAATTTTACACAAAGTGGGGAGTCGCCAATGAAAAAGTTTGCGCACCACTGGACTAGACAATAAAATTGCAATTAATCCAGAAATAATTTAAAAAAAATGTGTCATCAGACTCTTCAAATTTGAAAGAAAAAAATATGGAAAGAATTGATGGAGAAATTATTATCTTTAAAAGTTGATGTAGCAAGTAGATTTGATAGAAGTATATTAGGAAATAACGTTCAATTTGTCGGAAATAATAACTGTTTAGTTTTAAGGACGTAGGCGATGACGGAATTGCTTCCTTATTACGTAAAGGTATTCTATGTAGTAAAATTTGCAAAACCGGTCTAAACCGTTATTTAATTTCGTTTCTCGAAAACGAAAACGATATGTTTTGGGTGAGAACTTAAATAACGAAAACGATTTTTTTCGTTTTCGTTCTGATCAGAAACGAACGAAATATTTTTCGATTTTAGTCCCTGGTCTTAACTTGTTTTAGAATCATTACCTATTCAGGGTTCAAGTACAAGTAATTCATCTTCGTATTCTATGACATGTCTTAAACTGCTGCGATAATTATTACTATTTTTTTTTTAATTTCTTCTTCGGAAAATGTACGAATTATCATTGTACGTTATTGAAAAAACTTAAACAAAGCTTTAAACAAATATTTAACTAATTTCTTCCATTCAAAAATGTTTTTATTTCAGCGACAATGGTTAAAAATCTACACCTAAAATATGTCTATGTCGATGGGTCTTCTCAATACTCGTAGAGTTATTGAGAAGACCCATCGGCATCGACAACGAAATTTTTATTTTATAAAATCATTTCCGCCAATCTGATTATACAAAATATAATATATTTATTTCTTTAATTCGATTTTGAAATTAGTCTCAATGTGTGAAGTCAGGTTATTAAACTAATCTAACATAAAAACATTAATTGCAACAATCTGTAAACCTTGAGGACTAAACCAACATTTCCATCGATTAATAACCGATTTAATTATCTTTTTCTCTGTTCCAGGTGAGTTTCAATCCCAATGAAAATCCCGCAAATTTTCACAGGTGAAAAGGTTTGTAAATTTTTTGAAATTCTGTTCGAAATTTTGAATTAAAACTTCAAATAAATATAACTAATATATTTTACATCACCCAAATTTATATTAATTTGCGAAGAAAAAATGTTATGGGTTGTGGTTAATTTGAGTTTAAAAAAGGTTAAATTGAAATTTAAAAATTTATTTGAATTTAAAAAGGATTAATTTAAAATTTAAAAAAGATTAATTTGAAGTTAAAAACCTATATATTAAATTATTATAAATACAAGTAGTATAGGATATATTCCTTTTATAAAATGGCTTAACACAAATTGACTCGCCACATTTCTTTTGTTTAAATAATCATGTTGATGCAAAACACAATTTTATATATATATATATATATATATATATATATATATATATATATATATATATATATATATATATATATATATATAAATAATTAATTCATATAAAAATATAATTTAAATTAATTTACTAATTAAAAATAAAAATAGCATATATTTATTTTATAAATAGACTCACCACAAATTGTATCTAATGCAAATAAGCTAGTATATTGTTGGAAATTCATTTTCTCTCCTGCCTTTACTTGAATTTTCTTAACTAAAACGTCACAATTTCTACAAAATACTGGCATGAACTCCTCCAATATCTTGAAATGGAAGGTCGGCGTTAACATTTTGCGATCGTGCTTCCACTTATCACCTATGAAACAATTAATTAAGCAACAAGATTTTTACTAAATGTGATGTGAGTTGTCACGCACCTCTGCTCGTTAATAATCCTTCGCCTAATAAACATTTCATCAAATCATAAGATTTAGATTTATTTATATGCACCGACGAACTCAAAACTGTTTCAACCAATTTCAGATCGGAAATTAAAATCGTCGGAGAAAATGGTCCAACCCAATATCTCATCACAGTTCCATATTGTTTATATAGCCTTTGAATATTTTCAAAGAATTCTAAAATATTAATAGAATAGATTTATTTAGATTTTATTTAGAAATAGATTTAAATATGTAATTAGAATTTTATGGTGAAAATAGTAGCCAGACGTAGACTCCATAATGTCGAGTTTTTAAAAAACTTGAATAATATTCACATTTTTTATAGATTCTAATTTGTTATAAATTCCGAATGTGTTTTTAATTTTCTAAATTTATTTCATGAACTCCAAGGCTGCGAAAATCTCTTGCAATTCACATAGATTATAATTATGAGCATTAATTCATTTTACTTACCTACATAATTAGTCCCAAATTCCAACATATTTCCAATAATTGGATAGGTTTTTGGTCCCGGTATTTTTTCTAAATCTTCGCATTTTATTTGAAATTGCCAACGTTTGTACACAGCAAATATTATTGCAATTAAAACACAGATTAGTGTGACATACATAACTATTATGTGCAGACTAACAAGAGTTATATTTGTGCGCAGCCTGTGAGGCAATAGCGACGGTCTTGAGTGGGGTTCAGGGTCACCTTTACGTCTATTGTAACATTTTCACATGTTTGTTTTGTTTGAATTATCTTTTAATCATTTTGAATAATTATTCCAGTATGTATTATGAATATAAATTCGATATTTATAATTAACACATATATCTTGTGTTGATAATCGTAATATTATATCTAGGATTTTTTACTGTGGAGTTACTTGTTGAAACTTCATTTTAATAGAAATTATAATAAAACACAGTTTTATACGTTTCAAAATTTATTTGTTTCACCACACTGTGGCTTAATCAGGTGATGAAATATAGAAATAATTTGAAAACAAGCTTCTTATATATACAAAAAATATATTTGAAGGGGTGGTGGTTATTACAGATTTAGGTTTAGTACCCTAGCTTAGGGACCCTTGATTATGATAAAGAAATGTAAATAAAAACTTGATGTAAGAGTATTATAATCATTTTAAAGACAATTTTTCTTGCAAAGTATGGAATCTAGTAGTAAAATAGTAGTTTATGATACAAGTATGTAAAGAAAAGCTTTTGTGCATGAGTTACGAAGTTTAGAGCTGAAGGCGAGTGCTTTAAACGCAATGAGTGCCCAAAAGCTTTTCACACACGTGTATCAAACATTATTTTATCTACGAAGCATGTTAAAATGTAATCTAGGTTAATCTAGGTTTACCTAGATTTAATCTAGATTAAGTTATGGTTAGGTTAATTTATATTACAGCCAGATTAATGCAGACCGAGAGGCCGAGACTTTCTTATTTTGAATCAAGAAGTCTCGTCCTCTCGGTCTGGATTAATCTGGCTCTAATATAAATTAACCTAACCATAACCTAATCTACATTAAATCTAGGTTAGATATTTAAATTAATTCAATTTTAATATATGTCAGAAAATTTATTTTCAATACGTCTATGTTTTTTGTTTGGTGACGCGAGTTGTTGCTATAGTAACGACAAACAGAAATCGTTTAATAATGAAACTTCATTTGATTTACATTGAACTTTTACGCACTATTTGGATACTTTTACACACAATTATAATAATGGAATCCTTCAAATACAATAATTTACTTATTAATGTATTAATTTTGGTGTGCGAGTAGATAAAATAATATATGTACACAGTTCATTCAAAAATTAACTAGGTCTAAAGAAATGCAAACCTTAATAAAAGCCAAACTAAAATAGAAACTTACTCTTTTAGAAAAATGTCAGTCAACTTTCAAAGAAATCGCTTATATACATATTGGAAATTATAACTATAAGAACCGGTTATAGGAATGGGGAAATCATATTATACGTCGGCATTTCTAGTTTCAATAAAAAGTAAGTAACAATTTTATCAACAATTTTAAATCAAGGAGCTATGCAAGCTTAAGTACTTGAATAATAAAATACAAGTAAATTTATTTTTAAGTCTATTGCGCTGGCGCAACTTTGGGATTGCAAAGCTTACGTGTTATTTTATAACTATGAATTTAGATATCAGCTACAGCCCTTAAAAGGCTTAGCGAAATAGCTAAAAGTGTTGGTTCTTTTGATTAAC
Source organism: Phosphuga atrata (assembly GCA_944588485.1). Lineage (NCBI taxonomy): Eukaryota > Metazoa > Arthropoda > Insecta > Coleoptera > Silphidae > Phosphuga > Phosphuga atrata. The sequence continues at coordinate 64,143,053 of OX155896.1, read as the reverse complement.
GAGTATTATGTTTAACACTTAATAATGTTGACAAGGTAAATGGATTGCTATTTGGTCTAGCCATAAAAATGATTAGTTATTAGCAAGTGATGATGCTCAATCAGTTATAATTAATTTACATTGAATTGTAAAAGTCACTATGTTTTTACCACACTTATACTATGTAAAAATGTTATACAACTTGTTATTCACAGTAATATACATTTCTACACATAAGTTTCGACGTTTGATTGTCATTTTCAAGTGAAAATTGATTGACAGTTATTTTCACTTCAAAGTGACCGTCAAACGTCGAAACTTAAGTCGTGGTATATGTAGAAATTTATATTACTGTGAATAACAAGTTGTATAACATTTTTACATAGTATAAGTGTGGTAAAAACATAATTGAATTTTTTTTTTTTCAACATTGAATTTTTCAATTCAATGTAAGTATGAATTACCACGTAGTAACTGTCGCAACCATCCTATTCATATAAGTAATTTAGTTGAAAATAAAATGGTATGTGCCATTCCAATATGTTCTTAATGTATTTATTTTTAATTAATTATTACAATTTGCATAAAATTCATACATACATAATTCATATTCTATATTATTAATTCAATTCATATTCACACATAAAAACAAAAATCTTTAAAGCTATCAAACTAGCCTTTAAAAGGACGAATCTCGGGTTAAAATTCCGTGTTTTTACATTGTTGGCGATTTTCAATCTATTTACGTGTATAACAGGAAAACTATACTGTTGCATGATAGCCTTTCTAGAACCAAACCAAGCAAACAAATTTTACTTTCACTTAAGTCTCGATGTTGTAGCATTCGCAACATGTTTTCACAAGAATTGTGTAATAAAATTGCAATGCTTAATAATGTAGGTGTATTTTGTTGAAACAGAATAATTAATCGTAATATTAAGGCTAATTTGTCGATTTCATATTATCGGTAATCCAATACGCAATAATGTTTATATTAAATCTTCGAAAACCATAAAGAAATGTAAATAATAACTTACCACGAGTCTTTGAAACATTAATATTTATTTTAAAAGCAATTTAGCACCGTCAATCAACTTTGACGATTTTTGTAAACACCAGAAGAAGTTTAATTAAAAATTAAATTAATTTTGAATTAATTTACCAGGGAAATATACAAACGCTCTTCTGGAAAAAAAATCTCACATTTAGATCTTCAATGTTAGATCTTTAATTGTAGAAAATTTCCACATGAAACTGTATATATGGATCGGATCCTAGAATGGCATATTAGGAAGATGAAACCTTTTTTTTCTGTTTTCAATAAAAATGAGGAACAATTGTATACATATTTGAAATCTTAGGTGGCATATGAGATTTCGTACTGGAGTTATGCGATATTATTTGATCATAAAAAATAAATATAAAGTTTGCTTGGAAAAAGATTTTACAGTAAACAGTACATAGCTATACATCGAATCAATAAAATATGCATATAACAATTCTTGTGAAAACATGAAAATTGCAAATGCTACAACAGCGCGACTTTGAGTGTAAGTAAAATTTGTTTGCTTGGTTTGGTTCTAGAAAGGCTATCATGCCAACAATGTAACAACACGGATTTGATAGAGATTTTAACCTGAAATTCGTCCATTTAAAGTAAAGTGACCATATTTTGATTCAGAAAAAGCGGGACAAATGGGATTAAATGAGAATTATGATTTAGTTTTGAAAGCAGACCAATAATAAAAATAATATATTTTATCTACTTATACACCAAAATGAACACATTAATAAATACATTATTGTATGTGAAGGATGCCATTATTATAATAGTGTGTAAAAGTATCCAAATCGTGCGTAAAAGTCCAATGTAAATCAAATTGAGTTTCATTATTAAACGATTTCTAATTGTTGTTACTATGGCAATATCTTGCGTCACTAAACAAAAAACATAGACATAGTGAAAATAAATTTTCTGACGTTTATTAGAATTGAATTAACTTTTCTTATTTGGAATCACGAGTTCTCGGGCTCTCAGTCTGGATTTGTCTGGTTCTAATATGACTTATCCTAACCATAACCCATTCTGGATTAAATCTAGGCCAACCTAAATTACATCGACAACTACCAGATATGCACTCATGCACAAAAACCCTTCTTCACACACTTGTATCATAAACTACTATTATTGTATACATTTATATAATTGTCTATAAATATACAAAAATGCATTTATTATTAATTATTGGTTACTATAAAAATATTTGTAAAAAACAGTAATTTGAACATTATGATTTTTAATTAATTTAAATTTTTTATTAAAAAAAAGATCATTTATTGAAATGTCGTGAAATTTCTCACATGAATTGGTCAAATTATTTTTACGCTTAATATGGATTTTAAGTTTAATGTTCAACATGCGTTTTTTCAGTTGTCCATATTTTATTGATACTGGAAAAAACACTTTTTGTTGCTGCATTGTTCCTGGAAGGAACTCCCATTTTCAAAATATTTTGATAAGGAATATTATTCTCTTTAAAATGAAGCAATAACTCCGTCCATTTTTGGTCTGTTTCCACATTTGCAGACAAACATTTAATTTTTTTATCACTAACCTATCTTTTTACCAATAACACCACATAATATATTCAAAAGATTTTTACACGTATTCCCAATATAATAAATAATAAATATAAAATCTCATTTTTTAATGTCACCCAATGAAAATTTCAGAACAAAGTACCATTAAACGACCGGATCTTCTGAAAGAAGTTAGAAATTTTTATAATAACTGCTTGGAATATCTTGAAGAATGGACAGTTAGTTCAATTGGAGGATAATAAAAAATTTAATTGGTTAACATTAAAAAAGGGAGATTTTATGGGAATATTTAAAAAAAACTTATATTATATATTGCAGTACATTTAAAATAAGAAATGAAGATATTTTCTAAAAATCAGGACATTTTTAAAAATCGGCTGGACGCGGGACTTTCCTCCAAAAAGCGGGACTGTCCCGCCAAAATTGGGACGTATAGTCACTTTAATTTAAAGGCTAGATTGATACTTTTAAAGATGAATTTCTTCTTTACGAAATTTAACTCCAATTTAAAACTTGTAATGTTAATTTCATTAATATTAGTATTAATTCAAAGTTGTTATTCATTTACAAATAAGAACTCATATACCAGGACGAATTTGAAGTATGAATGAAAGGATAGACAAATTTGAACATTTTTGCATAAATTTTATGTCAAAAAATATATAATTTTTTATAAGTTTGTTTCAAATAGTTTCCATTGTTATCCGATTAATAAATATTTTTTTCTATTTCACTTTTTAATAAGTCATTACAATAATTTTCATATCATTTGACCTTCCAATAATTTCATGATATACTGCTGTATCATATAAATACCACAAAAACGTATTATCTATTTTCATATAAAAACCTACCATTATGTAAATAATATTTAATATAATAATATTTACTAGAAGTATTTGTTGGAGTGAATATTTTTTCCAAAGAGGAAATTAAATTTTCATTATAACGTTGACGAATTTATCGCTATTATCCAATGACACACTTCATGCGCTTGTCCAAGTGGCCGAATTAGTTCAAACGACGAGAAACAGATACTACAATAGATAGCGCTGCGCTTCATTCGCGCAAGTCAGAGGTTGGAAAAGCAGTTTGGTAAAGTTATATTAACATGTTACTGTTTTAATTGATTTAGTTTGGCGTGTACATGCCGAGCATTTCGTTTTTCGAAAACAACTATTTCAAAGTTCATAGCAGTAGTGAGTTGGAGTAGCACCTTTTTCATTTTGACATAAAATAGATTATAATATCCGATTTTGCTCTATTAAACTGCATTCCTCAGCAATAGAAATATTAACAATATAAATAATGTCTCTAGAAGAGTTTTATGTAAATATATTTGCATTTGCATGTAAATATATTTGTAAATAATATTTAGAAAACCAGATCTCTTTTCGATATTTATATGGACAAGTCATGATTTAGTATTTGTTATCCATCCGTATCTGAACCAGTGTAAGCCCACATTGCAATTGCAACAACAGCGTAATAAATCACAGAGCCCGACCTCTCCATTCGGAAATGTGCAAGTGCTGTCAGTATGCATAGATCATCGCTACACCGTATTTTGCCCAGAGATCTGAAGATGCACCCCTATAAAATTCAATTAGTGCAAGAATTGAAACCCCAAGATGAAATTCTTCTTCTGATGCCGTCTTCTCATTGTAGGTTGGCGACCACCTTTCTGAATGCGTCTCTGTCTCTTGCCACATGGAACTGTTCTTCAACATGCTTTTGTAGTATCGACAAAAAATATTATATATTGTTATTTGTAGCTACTATGAAATCAACAGTTGTGTCGTGAAATTTCTCCTGTAATACACTGTTATATATTGTATACCAGGAGTGGCCAATGCGTACAGCGGTTGACTGGTCAACCGCGGAGCTATTCCTAGTTGCCCTCCTGTCTAATATGTACACACATCTGAAGTCGTGCAACAGATTCTATACTATTAATGTTATTCCTCTACAAGGTGTCTCGAAAGAGAGTTTATATTTGTTTAGCTTACTGCGTGAACGCAACGAATCGGTGGCGCGCGGGGGATATGTCAATCGGTAGCCTGGCTCTTGGGGATTTAGTCGCTATGGAACGTTTCTCGGGAGCGGATCGCGCGTTGTGCGTACACGAATTTAACATAGATTGTAATGGTAATTCTTCGACTATAACATATATAGACTATATATAGACTATATATAGACTATAGCATATATTCTAAGAAAATTCTGCAATATGCGAGGTTTTCGTCACTTAAATGATGCGCCAGACATTCCTTTCATCCGGAAATGGGTAAAAAAGTTTGAGGAGACCGGTTCAACACTAGATAAACCAAAACTCGGACGCCCAATTCCGTTATTGAGAACGGAAGAGAACGTAGAGAGGGTTAATCGGTCAGTTCGTGATGAACCCGACCTCTCCATTCGGAAGTGTGCAAGTGCTTTGAGTATGCATAGATCATCGCTACACCGTGTTTTGCACAACGATCTAAAGCTGCACCCCTATCAAATTCAATTAGTGCAAGAATTGAAACCCCAAGACGCAATTCTTCTTCTTCTTCTGATGCCGTCTTCTCATTGAAGGTTGGCGACCACCTTTCTGAATGCGTCTCTGTCCCTTGCCACATGGAACTGTTCTTCAACATTCATTCCTGTCCACTCTCTTATTTTTCGGAGCCAGGATTTTTTCTTTCTTCCCATTCCCTACTTGTTAGAAAGTATGAAATCTATTTCATTTTTTGTCCGGCCATCTGCGCTCTTCCAGGTCCATCTTTTTTGATTTTGTTTTTTAAAGAAAGTGTTTAGACAAAATAGTTTTTCGGTGTTGAGGTAGTTACTTAATGTTTCTCCTCCTTCATTCCTTGTCCCCAGGCCGAAGTTTCCTACGTATTCGGTATCCTGTGACTGTCTTTTGCCTATTTTGGCATTAAAATCTCCGGTAATAACTGTGTAGTACGTTTTTTCCATGTTCTTGGCGCTGGTTATATCTTCGTATAGCTGTTCAATAGATTCGTCATCTGCGCTGCTAGTTGGTGCATAGCAGTGTATCACCTGGACTTGATATTTGTTATTTAACTTTAGTACGAGATATATAACTCTTTCTGATATTGCGTGGTACTTGACCACTTGATGTTTTATTTTGCGGTTCACGATAAAAGCTACACCCCCAATTCCCTGGTTTGTTTCTGAGTTATTCTCATATAGGATGTGTCCCGATTTTAGTGTGGTCCTCTTCTCTCCTTTGAGTCTTGTCTCGCATATTCCTATGATGTCCCATTTTATAGCTTCAAGTTCTTCTTCGAGTTCTTCCAGGTGGTTTTCCGTTCTCATAGTCCGTATGTTGTATGTGGCTATGTAGATTTTGTGTGTGTACTTTGGTTTATGTTGTGTAAAGATGGTCGATTTATTGTCTCCCCCAGAATCCGTGAGGCTGTCCGATTTTCTGTCGGAGTGGGATTCCGAATTTTGTGTTCTAACCGCCTGGGGTATTTTTGTTTTGTATTTCGACATTTCATATGGTACTTTGAAAGGTTTTGGCTGTTAAAACGTCGCGCTTGCCCTGCGTGTTGACGAGTTTTGGACTTCGGCCGATCCTCAGGATGCAGACGCCGTTTGCAGCCGTCCCTCTGGGTTCCGACGCTGCGAGTTCGCCATATCTGGCTACCCTCACTTAGTTTGGCCTGTAGGTCAATACAGTTTACCGGGGTGTGGCAGCTTGGAGCCATAAGTGAGAGCTGGGTACCCTGTGAGGACCAGTTATCATTAGCCATCTCCTGTCTTTAACATTTGATGTGACCGCTATTGATAAAGGGTGCTACCTCTACAGCGTGACCCCATACACAACAATAAAAACACAACTTTCTAACTAAATATCTAAACTTTCTAACAATAAAAACATATGCAAAGATATCTCAGTATTAAACAGATTTGGTACAGGAAGCGACCACAGATTGGTCTGGGCAAAGATCCTCATAAATACAAAAATTGAAAGAAAGAAGTTGGTACACAAAAAGAAATTTCCAACAGCCGAATTCCTGACCCTCAACAAAAATGAATACGAAAACGAAATAAAAAAGAGAATGAAACCATCAGAAAATCTACAAGAATGACTATAGATGATATTGCAACAGGCATAACAGAGGAAATTCAATCAGCCACAAGGAAGATCTGTAGCAAGATAAAAAACGATAAAGAAACCAAACAGTTATCAGTTTAGTTATCAGTGGAAACAAAACAGCTAATAAAGAAGAGAAGAGAAACCTGCCGGGACTCACCCAATTACAACACCATAAACAAAAAAGTAGAAAAGAAAATACGAACAGATATCAGAGCTTATAAAACCCAACAAATCATCGAAACCATAGAGGCGAACAAAAACATGAGAGTACTCAAATCAAAGCTTTCAAATGGAAAACAAGATATTGTTAGACTAAAAGACCGCCATGGCAATATCATTACCAACAAAACAGACATCGTCGCAGAAGTCCAAAGATTCTACGCCAGCCTATACACATTATCCATACCGAACCCAACGACATCCTCAAAAACTATTACAAATGTAGGATCGTAAAAACTGTCGGAAATAACGACAGCTGAAATTACATATGCGTTACAACAAATGAAGAGCCGGAAGACCCCAGGAGAGGACCAGATAACAGCTGAAATGCTAAAAGCGGGAGGCGGAACACTACTGGAAGCTCTGCGGATACTAACAAACAAATGTTTGATCGAGGGGAAAATACCAAAAAAATGAAAGAACGCACAGGTCATCATCCTGCACAAAAAAGGTGACACCACAAACTTAGAAAACTACCGTCCAATAAGCATGTTATCACACCTATATAAGCTTATGATGCGGATTATCACAAACCGACTCACAAAGAAACTAGATTTCTACCAACCAGTGGAACAGGCGGGCTTTGGGAAAGGTTTCGGCAGAGCAGAGCACCTACAAACAATGCGAACACTTATCGAAAAGACAACAGAATACAATATCCCAATAAATATAGCGTTCATAGACTACCACAAAGCGTTCGACAGTGTTGAGACTTGGGCTTTCCTGTCAGCAATGAACGACGCAAGAATAGACTCGAGATATACCGCTGTAATGGAGGACATTTACAAAGAGGCCACCTTTCACGTAAAAATAAACGACGACCTACACACGGGGAAAATAAATCTCAGCAAAGGGGTACGGCAAGGGGACCCGATCTCCCCCAAATTATTCACCGCAGCTATAGAAAAGGTTTTCAAACAACTAAAGTGGGACGAGAAAGGCATGGAGATCGACGGGACATATTTAAGTCACTTAAGATTCGCGGACGACATAATTCTAATAAGCACTAATATCGAAGAATTAAAAACAATGGTAGAAGAACTAAACAACCTGTCCAAGCAAATAGGTTTAAAAATGAATCTATACAAAACAAAAATTATAACTAGTAGCCCTCAGGAAATGTCGATTGATAACACCATAATAGAAAAAGTAGAGCAATATACATATCTGGGGCATACAATTAAAATTGGCAAAGAAAATCAAACTGCCGAAATCAAACGCAGAATCCAACTGACATGGGCCGCCTTTGGAAAGCTCAGCCAAATATTAAAAAGCCAAGACGTCTCAATTTACCTAAAACGTAAGGTTTACAACAGCTGCATCCTCCCCGTTGCCACCTATGGCTTGGAAACGATGGTTATTACTAAAAAATCAGCAGCAAAACTTAGAGTGACTCAAAAAGCAATGGAACGTGCGATGCTGGGAATCACTCTAAGAGACAAAATGCGCAACACAGATATCAGGACAAAAACAAAAATAATAGATGTCATGGAGAGAACAGCGGATCTCAAATGGCAATGGTCAGGACACGTGGCCAGAAAGAATACAGAAGAATGGAGCCACAAGATTACCTTCTGGAGACCCCGGGAAACAAAAAGGAGCACGGGAAGACCCCAAACAAGATGGATAGATGACATAAAGACGATGGCAGGAAAACAGTGGATGAGAACAGCAAATGACAAAGAAGCATGGAAAAAATTGAAAGAGGCCTATATCCAACAATGGAAGTATGAAGGCTAATAAGAAGAAGAAGAAGATTCCCTACTTCCCCACTATTCTTCGCTGCATTATGTTTTGTAGCAGTATATATTTGTCGTTCCGCAGAATATGACCTATGTATGCTGTTTTACGTATCTTGAATAATTTTTAATAGTTTCCTTTTATGTCCGATGCGCCTTAGTACTTCTTCGTTCGTTATTTTATGTGTCCAGTGTATCTTTGGCATGCGCCTATATACCCAAATCTCGAACGCTTCAAGCTTTTTGATAGTTTGGACTTTTAAGTTTTAGGTTTCCACCCCGTACAGTAACACTGACCACACATAACACTCCATGAACCCTAGTCTAATTCGCAGGCACAAACTTCTATTTGTGAACATTGAAGAGTATGCAATAAATGTCTTTCCAGCCATTTCTATTCTGATCTTGATTTCTTCGTCTGGATCTAGTAGGTCATTATTGACTGTTCCAAGATATTTGTATTTTTGGACGCGCTCTACTTTCTTTCCATTTAGTGTGATAACAGGGAAAATATTCGGGTTTTTACTTATTACCATGAATTTCGTTTTTTTTTATGTTAATTGTAAGTCTTACTTCTTCGCACGCTTGGTTAACTCTCTCTAATAGTATTTGTAGCTCCTCTCCACTTTCCGCCATTATGGCAGTATCGTCCGCTAATCTAAGATTATTAATTAGTGCCCTTCCAATATTTCCACCTTCTCTTCTCTCCTCCAGCGCCTTTCGAAACACAAACTGGGAGTACAAATTGAACATTTGCAGGGACAGTACGCATCCTTGTCGGATGCATTTCTGGATTTTGATTTCGTCTGTCTCCATTTCTTCAAGCCGCACTATTGCTGTTTGGTTAAAGTATAACTTTTTTATTAATCGTAGATCAATCGTAGGATTGATCCAGATTAATACTTTTTAGGTTCTCGATAAGCTTGTCGTATTCTTCTTCTTCTTATTGTGCCATATCCTCAGTGGACGTTGGCGATCAATATGGCCCATCGGATTCGATCCACAGCCGATCTGAACAAGTCAACCGATGTTCTTCCGGTCCATTGTCGCAGATTCTTCAACCAGGAGATCCGTCGTCTTCCCTGTGACCTCTTCCCCTCGATTTTTCCGTGCATGATGAGTTGAAGTAGCCTATATCTGTTGCCTATAGCTTGTCGTATTGAACTCTTTCAAAGGCCTTTTGTAAGTCGATGAAACAGACGAATACATTTTTATTGTACTGTCTACTCTTCTGTAGCATTACTTTTAGGGCCAACAGAGCCTCTCTAGTTCCCAATCCCTCTCTGAAACCACACTGCATCCCATCCAATTGTTCTTCCCATTTGCGGTATATTTTCTGTTGGATAATTTTTAAGAGGATTTTCAACGCTCATCAGGCTGATCAATCTATATTCGTCACATAACTTTGGATTATTTTTTTTAGGTAGCGACTTAAACACTGATTTAAGCCACTCTTTTGGAATTTCACCTGTTTCATATATTCTATTTAGAAATTCTGGTAAAAGGCTGGTCAAGTTTCTGTCGTCCAATGCTTTCCACATTTCTATCGGAATTGTTGTTTTTTGCTGTCTTATTCGAATAATTCCACTTCCGATTTAAGAATACCTAAATGATCCGTCCATCTTCCTCCATTGAATCCTCTCGTTCCGCTGCAAACAGGTTTTGTCACGTATTCTTTCGAAGTTCGCTCTTTATCTTCCTCTGTTAATGGCCTGAATGAAAGAACCTTCTGAATGTCTCCGTATATGTTTCTTGTGACCATTGTTTTTTTTTCTCGTATGTCCTATAAGTTCTTTTTATGCATATTGAAGGCATTTCACGGCAGTTTTCTTCCATCCATTTTTCTTTGGCCCTCCTAATGTTATTTTGTATTTGTCGTTTTAATTGCCTGCATTTTTGTTTGTTGGTGTTCTTGTGTTTACGCAAAGTTGAATATGACTTTTTTCTAAGATGCCATTCAGTGGTTAGAGTTCGTAAACCAGGTAATTGAGCGCTTACAAACGTTTACCAACATCTTGTTTTCGGATGAAGCTCATTTTCACCTTAATGGCCACGTAAATAAGCTGAACTGCCGCTACTGGAGCACAACCAATCCGAAACGCAAGCAGCATCAGAAACCCCTTCATTCGCCAAAGATGACCGTATGGGCTGCAATGTCATCGCGAGGAATTATCGGCCCTTACATGAAAAGTAAGTGCACTTACTGTGAATTCAGAGCGTTATGTGAGGATGTTAGATGAGTTTTTGTTGCATGAACTGCAGAATTTTCCTGGCTATAACCAAACAACATGGTTACAGCAGGATGGAGCAACTTCACACACGCCCAATGTGTCTCTGCCACGAGTTAGTGAAATTTTTCCAGGCAAATTAATCTCCAGGAGAGGTGACATTATTTGTCCCCCAGCAGTCCTGATTTGACGCCTATGGATTTTTTCCTATGGTTTCATTAAATCTAAAGTTTACGTTAGTAAACCAACTTCCCTGGCCCAGTTAAAACAAAATATTCGACACGAAATGGGAGCCATCAGAAAGAATACTTGCCAAGCCGTCATCCGGAATTTTAGTGTTAGATTGACTGAGTGTCGTGAACGCGAGGGTAGACATTTCTACATTTCAGACAACATTACTTTAAAGAAATAAATTCCGAAATAGTGTATTTTCATAATAAATAAACATTTTTACGACGAAAAGCTTATTTTTTTAATCGCTTTTTTACATATTATGTTACATAGATATTGTACATCAAATTCGTGTCACTTCTGAGAATCCCGATCTCGAGGTGATTGAGGAAATACATAACCAGGCCTTGCTTTTGATAGAAGACATGTGTTATCTCATGTGCGGCAGTTTGTTATTAAAGTTAGAAATGCCAACGCCAAATCGTGCTATAAACGACGCTTTCAATAGAGAATTGGAAAGTGAACGTGAATACACCGAGATGCATTGAACGAATCAGTTTGAATAAGTATTCCACTTTTAAACTCAAAACAGAAGGATGTGTACGAAAAGTTAATGAAGGGTAATTGATGAAAGAATGGCTTATTTTTCCTCTATGCGCCCGGTGGAACTGGGAAGACATTCCTTATGTTATTTATTTTAGCCCACTGTTCGTGCGAGTTTATAAAATTGTGCGATTTATAAAATAAAGCTTATATTTTAAACTTTCTTTTGAGACACCTTGTACATTTTAAGAAATGAAGTCGTGCGACAGAGTTTATAGTATTAATATTATACATGTCTATTTTAAATTTAAACTCATTTTTGTTTTTAAATTACTATCACCCGCATTGATTCAGCCTTTGTCCACCCCCGTTATATGCTAATTTTGATGTGAAAAACCTTCCCATTTCTTTCGTGTTATATTTTACTTCCAATTTAATCTTTTATTAAATAATCAAAATTTTTCACTAAATATTGTTTATTTTTTTATTTGAATGTCAATCGAAAAAAGTTCCATTTGGGTAAGGTATAACGAGATTGTAACCATGAAGATTTTCCTACGATTACAAGTTCGAAATTACTTTGGGAAAACATTTACCGAAATTATCATGATAAGATTAACTCATCGGATAATCTAAACTCTATGGCGGAGATGGGAAAGGCCCGCCCTTTTGAACACGGATAGTGTTAAACAGAGTTATTGCAAGATCTACCGGCAATTCGTATTTTCTATTTCAACTACACTATATTATTCAACATTTCACATTTTTGTTAGTGTTTAGCTAAGGCTGGCATTGTCTTAATTAGGCAAGTGTAGATAAGTCTGGAATAGAATTGATTGGAATATATAAAAGAAAATTAGAAGAGAGAGAATATGTTTTACAAACATCTATTAAATCTTTAATTTTATCTATCATTATTTAGATGTAGATAATATCGTCTAGATAGGGTTACCAACTCTCGAAAGATGCAATCTTGGAGAGTTTAATATATCGTATTCATATTTCAAAGCATTTAATATTTCACCGTTTTTCAGCACACAATCATAAAAAGTTTTACATGAAAAATTAAGGTTTTTAGTACTTCTAACTCTGTTTTTACTAACGATATGTTCATCCTGTTCCTTTCCTTGCTCCACACTTGCTTCAACATGCTAAATACGCGCTCGCAAGAAGCACCAGAGACAGGAATGGAGAGAACAAACGTGTCAAACTTTTTCAGTTCATGGCAGGGATTTCGGTCTTTCGATTTCACAAAGAGTCAACCCAACGTAAACTCGATTCGCTTCAATGAGTTGTGCTTGCATTTCATGTAAAATTCCTACGTCATCGTACAATATGTCAAGATCTAATTCCATTTTTAAAATTGCTTGTAGTGTAGTAATGCCTGCCTATGTGATTAGTTCTTTAAGGCTTGTCGCACACTGGATCCGCTCCGCTCAGCTCACATCAGATCCGATCGGGTCCGCTCCTCTCAGTTCCGTCATTTTTCCACATATTGCATCCGCTCAGCTACGTCACTTTTCCACACACTCAATCCCTTTCCACCTCTCCCACCGGGAGATTTAAATATGTGCTGCTATCCTGGTTGCATAAATGCCTTAGAGCATATATGAAAACGTTAGTGTCGCGCCTGCGTCAACCATCCGCCAGCATCCGACCTCCGGCCTAGTATTGTTCACAAACAGTGGATAAGGAGCGGAACGGAGCCAAGCTGAGCTGAGTGGACGCAGAATGTGCGTTTCTATTTAAATACACGGGTTTTATATTTTTCTGCTCTGAAAGGCTGCGCTGAGCGGAGACGAGCGGACTCAGTATGCGACAAGCCTAAGAGACAACATTTTCTTTGCTTGATATTCCAGATTTTCAAAGTTATACGACCTTTGAAAATAGAATTGAAAGTAGGAGATTACGATATCTTCAAATCTCGTACTTTCAATTCTATTATTAATTTGGTTCAAACCATGACATCTCATTTTAAACTTTGAAAATAGTTTAAACAATTCGTAAAAACCTTAGTGGCATCATTTTTTAAGTTTGTCTTTTGAGGTTCATCAAAATGCTTTAAATATTATAGAAAATTAAATCCATGGTAGTTTCGCCATAGAATTGATTTACGTTGTCGTTGAGCATGAGAGACAAAACTTGTCTCGGCGAGGAGACGAACGGGTTTAATAAACCTGCGAACTTGTATGTACCTAGCACAGGACGCGGCGGGATGGTAGTGTACGTTCTTGTGCGCAATTTATTTATTGTGTTAATGAATATTAATTTTATTTAAAAAAAACCGGAGAAATTATTACGGACCGGGAGCTCGAGAGATTGAACATTATTCCCGGACATTCCGGCAGGGTTGGGAACCCTACGTCTAGATCCGGCCTGGGCAAATTTCGGCCCGTGGGCCGCATGTGGCCTCCGTTGACATCTTATGCGGCCCGCGAAGCACTTTTTAAATCATTTTAATTAAGAAGATATCTATTTATAATAATAAAGTTTTAGTCGGTTTTGTAATTCGCATTCTAAAATATACCCGATATTTTCATACGCATTGTGGCCCGACAGTTAAAAGATTTGCCCACACCTGCTCTAGATTGACCTACTCTATATCTTAGCTTGACTAGTTTTTTTATAGACAATCTTGTCTTGTCTTCTCCAGTCTTATCTAGTCGTGTCTAGTCTTGTTCATTCTCGTCCAGTGCTGTCCTGTCTTGTAAAGTCATGTCCAGTCTTGTCTAGTTTTGTCCAGTCTTCTCCAGTCACATCCAGTCTTGTATAATTTTGTTCATTCTTGTCCGCTCTTGTCTAGTTTTGTCCAATCTTGTCCAATGTTATTCAGTCTTATCTAGTCTTATCCAGTCTTGTCCGGTTTAGACCAGTCTTCCCCAGTCACGACCAGTCTTGTATGGTTTTGTCCAGTCTTGTACAGCATTGTCCAGTATTGTCTAGTCTTGTACAGTATTCTCCAGTATTGTCTATTTTTGTCCAGTATTGTCTAGACTTGTCCAGTATTGTCTAGTTTTTTCCAGTCTTAGCCAGTCTTGTTCAGTCTTGGCTAGTTTTCTACAGTCCTGTCCAGTCTGGTCTAGTCGGGTTCAGTCTTGCCCAGTCTTGTTCTGCTTTAGCCTTGTATCTTTTTTTCTTTGTGGGGGACTTCGCAATTACCCCTGGGTTAACTCCTAGACACGCAATGACGTCTCTAAGACGTCATGTATTTCATGCGCCATGGTAGACTTTCTCCGAGACGTGAAGAAATTTCTTCGACCAATACAGTATGATAGGCAGGGCAGTATGATATCATTGGATTATCTGTTTCGGCCGTAGATCAATGCTGTTTTGTCCAATATGCTTTCCCCTCTCAATAATATCGATAACAAACCGAATTAGCAACTAGCCGAACCTATTTTAGGAAAAGGATATAGCGTCAAACCTGTTTTTATGCGGATTATTTTTATGCGAATTCGAAATAGCACGGTTTGAAGAATCGACTAATTTCAATATCACTTCTTCTATGAAGGAATTTATGAAGGTATCAAGGAATCTACAATAAGATGCATTGAAAATAATGAAGCCACTATCAGAGAAGCGATTATCACTGGCACAAAATTTAGTGCCAAATTGACATCATACACTCGAGATATCAGCAAAGAGAAAATGGTAAAGGCGTTAATACTACCTATAGAAGATTCTTGCCTGAAGAAAATTGCAATAAACGGAAGATTTTTGACATAAAAAGCTATGAAGTTTTATGAGCAGATTAAACAAAACGGAAATAACGAACTAACAGAATCAAACGAAAAATACGTTTTTACTTCAAATGATGGATGGTTGATGGGATTTTTAAGAAGATTCTCATTGCATATTGTCAAAATTCAAGGAGAAAATTCATCTACAGATGAAGTGGCTGATAAAGAATTTGTTCCGAAAATCATAGAAAACACTCCAACAAGTTTGGAATGCCGATGAAACGGGCCTATTCTGGAAGAAAATGCCGAGTAGACCATACGTGGACAAATCTGTACGACAAGTTGGGGGATTTAGAGCAGCTAAGGATCGTGTGACCTTACTATTTTGCAGCAATGCTTCAGGTGACTGTTTATTAAAACCATTGATAATTAATCGAGCTCTAAAGCCAATAGCAAAGAAAGGCATAAATATAGAAACAATATCAGTTCATTGGAAAGCCAACGAGAAGGCCTGGATGACAAAACATATGTTTACTGAGTTGTTGAATGATTGTTTTATCCTCGATGTTCGACGTTATTTGGAAAAAAATCAGGAATTCAAAGTTTTATTGAATTTAGACAACGCACCTGGCCATCTCTTGCTGGAACACCCATCATGTGGAGTTTTGTTTTCTATCATCTAATACGACTGCATTGTTACAACCACAAGACCAAGGCATTATTGCTACATTTAAAAGTCATTATGCAAAGAATTCATTTCAATACATTCTGAATTAACTTGATGGAGATGCAGAACTGAATCTTATTGCTACACGGAAGAAGTTTTCTATAATGGACTGTGTCATAAGTATTAAACTGGCAACATCAATGTTGAAACAATCAACAACTCATTGCATGTTGGAAGCCTATTTCGCCAGCATGTGTTAAGAGCCAAGAACCAACTCCACAACATGACAATGTGTATGGTGATATCATTTCTCTAGCGCATATAGTCAGTGGAGAAGGTTTTGAAGATTTGACACCTGCCGACATTGAAGAAATGGTAATTGACAAACCCCTTGACGATGACGAAATAATAGACACTATTCACCTTCTGATCACGAAGAAGCAGTTAGTGACGACGAAGAGACTCAAAAGATAATATCAAAAGGCATTCAACTAGCCAGTGAATTATCAAATTATTTTCTGACACACGATCCTCTTGTTGAAAGGGCTACCCAATTCAGTCGTGAATTGACAACATTCATGCTCGGTTACCAAGAATTGTTCAATGGCTTAAATAAGAAGCAGAGACAACCACTGATAACGGAGTTCTTGAATGAAAATGCTGGAATCAAGAAATTTCATTGAAGAAGGTACCATTTGATTGAAGAAGGGGCCGATGGCGGACAGATACTACACGGACGAGTAACTCGGACGTGTATGTGCTTACACTGCAACAGTGTTACCAATGCAACAAAATGTAACTATAAATACGCTCAATTTGCACTGCAGACGCCGGCAGACTAGCGAGAAATCCCAACAAGTTCGGACTGGACTGTTGATCGGCCGTTTTCGGACGTCATCATGCGATGACGGTCGTGTTTGTGTACGCGCTCTCTTTCTTTTACAAGTGTTTGATTCAATCGTCCGTCGATCGAGTTCGGCCGTCGTCGTCCGAGCAAACTTTAGCAGTTGACGGATTAGGCGTACGTGAGACGTTATATTCATAGTTGCCTACTTCACAAAAGCAATCGATTGTGATTTTTCTAAATGCCCAACTCGATTACAAGCAAAACATTGGGCACATTTTCCCAAAAATATACCTGCGACAAATAAAAAGCAACATCCTGCAAAACGAAGTCATGTGTGCAAAAACCATAATAAACAACATGCCCTGTTCCGCTACATATTCCTAAATGCTTCGAGATGTAGGTATCACGCGTTATAAAAGTACTAAATTATTATTTTATAGTATTAGTTAACACGTTAGCTGCCACCTGTACAGCCGGCTGCCAATTGATATGGTTCCTACTGTGCCGAACGAAATATGCGGCAGCTAACGTGTTAATAAATTATTGTACACTAACACTATATATCAACCTTATTGAATGTTAAATAACAATGTAAATCCGAAAATAAAACGCCCTGTTTTGTCCCTTGTTTGTACAAAAGCATTCACTTTTGAGCCTAATTAAATGGTATTCTTCG
This sequence comes from Phosphuga atrata, assembly GCA_944588485.1. NCBI lineage: Eukaryota > Metazoa > Arthropoda > Insecta > Coleoptera > Silphidae > Phosphuga > Phosphuga atrata. Next base: position 64,125,592 of record OX155896.1, on the reverse strand, counting down.
AAGGGGTGGCTCAACGCGCATTTTATTCGTATGTCAAGGGGTTAACTTGGCAAGTGGTCCCCCTGAAACCCACACTGGGATTTTTGTCCCAGACAAACCCACATTTGTTTGGCACTGCTCTACGCATAACTTCAAGATGCTGGTTGTTTTAAAATGTTGTCTATGATGTACATTACTTTCCCCATCCAGTCATTCCAACATAAATGGTATAGTGGTTCTAGGTCCTTTGGTAGGGTGTTCCTCTCTGTGTCCCACCTACTACATATGTAGATGGTGTGCATCACGCCTAGTATAATCTACTTATGTCTAGTCATATCCAATCCTCTAATGTATTGTCTAAATCTGGTCATTTCTAGCCTTATCGGGTCCAGTCCTGTCCAGGCTTGTCCACTCTTGTTTTGTCTTACATTGTTTCCTCTTCTCCAGTTTTATCCAGTCGTGTCGAGTTTTGCCCGGTCTTCTCCAGTCTTATCCAGTCTTTAACACTGTTACTACCGACGATTTATGTACACCTATACATGCTCAACCGGTCAAATGGCCTCTATTTGAAATAATAATATTGCAAGTTTTCTTGAAGATGAAACAATGCTTTTATTTGTTGCTGTTTCTGGTACATCTTCAGGTGTACCTTTAGATTTTTTTTTTTTTAAAGTTTGGTTCGATGTGAATACCGGGTTTGCCGACCCTTCGAACACGTCGGCCTATGGCCTATTGTATTCTATCACATTCACTTTAGGCCCAGAAACCTGTTGTTATTGTAAATTGCGCTAATAGCCATTTTACACATTTGTCTTCTGGAACAAATGCGGCCGGCGCTGGGGATAGAACTCGGACCTCTATACCTGTCAGTTAGCGCTCTAACATGAGGCCACGAGCGTCACCACTACACCACTCGCGCCGGCTACCTTTAGATAGTCAGTGGCAAGTTATTCTGCTAGTTGAAATAAAAATTGCTGCCTCGATAGTGTCTCTCCAGTTGTATCATTATACAAAATCCATGCATTCATGCAACGTGAGTTGCTGTTGCACTATTTCAATCTTTTAAAGAACAAAATAAAAATACGACACGAGTAATGTTTTAGAAGGCAAATCTTCTAATAAATAGTTATTTGGATGTTATCACAGGACTACATGCATTTTGTGAGAAGCGTGTTCCCTGGCTGCGAGCGCGCATACTAAATGGCGCAATGAGGTCAAATGACCGGTAGCGGTAGATAAGTACAACTACATACATTTCTTGGCAAATGGTAAACAAAATAAGGTGTGAATACCGACTGTAAGTTGTTTACACGTACATTTTATGAAAGTCGTGAATTGACGACTAATTGACTGAATTGACTGGGTTCGTGAAAGTTGACTACATAAATTTTTAAACTAAATTTTAAAAACGGTCATTTGACCGGACGTGGTACTAATAGTGTTAATGTCCAGTTAGTGAATAAGATTGGGCAAGACTAGATACGAGTAGACAAGACTGGAGAAAACAAGACAAGACAAGATTGGAAAAGAGTGGTCTAGACTGGACAAGACTGGACAATAGTGAACAAGACAAGACAAGACAGAACTGATCCAATTTATCCAGTCTTGTTCATTCTTACCCAGTCTTGTCGTAACCGGTTGATATTATTACTCATTAGCAGTGATTTTAACCAGTTGATATTAGTTCTAAACAACATTTAATTAACAATTTTATATCACTGTATTTTTAATTTTTGTTTGTAGGTACATTCCGTACCTAATAATGTAATAATTTTGAAAAAAAACTTATACCCGAATGCTGAGTTTAATTAATATTTTTTTTGAAATCAAATTACAAAAACCGATATGAAAGAGAGTCGTTAATAAACGATATATCATGGGATATATATTTCCAATTTGCTTTTTCAATGGCAATTCAAATGCGTTGTTGGCATGAAACGTTTCGGCTTGCGTGAATTTGAAATTCATTACGCGTCTATAGAGTTTTATACGCATTTTTTTTTAATTCCATCCTCTAATTTAATGGTAGGAAGAACTCAGTTTTAAAAGCTCTTATGCGCAATGAAAACTATGCTGCCGTGGCATATTTTATACATACATCGCTTTCGGTGGTTATAAGCTAAACGAATTCCAAAAGGATATGCGCATGGTTGCTGTTTAATTCCTGCTGCATATATCGCGTTCATCATATATTCCCGGTTGGAAATTTTGATTTGTCTACTATTTTCTTAACTAATTTCATCTCTTTAACTAATTAATTATTATTACTTACGTTCAATTTGCACACGTTAATTAATTAAGGGGAGCGCACTTCCAAGTGCATTTAGCATTGAAATTCAGGTATCTTTTTCTCCTACTGCTACAAATAGAAAATATATCAGGACTATTTTTCTTTTGTTTTCATTATTATTATATTTGTAACACATGGACATGAGCTTATTTAAATCAAACATTTACATAATTTCAACATCAATATTTTGAATTTTACTATATATTTTTTAACATTAAAAACTCATTATATAATTTTTGGCAGTTTGATTTTTGAAACACCCTCTTTGTGTAGCAAACACAACAGTGAAAAAAAGAAATCACCCGGATATCTCTTGTAGTTTTTGGAAAAAATTAACATTTAGTTAAAATAGGTAATTTTTTCAAAAAGAAAAAACTGAAATTGAATTCAAAAATTTTCATATAGTGAATTTTTCAATTCAATGTAAGTATGAATTACCACGTAGTAACAGTCGCAACCATCCTATTCAAAAAAACTGAAATGTTACTTAATAGACCTTTTCATAGCTTTTTGTGAGCATGTGTCAATTTCCGCCATGTTATACGCCAAAAGTGCCCGAACTTTTTGACGTATAACTAAATATGTGCCCGAAACTTTCATATTCCCGCCTTTCAAACTTGACGGATGCGCATGCGCTCACCTAACCGTAGAAAGGTCTATTGTAACATTTTTCTTGTCATAGTGTAACCTGCTATAAGCTATAACATAACTGGGTTTATGTTATTATATTTCTATTTTTGATTTTGGTTTATGAGTAGAGTTTTCCAACTAAAAAGTCCAACTAAATCTGCATCTTCTAGTTGGACTACGCGTCCAACTAAAAGATGTTTCACATCTTTACAACAGACAAATCCCACACAACCTGATAAAAACTATAGAGAACATATAGTCGGCAAACCAAATACAGGCAAAGTTAGACAGGGAGCTCACCGAACCAATACCAGTTGATCGCGGTATTCGTCAAGGGGATTCATTAGGCCCGCTTCTCTTCAACATCATCATGGACGAGATTATACAGAAGGTTCGCTTATTGAAAGGATATAAAATGGGAAATGAAGAGGTAAGAATTTTCTGCTATGCCAACGACGCCGTGCTGATAGCAGAGAACGAAGACGACTTAAGCCGGGGTTATATTAGAGCCACGCCGCGTGTCGCAACGCGTGGGATTGCAATCGCTTATATACATTTAGTATGAACGTGATTACATTAGCTTAGTCCCGCGTGTCGCCGAGCGAGTCGACTCCACGCAAACCACTCGATTTCGATCGGCGTTGCATCGCTGGTGCAAGCAAGCAAGCAGACGTCTACCACATTTCAGTACGCGCCCAAAATGTCCGCCGACGAAATTATTGAGTTAGTAAGAGAGTATAAATTTTTATATGATCCGAAAAATAAGGATTAAGGATTTTTTTAAATATCTTTTTCAATCAAAGAATGTACGTAATAAAATTGTGTTTTTGTCATCCTGAAATATTGGTGAATTTCCTCTTAATGCATTTACTGGGTGCACCCAGTATCTCCTATTCTTTATTTTCTTCTTGAGTAGGCTTAACATAAATATGTAGGCAATATCTTCTTCAAGATACGTATCCGAGTCGGAAGAGAACATTGCAAATAGGTGCGAACGTTTACGCGGTCGCCACTGAACTGACGCAAAAATTTTATCAGCACGCGCGGCGACGCGACACTGTAGTATAATCACAGCCTGTTGCGTGAGGCAGCGTTGCTACACGCGGCGTGGCTCTAATATAACCCCGGCTTTACAGAGATCTACACTCATTCAACCGTACATCTAAATCTCTTAACATGATAATATCTCCCACAAAAACGAAGTGTATGACAACATGAAAAACACCATTGAGTTGTAAATTGGAGGTGGATAGAGAAGTTATTCAGCAAGGGATGGAATTTAAGTATCTTGGCGTGGAACTATCAGGCTTTGGCGATGTTGAGGCAGAAGTAAGGGAACAAACAACGAAAGCAACAAGAATAGCAGGGTGTTTGAATAGTACAATATGGTGCAATATAAACATAGGAATTGAGGCCAAAACTAAAATCTATAAAACAACAATAAGACCCATCATAACATATACGGCAGAAACTAGACCAGAAACATCGAAAACTGAACGACTATTATAACCGAAATGAGAGTAGAATTACTGGTAAAACACTTTTAAACAGGGAAAGAAGTGAAATTATAAGATATACATGTGGATTTGAAGACATTAATGGCTGGGTATCGAACAGAAAAAAAGAGTGGAATGAACACATAAATAGGATGGACGACAAGAGAATAGTAAAAATTACTCGTGATAAATCACCACGGGGGCGCAGGAGCGTAGAGCGTCCTTGAAAGAGATGGAGCGACAACCTGAATGCGGAGCAATAGGCAAGTTGACGAAGAATAAACAGGCGATTCGCCTAAATCAAGAAGGAAGAAGAAGAGTAGAGTTTTAGTTTACTTGTATTTAATTACAATTTAAGGTGACAAAAGTGATACCATACTAAGTCAAAATCAAAGACGATTTAAAAAAAGCATAAGATTTTTTTTCTTTGAGGAGTAAGGAGACCTTTAAAATCAGCACCAAAGTACAGTGGGTGATCTAGCCTGTACGAGTGCGGTACCAGAAACACTATATCCACATTTTCAATAAAATATTGATTCAAATGAAGATACATGTATGTATATGTCTTTATAAATAAAAGAATTGTGAATAAACTTAAAATTTATTTATTATTTTGTAGTAAATAGAAAGTTTGTTTAAATAAAACTAATGGGGCAAATGCATGTTAGTGAGAGAGGGGTTCATGTGGAGCGGTGTTGGCTATTAGGGTGGAGCACGGATGTATGCCAAAATATTTTTTTTTAGATTTAAAGTTGTAATAGGGGGGGATTGGTGCATTATATTAAAGTTAAAATAAATATAATTTTTAAATTAATTTGATGAATATCTTCTGCCTCCGCACTGACCTCAAACATTTAACTTTACTGATAAAAGTCTAGTACAGTTATGCCCAAATATTAAGCTTAATTTAAGGATAAATAGGTGATAAATGATACATAATAATTTAAAAAAAACAATTAGTTTTCTCGAAAATCTCTTTTTGTCTCAAATTTAGGCATTACGTTTCGTGATTCCAATGCACTTTTATTGCACCTAATCGTGACATTTTATGCATTGAGAAGTGTCATTTATCGTCCTCAATTTTACAGCCCATTCAACAGCTTGAGTTGGCATGGTGGCATGGAAGTGTTAAAAACAACACTTCACCCTCACCACCTGATTGAACGATAGACTGAATTTTGTGGTTCACTTAATATTTCTTGCCAATTTATTACAGCAATATATGTTGAAGCATTGAAATTTATAGGCGGAACTATAGACGACGCAATCGCTGCAGCTGCTCTATCTAATACACCATACCTGTCGCAGGTCTTCGATAAAGTAGGAAAATCGACGCATACTTACGCATACTCATACGCATACTTTTTTGGAATGCTTCTGGGTATGGTGTTAGTGGAATTATCTGAACTACTAAGACTTTCAGACGCTGACGATAGCGGAGAAGTACTAACTTCTATAACGGATAATGAAGTATGTAAGGCTGTAGTTGAGTGGTTTTCTCATTCCTGTTTCATTCTCTTTGGGGTCTTTTGCAACTTCTTCGTAAAACTTACGTTGATTCCACCTATTATCATATTTCGAGAGGTTCTTTGATCAATTAAAAAAGTATGTTCTTGTTTGGAAACCTTTTTATCCTTGCCACAGATACATTGAGGGATATCTTTACACTTGCATGCTGCAATATCAAAAAGTACCTTACTACTTTGTCGACTTTTCCAGAGAGAGCCTTTTGACATACTTGAGTAGGTTTTTGCATTTTAAATGGTATGCTTTTAATATCTGTACGACCCTTGTTGGTGTTACTATCGGAATAGATGCAGTTTGGCATATATTTCCAGTTCTGAATGTCACTGAAATTGCAGATGCAATTTCTGAAAATGTGGGCTCTTTGCATTTTCCAATTGCATCTTTAGTTGATGTCTTGTCCATCCCTAGTATTTTATTACATCTTCGTAAGTAGGTAGAATATTGTCTTTTATCTCACAAATATCACCAAAAAATATGACATTTAAAGACACTTCGTGTTCTTTGCATGATTTTTACGAAACAAAATTGACGTTAGGTTACTTGTTAAATAACTAGCGCAAGTCCAATTCGAGCCAAAACCAATAGTCCACTGCCGACAGAAGTGTTTTAATTGTCCCCTCCTGCGCTCCCTCACCACCTTATTTTATATTTTACACTTAAGATCATGCATTTTTTTGTTTTGTATAGAAAATAAACTTTAGTTATAATAATTTCTGAGAATAAAATACGTCAGTTCATTAAAATTTCAATTAGTCTAAAAACCATATTTTTTTAAAAAGTTAATGACCTTGCGGAGGCTATTACTATAAATTAAATCAAATAGTATTTTGCATGAAATAATTTGAGTTTAAAAGGCACCGAATTTTCACTATTAGATCACTCACAACCCAAAAAAAATATTTCGCTCCACCCTATTGGCTATATCTATGAACCAACCTAAACGAACTTATTGACCTTCCTAATTGTAACAAAGATTGAATTGCTTCTAGTTATCGCAACAATACGCGGTTTACGTTGTTTTATTCAGAATTTAGTGTGGTATAAAAATGCTCAAAAAGTGGAAGTGCTTACCTTAAGAAGCATTAGAATCTATAATAGAATGAGCAGGTTTGAAAAAAACTTTAAATTGTATTTTTTATAAAAATAATATGAATAAATAATGGAGATTGTGAAAAACCAATTCATTTGAGATTCGGTGATGATATAGTAATAAGTTTCGGTGATGATATACAATTAACGATCATCTGAGGAATATACTACATATAGAGTATACTACAGCCGATCCGTTAATCAACTGAAATACCTTATAAATAGTTCTACCTTCGTTAAGAGCTTGTTACCATATCGATTATAAGAAGAAGTCTAGACGAGAAAGAAACCGTTGAAGTTTTTAATATATTCCGTATTGATAGTATATATTACAACTTTGTTTGCGAGGGGGACACTTTTCATAATTTTCACAAGAAAATTTGTAGCCAAATCAATTAACCCTTTCGCGCTGACCACAACCCCTAAAATTTTAAACGGCACAGTGGGGTAGGTTATACCACATTTGAAAGCCCGTTTAGCTCTGAATACTAAACAGCTAACATTTTCTAAATCTATCGATTTGTTTTCGAGATTATTTAATTTCAAATTATGAACGCGTTTTTAGTTTATGTTGTTGAAAGGAAGTTCTCTAGTTCAATCTGTTCTTACTGGGAAAAGTGTAGCAAAAAAACATCAGCATTCAACACCAGAAGAAATTTGTATTAGTCCAACAAATACTCAAATTGTTTATTTTTAAGACCTTTGCACAAGTTTTTCAATGAAGCAGTGGGGTTTGTTGTGTTATCGGAATATTACAGATCATTTTTTATTCTACTGTCTCTTTTATTAGTCTACCACCTAACATATCCCATTCGATCTCCATTTAACACTTATGTCAATACCCGGGTACCCTTTTGCATGTTCTTACTTACATATCTTTTTTATTTAACGAAAAATCATAAAATCCTTTCAGATCTTCGTTATTTGAGTCTATTGACATTGATTCAAAGACATAAAAAATAAAATGTGCCAAAAAATATATAAACTTCTTGGACTTAAAGTCAAATACCCCGTTGTTCAATACCCGGGGTACCCGGGTACCCATATATAAATATATAATTAAACTTATTTCCAGGGATAAAAAATATTACTTAATATATAAATAAACGGATTTATTTAACTTTTAATTATATTTATTATAAAACTTTATACATAAAATATTTTTATATTCAATTTATTATTGGCAACATGCGTCATATTTTACAATTTTTTTTAAATGTTCATCGCAAACTGGTTTGTTACATTCTTTACACGATTATGACATGATAACAAATATTATATTATAACAAATATGACATGATTCTACAACAATTTTTCGTCCAGTGGAATCTGTCTGTTCAGTAGAAGCGCCTGGCTCACTTGATGTTGTTGCCCTACTTGTAGGATCTACTGGTTTTCCATATATGCTTTCTATGGCAATCCTAGTGGTGAAATTTCTCATAATTTGCATATTTTGAGATCGTTCTTAAATAGCTGTCATATATAATCCTTCAGTTAATTTTCGTAAAAATACGTTATTTAGATGATAAATGATATAGCTGGCATGACTGGCGATATCCAAAATATTTAAAAAAGTCCGACTGTGGATTGTGTAACGGCCCAACATCTTATCCATTATATCCACACTAATTTTTGGTTTATTATAATACTTAACAATTTCTGGTTTATTTTTTTGTCTTCGCTGCAAATCTGAGTGCATCGTAGATAGAAGCATTTCATGAAACCCAAATAGAGAAAAGAATTCTTCCCGATCTTTAGATCTTAGCATGTCTACTAGAATATATATATTTTTTCAATGTTCCTACAATTGTTAAGTTCCATACAATAAATGCTTTGCTAAAGGTAAAGTAGTAAAAAAATTATCCATTGTAATATTTCTTCCGGATCCTTTATATTTGACCTTTCAATGGATATGATTTTTTTGGGTCGCTTATCCACCATATTTTGATCCCATAATTTGCCTACCCGGCGGTTTTATTTATAGAAATAGGGTTTTTCGAGTAGTAGAATACTCTTTGGGTAATCCTGAGTTGTAATGTGAAAGTCTCCTTAAAAAGGGTATTAAAATTATTTTATTGAATGAAAAACCCATGCGGGTACACGGGTACCCGGGTATTGAACAACGTAGTAGTGACTGGGTATTAACGTAAGTGTTAAGCTGCTTTTTGAATGGTCGTGTTTCAAAACAAACATTGGTTGTGCAAAAATGAATTACTCTATTGCGGAAAGGGTCGAGATTTTTTTTTAAAATGGTGAAAACGGCAATCGTACGGCAGACTTATTTAATCAAGAGCATCCCGATAAAAACGTAAGCAGAAAATACGTGTTGGTGACGAAATTTCAAAATACAGGTTCATCTCTATACACCGCCCCTAGAACAATTATTCATCGCATCCTAAAACAACATAAATTTCATCCATATAAAATCCATTTAGTACATGACCTGAATGATGAAGATTTCGATAAGCGACAGGAGTTTAGCGAGATGATGACTGAAAGAATAGGTGCTGATGCGAATTTTCTTTTGGACATTTGTTTATGTGACGAGTGTAAATTTTTCTAAACTCTACTGTAAAACGCCATAACTGTCGTTTTTGGTCGGACGTGAATCCCAGGATGTTCCACAAAGTCCATACTCAAAATCCACTAAATCTAAATATCTGGGCCGGTATTTTTGGACCGCATTATTCGCCCCATTTTTCTTCGTGGTCATTTTACATGTGAACGTCACCTGGAAGTGTTGGAAGATGCTCTCCACCCATTGCTTTTTGATATCGTTGAAAATAATGATGGTGACTTAGAAGACCATTTGACTTTTCAACAAGATGGAGATCCACCATATTATACGCAGGCTGTACGGGAGTTTCTGGACAGAGTTTTCCCGGGACAATGGATTGGACGAAGACGTGCTCGGGAATGGCCCGCTCACCTGATTTAAGACGTAGTCCACACGTCTTAAATCAGGTGAGCGGGCCATTCCCGAGGAATTTTCGCGCGGAATTTTATATAATTTGTATATAGGTTGGTGGCGCACAATTTGAGCATTTGTTAAACTAATAAAAATCTTTTCTGACTTAATTGTGTTTTTTTTCCTTCACTGCAGTTTTTGTAAGGTCAGATTGAACAATTGGACTTCCTTTAAATGAAGGACGCGTTCATCTGCAATTAAATAAACTCGACAAGAAATCGATAAATTCGGAAAATGTTAACCGTTTAGTATTCAGGGCATAAAGGGCTTTCAAATGAGGTATCACTTACCCCACCGCGCCATTTAAAATTATAGGAGTTGTGGTCCCAGCGCGAAGGGGTTAATTGATTTGGCTACAAATTTTCATGTAAAAGGTGTTCCCTCATAATTAATCTTTACTATCCCTCTTTTCGTTTTTAATGGCCCACCTAGTAGGTATTGCTCTTGAATTTATATTTCGATAAGTTTTTCTCAACCTTCATCGCGGGCCGGTAAAATTGCAATTATTTTATTTAAAAATTAATAGGATATTTATTTTATCACGATGTTACTTTTGGCTTAATAAAAGTAGAAAAAATAATGCTAATGCCAATTAATGCTAGACATTTCTTGTTCAAATTATGGGTCGTCCATTAATCACCTGATGTTTTTTAGCAACTTTTTCATAATTTTCAGAATATTATCTTTAAACACAGTAATAATTGTATTTTATTCTGGAAAATTAAGCACCGTGATAAAAATGTCCAGACAGACATTAAGGTCAAATCAAATCAAAATATTTATTTATCTTTTGGATGTACAGTACAATACATATTTGATACGTCAAAGAAAAAAGCGTGCTCGTGCAGACACAAGAACTAACACAGAAAAAAAGCATCACAATATAATATTTACAATTAAAATATATCTACAGACACAAAATAAATAAAGTATATATAGCTTAATAATTTATTAAGTATATTTATAATTTATATATATATATATATATATATATATATATATATATATATATATAAATTACTTAATAAATTATTAAGTAATTCATAATAAATTTTTATAATTTATTAATGTATTAAAAACTCAGTAATGTCATAGTAGCACATTTCAATTAAATGTATTTTTAATTTTCTTCTGAAAACTTTGTATATTTTTTCGTTTTTTATGACATCTGGTATGTGATTGTATATTTTAATTCCTAGTCTGTTAACTGTTTTAGAGCATAGAGTTAGGTTGCTCTTCGGTGTATATAGATTTAGGCAGCTTCTGGTATTGTACATATGCTGGTCTATATTTAACTTTGTTAACAATTCCAGCTCTTTAAAGGAAGGTTTGCAAGATTGCCTTCTTGTTTTCCCGGATATGGCTCTTACTACCCTTTTCTGGGCTATAAATACCCTCTTCAGCTGTGTGGATGCTCCCCATATTAGAATCCCATAGGATATCACTGATTTTATTTCCGCGTGGTATATGTCTAATATTGCAGATTTGGGTAGGAGTTGTCTAATCCTTCTTATGAGGTATGTTTTTATATTTACTTTTTTAATAATGTAGTCTGCCATGATATTCCAGGTGAGATGCTCTTCCAGGAACAAACCTAGGAATTTTAGACACCCTGTTCTTTGAATGATGTTTCCTTCGATTCCTAAAGTAATATCCTCGGTTGGTTTTCTTCTGTGAGTTTGAAATCTAATGTACTTCGTTTTATCACAGTTTAAGCGTAGGTTATTTCCCGAAAACCAATTGTGTAAATTCAATATAACTTCACTTGCTTCAGATTGTAGTTCTTCCATGGATGCTTTGGATATGAAAACACTAGCATCGTCGGCATATAGTGTGATCCGATCTTCTCCAATATATTTAATTAAATCACATGTATACAGTGAGAATAGTATAGGGGCCAGGACACTCCCCTGTGGCGCACCAATGAAAGTTGGCAGTATTTTGGATCTGCTATTCCCAACCCTCACATACTGATTTCTACTATGAAGGTACGATTGAAACCATCTCCCAGCTTTTCCTCGAACTCCATAAGTCTAAAGTTTTCCTAGTAATTTGGAGTGCGACACACAGTCAAATGCCTTGGTGAGGTCGCAAAAGATAACCAGTGGGCATTTTCCATTATCCACCTCCGATAGTATTTTTTCATGCAGTTCTTGAAAAGCTGTGATAGTGGATTTAGTTTTACGAAACCCATGTTGTTGAGGTGGAATCACTTTATATTTCTCGAGAAATGGTGTAAGTCTGTCTTCCATGCAGTATTCGATTATTTTCGCCAAGACTGAGATAAGAGCTACAGGTCGGTAATTGTTGATATTGTTTCTATCTCCTTTTTTATATATCGGAATTATTGAGGACAGTTTTAAAATGTCCAGAAACGTTTCGGTATCAAAAGAGCAATTCACTATGTCGGTTATTGGTTTCACTAATTCCATACTAAATTGTCTAATCAAATTGCATGGCAGGCCGTCAGGTACGCTACTTCTTTTGTTTTTTAATTTTAGTAATATTGTACTCATTTGCTGCGATGTAAATTCTTGTAAGTACATGCTATTGTCGTTGTGCTTAATGTGCACATCTCTTAAAGTTGTTCCTTTAATCGTTGTTGCAACAATCTTTGGGGCAGTTATGAAAAAATTGTTGAAGGTGTCAGCTATCCTGCTAGGCTTGTCTAATATCTTGTTGTTTTCTTTTAATTCAATGGTACTCGTGCGTTCTTCTTTGTTGGATAACTGATTTATTATTCGCCAAATAGTTTTTTGTTTATTTGGTGAACTTACAATAAGCCCACAGTAGTACTTCCTTTTTGTTTCCCGTATCAGTCTTTGGTGTTTTTTCTTTTCCTGCATATATTTATCCTTAAGAAATGGAAACTTTTTTTGTAGAACAAAGAGATCTTTTAATATATTACTAGAGCATCTTAACTCCGAATTTACCCAGGGTTTTCTTTGATTATTTAGATTTACCAACGGGAAACATAGTTCAAAATGATTTCTCAGAGTTTTTAAGAATTCCATCGTTTTTCCATTGGAATCTTGATTGTTGTACACATTTTCCCAAGATTCTTGTAGTAGAGCTTGTACAAATCGCGCTTTATTAGCTTCTCCAAAATTCCTGGTTTGGTTTTTGGTTTGTTTGGGAAATTCAGTTTTGTTGGTTGTATTGCTCATTAGTATCAGGCTATGGTCGGATATTGTTGTATCTTTTACACTTATTTGTCTTACATTATGTAGATTCGTAAAAATGTTGTCAATTCGACTTTGACTGGTCGCGGTTATCCTAGTGAACTGCTCCACTCGTTCAGTTAGACCGTGGGATCTCATTATATTTCTTAAATTGGTGGTTTCTTTTGAGTTGTTATCGAAATGTATATTAAAGTCACCCACGATGATTATTTCTCCATAATTATTGAAGATGATTTCGAGCACATTTTCTATTACTAATAAAAAGGTGTCTATGCATCCTGCTGGTGGTCTATATAAGTTGATTATTATTTTCTTTTTATGTTTTTCAATTAATTCTATTCCGCAGATTTCTATGTGTTTTTCAATTGTGTTGTTGGATATATTTATATTTTCTTTGAACTTTGTTAGATCTTTTCTTGCCCAGATAGCTACCCCTCCACCAGTGAACATTCTTCGGCAATAGAAGCTTAATAGTTTGTAGTTTTCTACATGTAGATGTTGCAGCTTTTCTTCGTTCAGCCATGTTTCCGAAAGACATAATAATTCCGGTTCGTAGAAGGTTGTTAATAGTTCAAGTTCACTACTTTTTGGTTTAAACTTTGGATGTTTAAATATAGGACCTCTATTGTAATTTTTTTATGATTTTGTTTAATGTTCGAAAGCTTGTTTTGGTTTACTGTGCCACTCGGTAATTTTTCTGTAGGAGATGTTATTTTTTCTCTGAGTTTTTCTCCAGTGTTGACAAAAAACGGTTCACACAGGCGTTTCTTGGCCAAATTTCAGCTTTTGATATCTCGTTAAGGTATTCGAACGGTACTGAAACTTTAAAAGATGAGTACTTATCGGGGTATTTAGAAATAATTTGTGTACAGATAACCTGCTCAAATTTTTTCCTACTTAAATATTGGATTACATCATCCGCTGACAGCTTCGGATCCAGACGAAATACATGCAGATGAGCGTATCTCGTAACGGCTCGTATTTGAGTTGATTCGTCATTGGGTCCAAAAATGAGTTTAGATTTCCTGACTCTTCTTTTTTGGTGTCGTTGTTCTTCCCATTTATCGTTATTTACATTTCGAAGCGGTCGATTTTCTATCTCTTCCATATCGGTCTGTGTGTTGTTCTTTTTTGCGCTATCATATCCATTCGTCTGGGGATTAGTTTTTTCAGCCATATCAGTCGAGCGACTCGGCGCGCTATCACTCGCCTTCGATGAATTTTGTTCCTCAATATTAATTAATCCAATACTTTTCGGTAGTGTTTTCTTGTTTATTTCATTTAATTTTATGTTTTCACTTTTGAGATTTTCAATTTGATTACTTAGTTCTAACAGACGATTATTCAGGGGTTCTACTTCCTTTTTAATCGTCTTACTGATTATCTCACTAATTAATCCGGCGAATTTTGAGCTGTTTATGTATGCAATAATCTGCTCATGGCATTTTTCCGATGCACCGGTTGATCTTAACGTTGGCATTTTATTTATAATGTACTGATTTGTAATAAAATTAAAAATATATTCAGTTCTATTTAACTATACGCGTACGACCACTCACGTTGACGGCTGCCGGCCGACGTAGGTTGTAGGCCGAAGGTTGTAGGTTCTTTCTGACTGGCATAAAAATAATAAAGGAAAGGTGAAAATGAATGAAAAGTAATGTTGAATCATATGAAAAATATATATTTGTACTGGTAAATGTATATTAGGGTAGTCCTTATTCGGGGTATTTTCGAATTTTCTTTCACGATAGTTCTAAATCGGTTCCGAATAAATTTAAAAAAAAACCCGCCAAGTTATAGCTCTTAATATTAATATTAACCCGGCCCCACGACAGTCAATGTTTTAAATGGAAATAACAAGGGGAAAATTATTTCCTTTGATTTTTTTTGTTGATAAATAATGCGATCCTAATAAACCATACATATTCTTGTAGGAAATTTAACGTTCTACAAAAAAGGTCTGTAATGATTTTTTCGCTAACTCCACCGGTTCAAAAGTTATTCGAGGTCAAAGTCATAGTTATAGTCAATACTGGCATAACCTAACTTTTGAACCAATAGAGACAGCGAAAAATCATAAGAGACCTTTCTTGTAGTATAGACTTATCGAGTATTGAATCGTTGCCTGGCAACGGCGAGTCGCCTGCCGCTTTTCGATTTAAAAATCGCGCGTTCAACGAGAAACATAACCTACACACTTTAGGACACTTTAGGGAAAACAGACAATAGTGATATAAGTCTATTGATGTATTGTTCTCGACTTTATCCTTTTCCAGACCTCCGTCGCGGTGGCAGAGCAAAGTCGTCGAAATCGCATTTAATTTTTTTCAAAATAAGGTGCTTTTAAGGTGCTTTTTAGGTGCTGCAATATTTAATTATGTGCTCAAAATAGTCATTAAAAAATTTTAATGGGTAAAATGCACCGCTGACTAAATATTAAGCTACCAGAGTCGTACTAAAAATAGGTTGAAAAATATGGTGTAAACACTATATTTAAGTGCTTTTTAGGTGCTTTCAATGTATAAATATGGTGGATCAGATGTATGAAAATTTACTTAATAATATTGAGCACTTTAGAGCACTGCCAGAAAACACATCATGCTAGCAATTCCCTATGAAAGAATTCATCTTTACAAATAGGTAAGTGCCTGAATTAAAGTGCTTTTTAGGTGCTATCATGGTGACAGTGCAGTTAATCGCATGCTTTCAAATTTTGCGAAATGTCGAGAGTTGACTGGTGCAGCATGGTGAAAAAGTCAAGCGGGCAGAGCGTTGTAAAAAAATACGTTTGGAAATATAGCTAAATTAATATATTTAAGTGATTTTTAAGTGCTCTAAGTATATTAAAACAGAGGATTACTAATATCAGAATATTCATTACAGTACATTAATTTGGGTTAATGTTGTATCGTTACAGCGTTCCATATTGCAATTTTCAGAAAATCCAACTTTTTTATCCAAATTTCTTTCTCGATAAGTACAGAACAATTGGATAGATTCAATAATATATCTATAGGAACACTATAGTAAATAGCTTTTTCAGTAATCTTTAGACATGTTTCATTATTGCACACATTACTTTTCAGAAAACATGGTTCGTTTGCAAAAAGTAAATTAAGCATATTTGCTAATCCTGACCTACAATCTATTATAAAACACTGCAGATCTTCTTTACCAACCATACGATCATTGAAAATCTTGGAAAGTATACCACATTGTTTATTATATGTATCAGTTTTTATACCATTTTTCAATGGTTTTTCAATGTTTTTTCAATCAATAAAAAAAATCGTTGGTTCTTTTGTATTTTTCGACTGTGGTTTTTAGAAAATCATTTTTAGAAAGTCCATAGCGATTGTTAGCATAAATTGAAATACTGCGTCAAAAGCATACGTATTAATCACGTCTATTCGTTTTTTTGAAGGTCTTGTAGCTCTCAACTGATGTGAGTTGCCAATTTTTAAAACGGGTACGTTTTTGAGTACATTTTTTTGACGGAAATTATTCGGTGGGTAAGTTTTTTGTAAATATCGACCATGCATCTGTTTTTCTTTTTGTGTAGGTATGTAATATATACTACCTTATTATGCCAGTTATCAAACCTATTCGATTCAATAATTTTAACTGCATTTGTATTTTTAAAGCATTTGAAACAAATTCGGTTTTGTCCAAATCCTTCATCATCGTCCTCTTCCTCATTAATTCAAATCAAATCAAATCAAAATCTTTATTTATCATGTGATGTAGTACTCATACATATTTGACAAGTCAAAAGGGAAAATGAAAGTGAAATCAAAATACTTAAATTAACACTGTAACCCTAAAAATAATAAAAATAAAAAATAAAAATAATAATAACGCTAAAGAAATAAAAACCAAAAGAATACTTAAACATGTGGTATAAGTTCTAAATCTAGTTTCTATTTATAATCACTTCTTATGAATTCTTCAATACCATAGTAGCACATTTCAACAAGAAAGCCTTTTAGTTTTTTGCGGAAAGTTTTGTATGTCTTCTCATCTTTTATATTTTCTGGGATGCTATTATAAATTTTTATTCCAATTCTATTGGGTTCTCTGGAGCATAGTGTTAGATTGCTTTTTGGCGTATATAATTTTAAGCAATTTCTGGTGTTGTAATTATGCTTATCACTGTTTAACTTGAAGGATTCCAGGTTCCTGTGCATATGACATGCCACCTCCCATATATATATATGGATGGTACCGTTAGTATTTCCAGCTCTTTGAAGTGGGGTTTGCATGAAGATTTCCTCGATATGCCGGTTATTGCCCTTACTACTCTTTTTTGAGCCAAAAAGATTGCTGTCAGATGTGTTGAAGATCCCCAAACTAGAATTCCATATGCCAGAGTGGCATTAATCTCTGCATGATAAACATTCATAATTGCCGACTTAGGTAAGATTTGCCGTATTGTTCTAATGAGATATGCCTTCGAGTTTATTTTGCTGATTATGTGTTCAGCCATTTTGTTCCACGTAAGATGCTCCTCTAGCAGTATGCCCAGGAACTTTATCTGCCCCGTTCTCTGTATATTATGGTTTCCAACAGTTAGTGATAGATCTGCAGATCTAACCCGTCTTGCTGATTGAAACCTAATATATTTGGTTTTTTCTCCATTTAATAGTAAGTTATTGGCAGAAAACCACGTATATAACTTACTGATTATGTCAGCGGCTTCTAATTGGAGTACCTCTGAGCTATTATTTGAGACAAGTACACTGGCATCATCGGCATAGAGAGTAATCCTGTCTCCTCCCACATAACTAATCAGATCGGCCGTGTATATCGAGAACAGGATGGGTGCTAACACACTTCCCTGTGGGACCCCTACATAAGTTGTAATAGTGTTGGAATTCATTTGCCCCACCCTTACAAATTGCTTTCTATTAGTTAGATAGGATTTAAACCACCTTCCAGTTTTACCTCGTATGCCATACCTGGCAAGTTTATCTAATGCCTTATCATGCGAAACACAGTCGAAAGCTTTAGTCAAGTCACAGAAAATGACAATTGGGCATCTTCCGCTATCCACCTCGGAAATTATTTTTCCGTAAACTTCTTGTATAGCTGTCATTGTGGATTTGTTCCTACAGAAACCATGTTGTTGTCTTGGAATGATATTGTATTTAAACAGAAATGATGAGAGTCTGCTTTCCATAGTGTATTCGATAATCTTGGCTATTACTGATAAAAGGGCGACCGGTCTATAGTTGTTGATTATTTGTCTATCCCCTTTTTTGAACACTGGTACAATAGCAAATAGTTTTAAAATATCAGGATATGTCTCACTTTCAAAAGAACAGTTAATTATATTGACTATTGGCTCACTTAGTTCTGTACAAAATTGTCTGATCAAGTGGCAGGGTAGTTGGTCTGGCCCACTACTTCTTTTATTTTTTAATTTTAATATTATATTTATCACCTCATTTTTTGTCACTTCGTATAAAAACATGGTTTTACTGTTAACAGGTATATGTCTATTGTCTATGCAGGTAGGTTGAATATTTGTGCAAACCGTCTCGGGTGCAGTTTTAAAAAATTTATTAAAATTCGTGGCTATCACTTTTGGATTAGTTACTATTTTATTGTCTATTTTGAGTTCAGTAATTGCTGATTTTTGATTCTTATTGGAGCACTTGTTGATTATTTGCCACATAGTTCTTTGTTTATTATTTGATTTGTTGATCATTTCGCCGTAGTAGTTTCTTTTTGTGTCTATACTTAACTTATGATGTTTTATTTTTTCTAGCTTGTATTTACTTTTTAAGATTGTAAACTATTTTTGAAGAATAAATAGATCTTTTAATTTACTACTAGACTGTTTGATCTCAGTTGTTATCCAGGATTTCCAATTCGACTTACATTTTACTAGTGGAAAACATTGAAAAAAGTGATATTGCAGTGTTTCTAGAAATGCTGCGGTTTTCACATTTGCATTTGGTTCCTTATATACACTTTCCCATGATTCTTCCATCAAAGCTTGTTGGAAGTGTGTCTTGTTGGTTATTCCAAAATTTCTGGTTATCTTCATTTTTTGTTTATAACTTTCCTGGATTTCCACGGTGCTGTCTACTAATATGAGCCTGTGGTCGGACAAGGTCGTGTCTTTTACTGTGATATCAGGCGTAAAGTTAATATTTGTAAAAATGTTATCAATGAGACTTTGACACGTCGCCGTTATCCTTGTATATTGCTTTACTCTATTTATTAGGCCATATGATTTCATCATGTTAAGCAGATTATCCCTTTCTTTTGATGTATCTTGAAAGTTTATATTGAAGTCTCCCACAATAATTATTTCCTTAAATTGGTAGAAAATCGATTCAAGCAGGTTTTCCATGGTAATAAAGAAAGTTGTAATGCATCCTAATGGTGGCCTGTATATATTGATAATAATTTTTTTGTCTTTTTCATCTTTATTAGTCACCTCTGTTGCACATAATTCTATAGGTTTTTCCGTTGAGATGCTGGAAATATTTTCTTTCTCTTTGCAGTCTTTTAAGTCCTGTTTTGCCCAAATGGCGACACCTCCTCCACTATAATTACTTCTGCAATAGGCACTAATCAGCTTGTAATCTGGAAGATTGACTTGCTTCAATTTATCCTCACTCATCCATGTCTCAGTTAAACATAATAATTGTGGTTTATATTCTGAGGTTATTATTTCTAATTGATGTATTTTTTTATTTAAACTTTGTATATTTAAGTACAAAATTAATTTGTGACATATTCCTTGTTCCTTGGTCTTTGTTCCTAAATTTTTACTTAGTGGTTTGGCTCGGGTAGGTATCACATGTACTGCCTCATTTAACGTGTATTTTTCTTCTTTCTGGGGTTTATAAAATAACGATTAACACATGCATATCTCGGCCACGTTTCCGGTTTATTCAGTTCCTCTAAATATTCATATGGGGCAGTCACCTTAAATGACGAATATTCGTCGTGGTGTTTTGCCTCTAGTTTTTTGCATTGAAGCGAATCAATATTTATTTTACTGCGTAAATACTCAATTATATCTGCTTCTGTGAGAATTGGATCTAATTTGAACACATGTATATGGGCATATTTTTTCGCCGCTTTTATTGTAGCTGTTTCGGAGTTTCCATAATCGTATGTGATTGTCGGTTCCGCTTCGAACTGTTTTTCTTGACCTCCCAAATTTCTTCGTTGTTGTTTTCATTTTCGTTTGTATTTACCGTTTTATCATTTGTGCGATTATTGCGATTTTTTGGTTCACAACTTGAGTTTTTTTCAATTTGATATGTTGGTTTATCTTCTTCTGCGTTTAGAAATTGATAAACGTTATCTTTTTTTGTTTGAACTTCGGCAGGTAGAGCGTTTGAATTTTGCGGTTTAGAACTTTGAGGAGATTGTAATATATTAGTTTCTAATATATTATTGTTTTCTATTATTGTTAGATCTGAACATTGACTTGCATTTATACCCTTTAATTGTAATAATGAATCCATTTTCTCGTCCAAGTCGGCAATTTTAGCCGTAAGATTAACTTCAACCGCCTCCATTTTTACAAATGAACACTGACTTGTATTTAATTCATTTTGTTGTAATACTTTATCCAATTTCTCTTCCAATTGCGCAATTTTGGCAGCTAGACTAGCTTCAACCGCTTCCACATTTGTTTTTACAATTCCGGCTATCAAGTTAGAAAAAACAGGACTAGCCAGATATTCAATAATTTTATCTCCTTGCCCTTCCAAGGCTTTAGAGCGTAACTCTCTTGACATATCTGTATTAATATCACATAAAAATAATTCTTAATTATCAATTATTAAATATATATTTAACTATACATTCATTAAACTTCTTTCACGACCGACTGCACGACTGCTCGCCTCGACCGCGAAACGTGAATTGGTTTTGAACATTCTAGAAGAGCATAAACCGGACGCTTACAAATCTGTAATGCAAGAATAAGATTAAACTTCAGTTACATAAAAATTGATAAAACAAGATTTGTCATTTTTTTCAAACATTTACGAGCCTTACGAGCCTTTACGAGATGGTGCAGATGAAGAACGATGTACTGAAATGATAAGAAGCTGTAGAACATTAGATGATTTAATTAAAGCACTACATACATTTGGTTTTAATCTATCAAGGAGTGCCACCTATCTTTGTCGTTAACCTAGGTGCTTATATTCAACTCAGGGAAAAACAGGTAGTTACAGAACCGACCAAGATAGCTAGAGCAATGAATGATAAACATAAAGGATTCCTCCAGATGCTAAATTTTGTACTGCATCTATTCGAGATATCGAGTCTTTCGCCTCAATTCTTGGCTCAGCTCAAGTTTTCTTTTTGTCGCAGAACGACAAAACACGTATACCAATTGATAAAACTGCCGTAGAAAACAAGCACTCTTCCTGATGCATATGGAGTGTATAGTCCGCTTGGCAGATTACGACTGGGTTGTATCGGAAAAACATAAATTAATACCTTCCGTTTATGCAGGTTTTAAATTTACTCCTGAAGGTATGGGCGAACCGAAAGCAATAACATACAGTAGACCTACGTACATAGCAATCAGATCTGGGAAACATTCTTCGTCATCTGCACGCACTCATAGTATAAATTTAAAGCGCCTAATGGAGTTGACGGAATTTCAATCTTTAGAAAAAACCGATGATAATCGCGTGAAACCAGTTGT